>CM028338.1:48026175-48378675 GCA_016647705.1 Eucommia ulmoides
GAAATGCAGGAAAAAGGAAGGGGTGGTTTCTCTAGGTCTATCAGCATGACATAATAATTGCTCATTGAAATTCTACAGTGTGGCCATGTTCTACAGACATTAGGAAGTGGTAAAATTCATGCGATGGTGAGGAACGATAACATGGCAAGACTTGGAGAATGAGAGGACAGAACAAACTCCTCCAAACCAGGTAACAATTTTCCTAGATGATGGAATCTGGAGCAATTGAATTCAGATGCTTCATAAAACCACGCAGATGTAGAGGGTTGGAGTTGACAAGTTGGACAAAGAAGTTCTTCAAAAATGATGTCACACCAAATTTGGAATTAGGTTTCTAAAAGGCCCAGGAAAATATACATTAGAAGTGTCGAGGTATTGCACCAAAAAAAAAAAAAACAAAAAGAAGTGTGGTCCATTTATTTCTAATCCTGATCTATAATAAGAGACTACAGCTTGATTTCCCTTAAGAAACAATGTTGAGTTACCAAAAATCTTACAAGACTGAGTCTAACCTCGGAGCATGGTACATGTTGAGTATTATTATAAATATCACCTCAGAAAACATAGAGGTAACCCTTCTTCCCTCCCCACCCTAAATAAATACAAAAAGAAGTACTATGTAAGGTTTAACATGATGACAGAAATAAGTAGAATATACAAACTGTAGGACTTACAGATTTTGATTTCACGACCACAACCCTTCCAGGTTCAAGGAATTGTTGGACAGCAGAGGACTGCATAACCACCTCCAATATCTGATTGTTATATAACTCAGCCTCATTGTACATCTCATAGTATTCTTCAATTGCTGGTTCACCCTTTATACAACTACATTCAAACAACCACATGCACTGAATTATAACATAAACAGAATGCATTTAGTTCCATGTGGAAGTAGAAAAGTAATCAAATATGCTTCCATTAGCTCCAAAGTCCAAATATGATACATCTATAGTAGCCAACATATGATCACAATAGTAATTTACCATTTGTGCCAAAAAATGAGGTTAGAAACACGAGCAGAAGTCTATAAGGCATTTCTAGATGAAAAACGAATTGATGTTTCCATTCCTTTTATTTTTCACGAATTGATAAAAGACTAGGTGATTGGCTCCCATAACCTAGTAAGCTGTAATACGACACAAAAAATTATGATGGCTACCATAACTACTAGACATGAAACCCATATTAATAATACAGAGTCCCATATCATCCAAGTGTTACCTTTGAGGTAAAGGCTCAAACGGAGATCAAGTTTCGATTGTAACGCTGGGACAAAATGGTCATGAGATGTGAAGACCTTGGCATGCGATCAAGGAGGCACATAAGAGCAATGACATGGGCTGGTCTCAGTTGTTTGAAGGAAAACAATAGGTGAAGATAGCTAGGTGTTTGGAAACATTGGGCTGAATGGGCACGGGTGGGATTGACCGTGGCTCAGTGGTTCTAGGTAGGGGTGGCAAATTGCAATACGACCCAAAAATACAACTCGGGAATCAACACCAATCAGGGTTGCAACCCGAACCCAAAAGTGACACGACACAAAAATGACACGCAAAACTTTGGTCGGATTAGTGTTAACCTGAAAACTCAATTTTAAACACCCCCCCCAAAAAAAAATAAAAAAAATCAGTGATTAAACAGATATTGTTTTTGGCTCATCACACCGAAACTGATTTTTAATGAGTTTGTACTTATGTTCAAGCTTTCTACGACTTTTTTGTTACTTCATTTGCTAGTTCGGCTATTTTTTAGTCTCTCTCAGTTTGTATTATGGGATGAATCTAGTCTGATTTGTTTTACGACAAATGATTTTCAACATTTAATAGTTGAAGGACACAATATTTAATATTTATTTTGATTAATTTTCAGTGTTTTTATTTGTTTCTCTTTTCTTTCCCCCCCCCCTTTTTTTTAAATATAGAATTTGGATATGTAAAAAATATGAAGACTATATGACAAATTATTTAATAGAGTTTTGATTTAGCTCAAGTAGAGCAAATCGAACACGACTTGGATAATAAACGAGTTAAGCAGATAAATTTTGGGTAAGCCGAAAAATAAATAGATCTTATTAGGGTCATGCTTTTTGATAAGTTTATCATTATTAAACATGTTGGGTTAGGGTCGAAACTATGTCGACACTCCCGAGTTCAGCCGACACGAAAAGGACACAAGAAGACAACGATTGTCACCCTTAGTTCTAGGTAGTTATGACTCAGGCAAACTCATGTCGCAGACATGAGCCATGGCTAGTGTCAGACTTTGGGAACAATTAAGAAATTTTGAGCAGTTTCTGGAGATAGAGATATGCAAAAGCCTTTGGATTTGCTGATTTTCCTAGCAGTTTGGGGATGTCAACTTCCATCCTCTTCCCTTAAGGCATATGCCGGGTTAGGAAGTGAATTACACATGCAATCATTGGCTATATTTCAGTTTCATGCTCCTTGTTCATTGAGTGAAGGAACGAGGTTAGCTTTGCCTGAAACTTTAAGGGTGTTACCTTACATTTCCAGTAGCAATATGTTACTGAAAATGCATCGCGTTGTGTTTTGTGGAAATTGACTGGCTAAATGATACCTCTATTTATGTAATTAGTCAATAGTTTTTGTAGGCAGAAAAATTGAGATTCAGATTTGATCCAATGACAAAAAAAACATGATAGCTCTCTTTATGTACTTACTCAATAGCTTTTGTAGGCTGAGCAAGCTTTAACATTAGAAGCTGCTGCTGCTCTGGAAGTTTCTTCTGAGCATGAAATTCAGCAAAACTTCTCTTTAGCATGTCCTCCACCTGCATAAATGTTCCAAAATAAACATCAGAAAAATGAGGAACTGGGATGTGTATAAGTTGCTCAGACAATAACTTCATGATAAAAAAAAAAAATCACATTTTACATAACATACTAAACAATCATGAGCAGTATCCAAAGCATTTCCAATCTTGTTCAACCATCAAACAATATGGGAAATTCCTAGCAGTTTTATTTCCATATGAACAGTGTAAAAGATCTGAAGCATAGAACTTAAGAAAGCAAAGCTTCACATCTTTTAGAAGAAAAAACTATGTCTATAGGAGCGAATACTATTCCTTTTATTGTTCAACTCAAAGAGTAATATAACGCGCTAAACATTGGCAGACCAATCTTTATCTCTATAAAATTTCAAATATTTCAGATAAGACTGATATTGACCTACAGAGAACATTAAAGAACCCTCATAACGAAAAGTGGCTGTATCTGAAGTCAGTGCAGCTAGTCATCGTACTAAAAATGTAAAACAGTCTTAGAAACTAAAAGTGCACTAAATGGACTGTTACATCCATGAGTCTCCATGTTTTGCCATTATGTTTGAGAGTAGTTGCACATATCGAACATTCCAACCAAGCCCCATTGAATCTATAGCTGAGAAAATTCTCCATGTTTCATCTTCACGTATATCCCTTTTATGTCTCATTGTTTGTTCTCAATGTATTCCATGGGCTTCCACTAACCAAATGAGAACCTTCCTTCTACATTACAGAAACAATATTAGAATAGGTGCCTCTATTCTAACTTCTGCAGTTACAGGGTTTCACTTCAACAATTTAATGGAATGGGAAGCAAAAACTCGCGAAGAAAGCAGTGAAGTTGATATAATCGAAAACTCCAACAAGGAAAAGAAAAAGTATTAAAAGCATTAATGAGCCACAAGAGTGTAATAGAACGGTAAGGCATGGAGAAACTATGCCAAAATAATCTACATCCTAATAGCAAATTTCCCATACATTTCCTTGTCATGCAAATTGAAAAGGAACAGCTCGCACCTATATAATTACATAAAAATGTCAAATAACATGCTTGCAATGCTTGAGCAACTTTTCTGCAGTTCAAAGTTCTTCCACAATGTGATACCTTCAATTCTTCCACACGAAGAAGGTGCATGATCATGATATAGGTCAGTCGAAATTGAGATTCGAGCCTAGTTGCACTACCAACTATGACATGCTTCAGGTCTTTTTCTTCTGGGATTTCGTCACGGCACATCAGAACAACTGTACCAATTTTATCAAGTCCTCTCCTGCCAGCACGGCCAGCCATCTGAGTGTATTCTCCAGGAAGTAACTGCCTAAATTCCTTACCATCAAATTTCCTCCAAGTATCAAAAACAACCTGCCAGAAAACTAATGTGGATTACGTTGTCAAACAAAAATGAGAGGAAAAAGAGATTGAACTTGTACAGTCACCGTTGTAGCATTGGAATATGACATCTAGAAATAAAGATCATGCACATTAGAAAAATACGTGTACAACCAGAACACAATCAACTCATCTTTAGGTTAACAACTCAGTGTGAGAGATTAAGGAATGTGATGGTGATTTTTATAAGTAAATATATATTAGAACGGTTACCATGGGGCGAAACCCATGAACCGAAAAACTGCATACAATAAAGATTCTCTAGAAACATCATGAAAGATAAGGTACTATGGGGCCTTTCTTGAAGGAAATGTAGATACTTGTACAGTGAAAAGAAAATTTATTAGATTTCCTACCAACCAAGATCAGTACATCAAAACAGAAACAACAAATAATAACAATCTTAAGAGTCCAATAAATTCCTTTCTGCGAAATTTTCGGAAATCTTTTCTATTCCTGCAGGTTCACATCAAGCACACAAGTGTGATATCCTCACCCATGCTAGCTCCCACAGGCCCAATGGGCTGTTAATAGAGGGAAAGGGGCGGCCACTAGATCCTAGTTCCACTAAAATTTGTGGCTTCCTTCCCAAGTTCTCTAATTTGGGTCTTGACCTCGTGAACTCTTTAATGGTCAAATTTCACCCTGCAGACCAGCAAGAATTCTCTGTGCAAAAAAATATGAATTTACTGATTTCAATTAATTAATAATGACCTCTCCAATTTCACCCTGTTTGGAAAAAAAAAAAATATTTGCCTATAAGTTTTTACAAGTCATGAGCAGCACCAAGCAAAATATCACAACAATGTCCAACTAGTAAGGAATTCAATCCCTGTGTGTCTTTATATTAGGAAA
Source organism: Eucommia ulmoides (assembly GCA_016647705.1). Lineage (NCBI taxonomy): Eukaryota > Viridiplantae > Streptophyta > Magnoliopsida > Garryales > Eucommiaceae > Eucommia > Eucommia ulmoides. Next base: position 48,031,208 of record CM028338.1, read on the forward strand.
GAGCTTGTAGGTTTATATTCAGAGCTAACAGGGCACAGAAGTTGCCAAATCCTATCTCGATCATGTGCATCGATCTGGTAGGATACTTATTAGTGACCAAGGAACTTTTTTAAGCCAAGCTAAGCCACATAAATCACATATGATATTTTACTCGAGAGTGATAGATTCTACTGTGTGCATTCACATGCCTTCATATATAATTCACCATAATAATATTAGGGTTTTCCACGTACATCTCTGTGTCGCCTTTTTACGCTTCCGCATATTTGTCTTTCTCTAGTGTAACATCATTTTAGTCTTGCGTGTTATAATTTGAATATCTTAAACAAGATTAAAATCAGAGATTATATAATTGGTAGGATATTTAGAACTTTTGGGTGTAAAATTGATTCGCCCATTCAACCCCAACCTTACTAGTTAAAACTGGGGATTTTTTAATTTTCAACTGCTTTAATAGTGAACTGTTCTGACTTTATTAGAATCGTTGTATTATATTTCTTACACTTTACGTATGTAGTTTTAGGGACGGGTATGCTGATGAAATTTCAGGTGCTATTATTTTTCCTATCTAGATAATTGTTGAGAGGTTATATGAATTTTTTGTTCTCAGGATTGGTAGTTTAATTGCTATGATATTCATTTGTTGCAAATGGCAATTGAGTTGTTCACATTCACTTTCTACATTTTACTACGCTAATGGTATATATTATGCTAGTGCCTTAACAGGGTGTACAGTAGTCCCCAAATAAGGATAGATGGAGACAGCTAAAAAGAAAGAGGGAGAGAATGCAAGAGGAACAACCACAAAAACCTAACTCAGTACAGTAATAAATACGAACAAATCTATGAACATGCTAAAAAATTCAATGGCATGAGTGACAATAGATATACTTCCAAAAACAGCAATGCTCGTGGAGACTCACCGTCCTAGCCGGGGCATTAACTCCCATTGCAAATGTCTCTGTCGAAAACAGAACCTACAGAAAGAAAGATAGTAAACATCACATAAAGTTCCCAGAAGCACCTCAAACACAAGCTGAAGAAAATTAATACAACTTTAAGACCAAAACAATATTGACAGCAGGAAATCTTTAAGCTCGCAAGAACCAACCAGTAAATATGACATTCTTTCCTTCTCAGTGATAGAAATTTAATATCATTCTTTCCTTTTTTAGAGAGAGAGCGAGAGAGAGAGAAATCATGCAACAGCATATATGTCAAGCAATGCTACCTTAATCACACCACGGCAGAAAAGCATTTCAACAACTTCCTTGACAATTGGAAGCAAACCTGCATGATGCACACCAATCCCTCTACGGAGAAGGTGTGTAACTCTGATAACCTGTAATTGTGTGCAAATAGTTTGTCTCGTTTCCAAAAGATATTCAAATTCATGTGAAAAAAAATAAATAGAACACCTGCGGTAGATTCCTGTCAGATCCTTTAAGACGGGAAAATGCTTTGTCACAGAAGACCCGAATTTCACTTTTCTCAGAGCTAGATGTAAGGTCAGTCCCAGTCAAATTATCAGCAGATTTGTCGCAGCGATTCTTTGAGAAACAAAATATGACGACCTAAATTTCACAAGAAAACAAGAATGGTTAGTGTAAAAAAGCATTGTACTCCAACATATTGTTCAGAAGAAACATACAGAGAAAAGTTACGAGAAATTCAATGCTGATGCATACATTTGAACTCTGTAGTTGTTCCGTTTAGAAGCACTAGGACTTGACACACACACAGATTTATTTATGAGAAGAAAAACATATGTTATCATCTGACGCTTTTGAGCATGCAAAGTCACAACTAGATAACAATGAGAGAGAGAGATCTATGTGAATAAAATCATACATCATCATTAGACGCTTCTGAGTATGCAAACTTGCAACTTGATCACAATGTTTTCCAGTTTTTTTTGCCAAAAAAAAAGAGCATAGATTCAAGTGAGATATTCCTACATACAGGTAAGAGTGACTTCTTCAAAAGCTTATTAACAAGCAACAACCACAAAGAAGCTTCTGATCTTCTTGCCCCCCAATTGTTTTGACCACCACTATTGTATTGATTCCGCCAACCAGCTCCATAAAAATTCCCCAAATTTTGAGATCCACCATGCTTGTTGTGTCTGCCTTGACCAGCAATCTCATGGTTTGGAGCTCGATTTCTATCGCTAACTGATGAAGACCCATGATAAGTTCCAGCACCACCAGGAGCTGTAGACATATTTTTCTTTTTATATGCATCTTTGGCAGCTTTTAATCCTTGAGGAAGTAACTTTTCATTCTCACAGATCTTGTAAAGCTCGCCAGAGTAGAAAAGGCAATGCTCCAACGGGACTGGTCTTTTGGTTGTCCTGACAGCACCAAAAAGAATCAGTAAGAGTAGAAGAACCTAATCTAATGAAGTTACACCACAATGTGTACAACAAGTACAACTTGCTCTCCACCCCACCTAAATATAATAAGTATATAACCAAAAAAAAACGACTTAATGCATTCCAAAGCTTTAAAATGCGAACCTCACCAAAACATACCACTTACCCTGTTACACGAATTTGCTTTTGCTTTGTCCGGCCAATCCAATCAGCGAATTCAATTGTGTTCGGTACCTGCAAAAAATAAAATGACCCATTTTTCAAATAATAGATCGCATTGATGTATGCAGGTAGCATAAAAGATGATGGAAATAATATTTTTCATCACATATCAAATGTATAAAGCTAAGGATATCACAAACAATAATTTCTCAAGGACAAATAATAGAATCCGCATAGATATTTCCTCCAGAATAATTTCTCAGGTCAAACAGAAAGAGAAGGGAGTAAACGAGATTGACGAGGGAAAATCCGACTACACCCAAAAGAGTGCCACGTGTCACAAACACATGATAGGCACGGGAGGTGACTGCGGACTCCAAACAGGCCAGCTCAACCAGGTCCCTTCTCCATACCTGGCCAAGGTCACATGCCACCCCGGGCGAGAGCGCCACACCGCTCCTGCTCGAAAGCAGTCCGAGCAACCTCCACCTAGTAAAGAAAGAGCCACCATCATGCCATCACTTTAATGGTACAACGAGAATCAAGGAAGACTTGCTAAACAAGTCTTCACCCACCTATAAATACCAAAACAAAGGGTTAATCAGGTACGGAAACCTTTTCCTAGCTATCACCCTGCCAAAATTCTATTGAGAACTCTTGACTGATTCTCACACCGGAGGTGCAACGGGCCAGCACGCCCACCCATGGTGCATTATTTTGCAGGAACCCTAGCTGAGGGAGAGTGAGCTAAACCAGAGGATATTCCATTGATCTAGATCTCAGGTGACGTGTCCGGTGATCCATTTTCAGGCATCATTAGAGATAAGAAAAGAGGAGTAGAATATAAGAAACAAAAAAAAAAATTGAAAGTACAGCCCTTTGTGAAATTTATGAAGAACTCCCCAAAGATGTAAAGAATGCTTATAAATTTATTAGTGGAGCAGAAAGCAAGACATATTTACAAATAGAGAGAGAATGAAGACACAAAGGATATAATAACAGAAAGCAGGGAAACAGTATAAACTTCTACATGTTAAAGCCAGCATATATTTATTATGGTGTTAATGCACTTGTTAATCAAAGTCAGAATTTCTGGTACCTCAGTCAGGACTACTTCATGATACAACACCAAAACAATAAATCAACCTCTACTGAACTATAGATATTGCTATACGACACTGCAGTTACTAGATAACCCTTAACCCTCGCCATCATATGGGATGAAACTAAAGAAAGTCCCCAGAAAATTCTGAAGACCATTAACTGCTTGGTGATGCAGAATCAACATAAGATTTTTTGAGAGTTAAATACGAGCTGTATCAGGAAGATAGTGTGTCAGAAAAGAGAGTAGTATCACTCCTGAAATATAATCACTGTCACCCACAGCAATTACCCTGATTGCAATGCAGAACATCAGAAGAATTTTGAAAATATTAAATGAAATATGGATGAAGAAAAGTACCGTGGCAGAAAGAAGGATAATATTGATATGCCGTGGAAGCATGATAATAACTTCCTCCCAAACAACGCCTCTTTCAACATCATTGACATAGTGAACTTCATCAAATATAACCTATCTTCCATACACACAATGGCCAAAACATATACATCTCAGAATTACTTTTTGGATAATATAACAAATATATATCATATTTACGGAGCGAGTCGAGTGACAAATAAGAAAAGAACATGCATGAAGTCGGTAGAGGTAATAAAATCTAAATCTATTTAACAGAAAAGGAAAGGGAAGAATCTTAATAAAGTACAACAGAAAATACATTACCCATTCAATGTCACGTATGATATCCGCACCCCTATAAAGCATTGATCGTAGTATCTCAGTGGTCATAATGAGGCAAGCGGCCTCCGGCCTCAAGGTGACATCCCCAGTAAGAAGGCCAACATCAAACTTCCCGCAGAAATCCCTGTACTTTTGGTTGCTGATGGTTTTAATAGGAGCTGTATAAACAGCTCTTGTACAATGCTGCACGCAACAAGATTAATGCACAAATTTAAGTATTACAAACATATAATTTAGACGCCACTGGTTGCATAAACAGATGATAATATTCACAAGCTTACAATCAGATTTCAGAAGGCTAAAAATCAGAAAGGTATTCCAGAAATCTGATTATATGTCACAAAAAGAAATTACACCCTCCATCCCAAATTAATTGTCCTACTTTCCTTTTTAGGATGTCCCAAATTAGTTATCAACTTTCCTTTTTTAATAAATATATTTTGGTAAAAATAACCCTACTCTCAACCAGAAACTCAAATTTCAAAAAGTTTTATCACTTTAACACCATTCCCATTAAGCGCAATCTGGTAAAGTAAAAAAATATTCAAACACTACCTAAAACTTTGTACAAAGTCAAATGTGACATAAATTTGGGACGGAAGGTAAAGTCTCAAAAAAGTAAGAAACTAAGAATATGACCAAACAACTTGAGGATCGTGAAAGAATCTGTACTTTTGATGCCAAAGCAAATGCATACTCTGCAACAACTGTCTTCCCGGCTGATGTGTGAGCTGCCACAAAAACAGATTCCCCCCTTTCAAGATAATAAATAGCCTGCAATTATGACAACAAAGAATAAATAATTTGTTTGGGCCAATATTTTTTTTTTGTATCATCCTACTGGAACAAGCATAAAGCTGCTGGTGATGTTTGGAAAGATACACATTAATTATATTAGAAAACAAAACCACAATAAATGTCAACAACTATCAATTTAGATGTTATGGGAGAAACAATTAAGCATCAAAATTTGAACTAGTTGTATCCACAATGATTTATTTGCACACACACACTCACCAAAGGAGCCCTGTGCCTAAATGCACTCCCCCAGGCCCCCAATATAAAGCTGAGGGAAGTTTTCGTTTCATGTGACTTAACATTATAAATAGGTAAGCATGTAAAAAAGAAACTTATAGATGTTCGATAAACAAATACAAATATAATTAGGCATTTATTAAGAACCAGAAATACCTTTGGTAATAGATAATAATAAGTAATAACATCAATAAATTTTCTAAGTGTACCAGAGGAAATTGCCAATTTTTACATGTACATAACTGGAAGAAGTATACAAGATAATTGAACAGAAATATAAACGAAAATAATTTCAACATGCGCTACAATAATGAACGTGCATCTTCCATTTGCTTTCACATTTTAGCAACAAAAAAAAAAGTATAATTTAAACATTACCGCTCTTATTTTATTGGTTGACTACAGCTAATTCACTACTCCAATAATGGCATATAATTTATAATGACGAATACCTCTTTTTGGAAAGGATCCAGTTCAAATGAAAAAGTAAGTGCCATGTCGGGAACAAGTTCATGAAATCGATTTGCAATCCCTTCATTGCCTCCACTAACAGCCCAGGCCTGTGAATGAGAGCACTGACTGAGCAAAAGCCATACAAGAAGCAGCGTACACACAGTTCAAAAGTGATTGTTCAAATGTGATAACAACTTTTAGTAAACTACCAGTTCACAAAACTTACCTCTTTCTGCTGCTGTTCACCACAGTTACTGCCTCCATCTAACCTTAAAGTTGATCCTCCTGATTGTACTGACAAAATACCATCCAAAACATGTGCTTCTGTAGCTGAAACACCATCCGTAACATTTAACTTGTTTGTTTCGGCTTCCAATTGCAACGTTTCAGTCATGACAGAGTCTGCAGTATCCAATTCAGCTTCTGACTCTGTAGTGTGATCTTCAGAAACAGCACCTGTATTATCCTCCAAGAAAGAGGAGGTAATAAATGAATTAAAAAAAAACCACAAACTTATTTTAATATAAGGGTGTTTCAGAACAGAAAATCAAAGGCAAGTGATGGAGAAAGTAAATTGTATCAATCAATCGAAGAATCATATTCAAAGTAAACTATGAGAGCCTTCCACCTCACGCCAACCTTTCGTGCTCACCCTTTCTTCCTATGGTGTATTTTCCATTGACCACACATGAGATCATTGGACTTTTTAAAAAACATACAAAGAACCATCATGTTTCAGACACAGACAAATTTTTTTCTTCTTCTTTTTTTGGTTTCCAAGCCTCCTTGCTGCTCTAGAATTAATCAATCACCAAATCACACTAGACCCTTATAACAACAGCTCCTATTTATATGCATTGATAAATCCCAATCAAATATAGAAAAGTTTCCTCAACTAATATTTGACATTCTCTAATTCTTTGCTATGGAGTTGACAGGAATTTCAATACCATTCCAAAAACGCTGAATTTATCAATAGAGAATAATTCAAGAACTAAACATTCTTAGTGTATTTAATATTTAGAGCATACTACCTTCTTCCATGTCCAAGGAAAAAATTGGAGAACTTGTATCACGTCCTATTTTTTGTGCAGTATTACATGCATAGGGATGTCAACGGTCTGGGTTCGATTCGGTTTCATACAAAACCAAAACTAAAACCGTTTAAGATATGTAAAACCAAAACCGCTGGTTTTTTTTAAACGGTTTTAAAACCGGACCGTTTAATTTTAGCCAAAACCAAAACCAAAACCGCGAAACCATTTAAAATTTTTAAATTTTATAAAAAACCAAAATCAAAACTACAACCACGAATCACAATTCACTATTAATTCTAAACATTCTCCAAATCATACACTCTTTAAAATAACTAAAAACCAATTGAAAAACCAACTACATAAAAACATTCTTCAAAATCATACAGTCTACGAAACCAACTACATAAAAACAGGCTTCAGCTAAACTAAAAACCAATTAAAGTGTAAACTAAAATGGTTAAAAGTGTAAATAAATAAAAATAGGGATGAAACTATAAATATTAAATGAATTAAAATTAATATATATATATATATATATATATATATATATATATATATATATCGATTACACGGTTCGGTTACGCTGTTCGCTTATGCGGTTACTATCCCAAAACAAAAACCGCTTCGGTTTCTAAACTTAAAACCAAAACCATTTAGTCGGTTTTAACCCGGATCATTCGGTTCGATTTCTGTCGGTTACCCGTCGGTTCAGTTTTTTTTGCCATCCCTATACATGCATCTGTTTTACTTTACTCTTTTGGTTAACAATTGACACCAAAACAAAAAAGGCGACACTAATTGTGAAAGTTTGAAGCGGGGGAAAAAAAAGACTATATGCAACAGAAAGTGACCAAAGCTCAAATCAGAAAAACCCATGTCAATAGACTATATGTCCTGGAACTGGACAAGGTCAAGCCTAATTTCATGAACTAGAAATCAGATTGTGGTGATGCTAACCCAGGTCAACTAGCTCAGCCCTTTGCCATTACATTAAAAAACATAAGGGCTCATGTAACAAGATAATTGAAGTGCAGACCATACAAACCATCTCCAGCAAATTCCGGAACATCCTCTTCCCAAGCTCTCTTAAATAAGTCATCAAACTGGACAGATAATTCATTCTGCAGATAGATTAGCATACGAACATCAATGACATAGAAGATATGAAGAAAGATAGAGTTTAACCATTATTTAATTCCAAAACGTACAACTAATACATGCTTTTTGAAACCAGTAAAACCTAATGAAGACTTCATATATCTACATCGGTATTACATACGTTTGTCTATATATAATAGAGGGGGGGAGAGAATTTCAAAAATAATTTACTAGCCCACATGAAGGAATAATCACTGTGTTTAAATAACTGACCGGCTCAGCATCTGATGCGCTCTTATGTGCTCTTTGATTGTCATAAACATTCCACAAGTATGAATGCCCCTTTACAAGTCAATGATAACATATGAAACATGTCACGAGAAATAATGCAAACTAAACTGGAAAAAATGTACTCAGAAAAATATGGGTGTTACTTTGTTAAGAGCTTTTAAGATTCTAAATACAAATAAAGTAATTTACTTTAAGATCACCAAGGTTCAGTCCTTCTTTAGAGCCTGGAGGAATTGTCTGTGCAGGACCGCCCTGAAGAACCTCTCTTACCCATTGACCATTAGAAGCACCATCAGGAAGAATCCTCCCTAAAGATTGAGAAGCTTCCAAACCCCCTGGTCTAAAAGGCCGACTATTGAGGCTTCCCTTCACAAAATCCTTCGCCTGACCAGTAATGCGCGGCAACCCTGAATCCTCAGCTCCTACAGTAATTTCTGACACGTCTACCTAAAAAAATTGCAAAAATCAGCTCCAGCATGAAGGAAGAACAAGATACAGACCTATTATAGCTTTTATACTTTATAGTAAGCAAAATGATTCGGCAAGAACCCCTAATCTCATGATTATTAATTTAATATGATTAAAAAATAAAACAAGAAAGTACACATGAACTTGATTTCTCAAGCAAAGCAACATATCTAACATATATCTGAGGGAATAATCATATAAGGTAAGCAACAGTTGATACCTGCACGGACTTGGGCTCCCATTTTTCAAGATCTGATCCCCTGTTTGGACGTCTGAAAGGTAATTCCCATGCAGGAACCACAACAGACCGGGCCAACGATGGCTCTAGCTGAATTTTGGCTTTGTTAAACCAATCGAATTCCCACTGTCTTCCAGCTCTTTCCGGAGAAAATTCATCGGTGTCCAATCTTGGCCGGAGATATTTCTCTTTTATATACTCTTGTATTGATTCAGGGGTTTCCGTAGGAAATGCAGGCGGCTGAAATGAAAGTAAGACAAGTAATTACAACAAAGAACAACATTAGAATGCTTAGAACTAATTATTGCCATAGCTGTCATAATTTGACACAACAAAAAATATGACGGTAGCAATCATTATTCCTTTGTTAGGAGACCGGAACAGGGCTTTGTCAAGAAGCTATGATTAAAACTTTGATCAATATTTGAGAAAACCAGAGAATATTTTTGGTGTAGAAACTCTCAACAGCTATAAAGAGCTGTCCATGGCAAAAGGATCTCTCTTTGTTGAGATGAAAACGGAACATTGGAAAAATTGGATGGGACATTGCTCTAACCATAAATTGAAAATAAATCATGTCGAATTCTCCAAGAAAAATTCTAGCCTGAGTACAAATAAATGATGCAATACTTTTAACACTAAATTATTTCAGTTCAAATCCCAACTCAGCTCACTAACCAACACGTGAAACTCAAAATTTAAATACGACATGCTATTGAATTTATTTTTTTATATTGAAATGCTCAAGGTGTTCCAGCTCAACTTTCACAGATTTAGCCATACTTCTCTGGAGAGCATGTTGTACAACAGTTGCACAATACCGTGGGAGGAAGTGTCAAAATGGAGATGGGGCTAAGGGCTCGTTTGATAACACAATTCGACACCGAAACTTTATTCAATTAAATATTATTCAATTTAGTGCGCTTGACAAAAAATAAATCAACCACTTAATATTAAGTATCACTTAAAAATAAGTAAAAAATTTAAGTGATGTGCATATTAAGTATCACTAAGAATGATTAAGTTTTCGTTAACACAACTACTGTTAAACTATAATCACTAAAACATCTAGATGGAAATATATATATATATATATATATCAATGTATTGTAAAGAGAAAGCACTACCGAGAAAAAGAGAAAATACTTAATATGTTCAGCACTACCAATTTTCAACACTCCATAAGTTTAGCACTTAATCTCAATACTTAAAATTAAGCACCTACCAATTTTCAAGTTTATCAACCAAACCTTGAGAGACACTAAGTAATAGTGTGATAGATACAGCATGATAATATGCCTCCAACTCATGCGGATAATAGTATCTCAATATCCATCATCTATACTTCTCCCCGAGGGGAGTGTGTGGAAAGTTTCATGAATTTTTTTTGTCAATAATAGGTCAAGCAAACCTAACAATGAAAACAACTAGGATAAAACCACGATATATATTGACGTTGTTAATTATAATTTAAAACACACTAATGTGCTTTCAAGTCTTAATTTTGTGTTTTTTCAAAACTTCCAAAGAATATATCGACTTAACGAACATAATTCACAAGTAGCTATTGCCTCATTTGAAAATGTATGAGATATCACCTTGGGCGGGCTAAGTTGCCAAACTGAATTTGCAATGAATTTGGGGAAATGTAACAATGAGAAAAAGGTTGGTGCTTATAAAGATGGAAGTCCATGCCTCATAGTGAGAAAATCATTTTACTTTAGAAACAAGTCTCACTAGAAATAGAACAAAACCTTAATTGGGTAATAAATTTTTAATCCTAATAATGTTTTTTTAACTCTTGTCCTGCTTATCATGGGTTATCTTTTAGTAATTAAATAAACGCCATTACTATATTTGTTTATTGATGCATCACCTTGTTCTACATCGATTATAAGTTTCATGCCTGATAGAAAAACAAGGAAGATCATTTGGTCACTATGTATAGAAATTTGATCTCCAGTTATCACACAGATAGAATCAACTTACTCCATTCATACTACGACCCTGTACTAAACTCAGTCAATGCAACTAGGTTTCTGTCCACTAAAATGATTCACATGATATATGTCATTCCTGTGAGTTCGTTGTACAAGGAAACTAGAAATAAGCTTTGTTCAAGTAAAAGTTCAATTTGTAAAAAATTATCATCTCCTTCCCCAACTGTAAAAACGATCGAGTTCAAGGCGAGTGAGACTGTATTATATACAACAACGAAAATAACCTTATAGAATGGTTAATATCAATGAATGAACAACGCAATTGTCCAAAAGAAAAACAATATTTGTAACCAAATGCAATTTTTCAGGAAAAGGAGCGAGGAACAAGCAACCAACCAGTATGAAGTCGGGCAGCGAGTTGAGAGGGTTGGGGCGTTCCACCGGAGGGAGAGGCTCGAGTCTGAGATGGCCACTGTGTCCGGAAAATCCGATCCGGAAGGGTAGTTCGTTGGCCGTGACAATCCGATCCATTGAGGCATCAACTGTAATCGAACTTCGCCGTGACTCCTCCGGCAATTCAGCGCTTCACCGTCACTTTCACTCTTGAGCGCGGCTGGTTCCGCCGTGTTTGGATCCGAAAAACGCTTTTTCGCGGGTTCGTTACTTCAGAAATGGACGAAGGAAAATGCTTTTGTCTCTCGCCGATACGAGCATAAATTATCCGGCGAAATCTTTAAAACCACGATTAAACCCTCCCTCCGACTAAAACATCTACACTATAGCTGGATGAAATTTTCCAATACATTTTTAAGGGAAAATTTAGCAAGAGTACCCAAATTAGATATTAAATTATCGTCCAATTAGATATCAAATTATTGTCTAATTTTATTGATTTGATACCAAATTTAAATCCGTATATTTTTTATTGACAGATTTCTCCTCACTAGACTTACGGGAATCAAGAATTTTCATATGCAATAAAATTATTTTATTAAAACCAAAATAATTATTTATATAAATATTTTTTTTCACAATCTAATTATATATTCAGATTGTATTAAAATATAGTCTTATTTATTTTATACATCCTCATTAGCATTATAACACACACGCATATATATACACACAAAATCAAGAAAAACTAGGTATGAATTAGCATTAATTGAGATGGAGAAAATGGTGGTCTTGAGCATAGTCTTCATTAATGGAGGAAAGAAATCTTTTGCAGATGATGGATAGGATAACTTGACTAAAGGGAGAAGATATCACAAATGGGGGGCAGCTACTACCTTTTTGCAAATGAAAGGGGACATCACAAGTGGGAGACAGCTAGACATTGCTTTCAGTGGATTTGATCCCATTTTAGTTTTAATATTCTCCCTCAAGTTGGAGAGTGGATGTTAAGAACTCCCAACTTGTGAAGAAACGTGTAAAATGGAACTTGGCCCAAACCTTTAGTGAATATGTCTGCAATTTGGTTTTCACTTAATACGTAAGCTGTCTTGATTTCTCTTTTGTCAATTTGCTCGCGGACGACGTGACAATCAATCTCGATATGCTTGGTCTTCTCATGAAAAACAGGATTAACAGCAATATGCATAGCTGCTTGGTTGTCACAAAACAATGTTACTGGTTGGGGATTGTCCCGTAATAAATGCCTTAGCCATGTCAATTCGTAGGTGATAGAGACCATAGACCTATACTTGGCTTCGGCTGAAGGTTTAGGGATCGTCGTTTGTTTCTTGCTCTTCCATTAAATGAGAGATTTTTCTAAGAAGACACAATAGTTGGTCACTGATCGTCGAGTAGTAATGCATCCTGCCCAATTTACATCACAAAAACCAACTAAATTCAAGTTATTATTAGAAGGAAACAATAACCCTTGTGTAGACACGGCATTTTGACTGCCTCGCAAAAATATTATACTTTATTTTATAGTTACTTTTATTTTATTTTCCTGTTTATTTTGTTTTTGATTGTACCGTATTTGTGCGGTTTAATACCGCTAAATTAAATTTTGTTAATCTCTTAAGTAAATTAAATATTAGTAATTGATTTATTTTTCTTTGTTTTTGTAGATTTTTTGAAGTAGAATAAAAATAAGTTAATTCGGAACAAAATGGACAAGAAACAAACGAGAACGAGAGAAGTTTAGATAGATCACGTTCAAAATGGGGTAGGGGGTTGCATAGTGGTCGCATGTGCGACCAAAACTGGTCGCTGTGCCACCAGAGCTGCTAGCCGCATATGCGGCCAGCTGGGCAGAGAGCAAATGCTCTTTGCGCACTGCACTTTTGGGTGCACCGAAATTCGGTGGACCCACCCCTTTTTCTTTTTTTTGCTTACCTTTTTGCCGGACGAATTTTTGCATTTTCACATCTATAAATAGAATGAAGGCTCATACAAGGGGGAGAGGAGTTTTTTGGTTTTTTTAGAAAACGAAGATGACAAATTTTGAGAGAAATTTTTGAAGAAAATAATATTATGTTTATTTTGTTGTAATTTTGGAAGAAGAAGAAGAAAAAGAAAAAATCTCCAAGTTAAGGTTGTAAATTTTCATTTGTTGTAAATCTTACTCTTATTTTTTAAAATAAGTTGTTATTATACTAAATTTTGATTTTTTTTGTAAATTAGATTTTTTTCATTTTTCATTTTTCTTTTATTTATTTATTTATTATTTTTTTTTTTTTTTTTTGAATAAATAAAACGAGGTGGAAATATTTCTGCCTTCCATTGGAACGGTTTAGGTTTAGAAGAAAATTACTCCCCTCGAGGTGTATGTGTGTGCGCGTGTGTTTTTTTAACTTGTGTTCAATATAATGTACTAACAATACGAGGTGGAAAGTTTCCGACCTTCCATTGGAACGGTTTAAGTTTAGAAGAAAATTACTCCCCTTGAGGCGTGTGTGTGCATGCGTATGTTTCTTTAACTCGTATTAAATATAATGTGCTGATAAGATGAGGTAGAAAATTCTCAACCTTCTATTGGAACGGTTTAAATTTAGAAGGAAATTACTCCCCTTGATGCGTGTGAGTGTGTGTGTGTGTGTGCGTGTGTTTTCTTTAACTTGTGTTAAATATGATGTGCTAACAATACGAGGTGGAAAACTTTCGACTTTCCATTGAAACGGTTTAAGTTTAGAATGAAATTACTCCCCTTGAGGAGTGTGTATGTGTATGTGTGTGTGTGTGCGTGCGTGTGTGTGCGTGTATTTCTCTAACTCATATTAAATATAGTGTGCTGACAAGATAAGATGGAAAATTCTCAACCTTCCATTGGAACGGTTTAAGTTTAGAAGGGAATTATTCCCCTCGATGTGTGTGAGTGTGTGTGCGCGTGTGTTTCCTTAACTTGTGTTAAATATAATGTGCTAACAATACGAGGCGAAAAGTTCCCGACCTTCCATTGGAACGGTTTAAGTTTAAAAAAAAATTACTCCCCTCGATGTGTGTGAGTGTGTGTGCGTGTGCGTGTGTGTTTCTTCAATTTGTATTCAACATAATGTGCTAACAATACGAGGTGGAAAGTTTCCGACCTTTCATTGGAACGGTTTAAGTTTAGAAGGAAAATACTCCATTCGAGGCATGTATTCTTTAACTTGTGTTAAATATAATGTGCTAACAATACGAGATGAAAAGCTTCCGACCTTCCAATGGAACGGTTTAAGTTTAGAAGGAAATTATTCCTCTCGATGCGTGTGAGTCTATGTATGCGTGTGTTTCTTTAACTCGTATTAAATAAATGTGCTGACAAGATGATGTGAAAAATTTTCAACCTTCTATTAGAACGGTCTAGGTTTAGAAGGGAGATTACTTCCCTCGATATGTGTGTATGTGTATATGTGTGTATATGAGGAGGATTTCAAAATAAAATAAAAACATTCGGATTTAAATTTTAATTGGACTTAATTGGATAAGGTACCGTCTTTGGACGAGTGTTTTGGAGTGCTTAACACCTTCCCCGAGCGTAACTGACCCCCGAACTTTTTAAACAAATCTCTAATCAGACCATGTTATTTTGGAGTCAAAATTTTACTTAAGTCATTTTTTTAAAATTATTTTCAAAAAAAAAATAATCTGGTGACCTAGTACATCATTTAAACCCAATGCTAGGTAGCGACTTTATTTTCTAAAATAGGCTTAAGTATTTTTAATGAGAAAATTGACGTTTTAAAAACCCTTCTCATTTTACTAGCGTGTATCTATTTTTTATTTTCTTTGAAAAATTAGGGCGCATTTAGCAGGCGACTCCATTGGGGAACTATTAGAAGGTCGAGCCCAATATGTCTGAATAAGTCCAACTAATCCAAAGACCGAATGTTAAATATTATTTTTTATTATATTTTCCCTCAATTTGGTAAATAAGTTATGATTTTTTTTTATATTTATTTTTTATATATATTTTCTTCTTCTTTTCCTTCTTTCCTCTCAAGCTCTTATATCGTTGTAAATCCTCTGACAAAAGCACAGTTGTCTTGTATCTATATTGTTCCCTCAGGATTCTATAATACAAGACGGGAAAGGGGTTTTGGTACTTGATGGATTGATGACGTCTTGGGAAGTATTAAAGAAAAAAAAAAAACACCAAACAAGTTCAAAGTTTTCAATATCGGTAGGGAAAGACAAAAAAAAAAGGAATTTTCATAAACCATCATTTGTTTTAATTGGTCGTTATCGAAATTGAAATCTTCGAACTAGAATAAGCTTTAAGACCACCTAAAACCCACGTGAACTAATAAAAGGATTTTTATTGTAGAACAGGACGAGACAAAAAAAATTGGTCCCAGAAAAGCAAATCCAGTTCCCCCCATTCGAAGTCCGATCTTTAGACGCAGTCAAGCACAGACTCATTCCAGGATGACATCAGAAAGCAATCCCAAATCTCCCCGAACGACCTAGATGGCTCAGATGCAGGAAACTATTGACAGGTTGATGGAAAGGATCAATGAACTTAGCCGACCTCAAGAGGTGCCTATTCCTCCGTCTAATGGGACTCCTGTGACTGAATCCCCAAATGGAAACCCTGCAAGTATTGGGATGAAGAACTCAAGGCCGAATCCGAACCACGTCGACCCGAATTTCGCAGTACCGGTCTACTATGGACCTCAGATGGGCCCTCATCCTTTCGCCTATAGAGTGCCGGTATATCCCATCCAGGGGCATGTCTATCAGGCCTCACCAGAGGGCTCGACCCCCACCTCACCGCAGATCCTCATTCACCCGGAGAGGGTTGTTGCTCCACCAAATAATTCAAATGATAGCCAACCAGCCTCGGCTATTGAAACTGAAAATAGAGAAGATAATGGCCCTCCACCGGCTTGGTTTATGAAAATGGAGAAATTGGAGAAAACTATGGAAGAATGGTAAAAGGAGAAGCTGTCCAAGAAAGCAACGTACAAGGAGTTGTCAGCACCACCCGGGGTTGTGTACCCAAAAAAATTCGTAGTTCCGGAGTTCACAAAATATGATGGCATTGACCCTCCAGAATGGCATGTTAGCGTTTACAAAGAGGAGTTAGGAATTCATGCTCGGAATGAAGACCTTTGCCTAAAGATGTTTCGGAGATCGTTGAAAGGACCAGCTCTCAACTGGTACATGACCCTGGAGCTATCACAGATTAAAACATTTGAAGATCTAGTAGAGGCCTTCTGTGAGTAATATGTGTACAATAGGGATGCCGCGCCGGACCGCAATACCCTCTACCAGATACTGAAAAATAAAGATGAAAGCTTTCGGAAGTATACTGCCCGTTGGAGGGAGGAGGCTGCCAAAGTTGTCCTTAGGCTGAGCGATGAGGCTTAGTTAGAGATATTCAAGTCAATTCAGTCACTGTCATTCTATCGAGATCTCTCGAGCATAGCAGTGGTTTCTTTCGGCGATGCGATCAAATAGGCCGAGGTGATTAAAGAAGGAATAAGGAGCGAAAAAATTGAAGGGGCCCAATCCAATCTGACGAAAAGGTCAGCCCTGCCAAAGAAGAAATAAAATGAAGTAGCCGTTGTCATTTCTCCTTGGCAAACCCATTACCAGAACTACCCCCAAGCTTCCTATCCCCAAAACTACCTGAACCAGAACAACCAATATCATAACTACCATCCTCAAAATCGCCAAAACCAAAATTATCCTCAAAACCAACCCTATTCCCAAAGCCGCCCCCGCTATTACCAAAATGTACCTCCCCCTTATCAAAACCATATTCTCCAATATTATCCTCAAGCCTACCCAGCACCCCCTTACCATACCTATCAACCACACCCGAACACCCCACCTAAAATTCCTAACCACACTCCAAGGTCAGGAACCCAATACCACCAAGGCCTTCTACCTCATGCTACAGGGAAAAATTTTCAGAACGACAATAGAGAGCTACAAGACCTTTCGGTTTTGATCACCGAGTTGTACCGGAATTGTTTGAAGCAGGGGATGCTGACACCCCTTCCATTCTACGAAGTTAAACTTGGGAGTAAAGTAGCCTCTTCAAATGCTTTCTGTGAATACCACTCGGAACCAGAGGACATGCGACTGAGCAATGCTTTCAGCTGAAAGACAAAATCCGAAAGTTTATACGGACATGAGCCATCACGTTTCCTAAAAAACTTGAGGCCGGTACGCCAAACTGTGAGCAAAATCCATTGCCTGAACACGCCTCCTCAGGAAGTGGCGTCAATCTAATTTTCACAGAGGAGGTCGAGGAAGAAGTTGATGTGATCGATATCGGTAGTGTTTGTTTACACCTGAAGGTTCTCTACGGAGGGTTAGAATTACATCTAGAAATGGTAGCCGAAAAACTGGAGAAATCTCTAATTCTGTCTTTCCCAATCCAAAAGCTGGTGGAAAATCTCAATAAGGTTCCATGGAATTATGAGATCATCGCTAAACAGGAGAAGGAGAAGAATTTCCAATCTCAGTAGGAGAAACCAGTGGAATCACTCGGTCTGGAAGGGTGTATACGCCACAGGATTTGATCAGGATTCTTGTGAGGGAACCAAGAGGGACTATGAAAAAGCCGGTGTCAGAACCGGAGGCTTACGACTTCCTAAAGGCAATGAAGAATTCAGAATACAAGATAGTGGAGCAACCCAGCAAAGTACCGGCACAAATCTCGATGTTCTCACTACTCCTATCCTCAGAAGTACACAAACAAGCACTACTGAAAGTCCTAAATGAAGCCCACTTACTTAACACGATCTCTCCGGAGAAGTTTATCATTCTGGTCAAGCAGGTCCTAGGATCTAACACCATCACTTTCACAGATGACGAGATGGATGATGATGGAACAGGTCACAACAAGCCTTTGAATATCACGGTCGAAAGCCATGGAATGTTCATAGCTCGGGTACTGATTGACAATGGATCGACACTAAATATCTATCCTTTGTCGACCTTGGAAGAAATGGGGATAGATCTGTCACAGGTTCGATTGTCTAAGATGGTTATCAGAGCATTCGATGGGGCTAGGAGAGATAGCGTTGGAGAGATTGACCTACCAATTAAAATTAGTCCAATACAGTTCAATGCGAAGTTCCAAGTGCTCGACATACCTGCTTCGTACAACGTGTTGTTGAGGAGGCCGTAGATCCATAACGCTGGGGCAGTGCCTTTGTCTCTACATCAGAAGATCAAGTTTATCATTGATGACATACTGTACGTGATCAGGGCTGATTCAGATATCATACATTTCCATCAAGCGATAAGTCGGCATGTCCCGTTAATAGACAACGGAAAAGAGAAGGAGATGATTGAAGCCTCCTATCACGTGTTCGACGTCGCGAATGCTACCTTTGTGAAGGAAGGAGGACACGAGATGACACCATCACTGTCTAATACTGTGGCCTTCGTTGCTAAAGAAATGAAGTCCCGAGGTTGCATTCCCGGGAAAGGTTTGGGCAAGAATCTAGATGGAATTACAGAACCGATAGAAGTCAAGGAGAAGAGGGGGAGATTTGGATTGGAATACGAGCCGATAAAAGCAGACAGGGCAGAGTTCTTTCAGAAGAAGAGGGATGGACCCCCAAACAACCAGCCAATGAAAATTTCGCATATCCGAGTCACCTTCCCCTATCCAGCAGAAACCATTAACAAAGGGAAGGAGATTGCAGGATTCGAGTTGTACCCTGAGAGAGTGATGATCAAAGAAGCTGTGAATGTAATCATGGGAGATGAGGCAGGGCCAAATCATGGGTCTGGTATTCGAACCAAGGGAAAAGAAAAGCTGCAGAATTGGGATTCTTGTTCTCTCCTGATTCGCTAGGCGTTTTGGATGCCTAAATTACCAGTGTATAATGCATGCGATATAACTGAGTTAGATTGCGATAAGTATGATTTCAATACAAAACCAGACCATGACCTGATGAGAGTGGAAACAGAAGATGACTCTTGCCAGCCAGACAATGGTGAGATCCGAAAAGCTTTTACAGAGTTCGAGAATAAGCCGATTCCCAGTAACGATGAGACCGAGTTGATAAACTTGGAGACCTCGGAAGAGTTGAAAGAAGTAAAGATTGGATCAACCCTCATGACTCTAGAAAAGAAAGAGTTGACAACGCTCTTAATTTCCTACCAAGATATCTTTGCCTGGTCCTACGATGACATGGTAGGACTAGACAAGAGTATCGTGGCCCATAAGTTGCCGCTAAAGCCGGGGAGTGTACCAGTCAAACAAAAGTTGAGAAAGTTGAGGCCCGCTGTCAGCCTCGAGGTCAAGGAGGAGATCGTGAAGCAATTCAATGCTCGAATTATTGAAGTCTGTAACTATAGTGAATGGCTCTCAAATGTCATTCCCGTGCCAAAGTCCTTGAGAAAAATCAGAGTCTGCGTGGATTATCGTTATTTCAACCGGGTAAGTCCGAAAGAAAATTTCCCACTGCCAAACATTCACATCATCATTGACAATACTGCGGGGCGAAAGCTTTATTCTTTCATCAATGGATTCTCTGGCTATAATCAAATTCTGATGGATGAGAAAAATCGAGAAAAGACAGCCTTCACTATACCATGGGGAGTCTTTTGCTATAGGGCGATGCCTTTCGGTCTAAAAAATGCAGGGGCAACATACCAAAGAGTAATGAAGACCCTCTTTCATGATATGATGCACAATGAGATGGAGGTATATGTAGATGACATGATCATTAAATCTCAGGAGAATGAGGATCATCTCTGCCATTTGAAAAAAATGTTCGACAGACTTCGAAAGTACCAGCTCAAGCTCAATCCAGCAAAATGCGCATTTGGGGTGGCTTCCAGAAAACTTCTTGGTTTCATGGTAAATCGCTATGGAATCGAGATTGATCCTGCAAAGACGAAGGCCATTCGTGAGATGTCATCACCGAAAAATGAGAAAGAGATTCGAGGTTTCTGGGGTGATTAAATTTCATAGCCCGATTCATCTTCTAACTCACTACCATTTGTAAGCCAATCTTCAAGCTACTTTGAAAAGAAAGTGACGGGCGATGGAATTCAGATTGCCAGAATGCCTTAGAGAAAATTAAAGTCTATCTAACAAACTCTCCAGTTCTAGTGCCGCCTCGGGAGAAGGTTCCGTTATTACTATATTTGTCAGTTCTCGACTCCTCAATGGGAGCTATTATTGGGCAACTCGATAAATCTGGAAAGAAGGAGCAAGCCATCTACTACCTCAGCAAGCGCTTCATGAAGTATGAGGAAAATTATACCATGCTGAAGAGGACCTGTTGTGCATTAGCTTGGTCTGCTCAAAGACTGTGCCATTATATGCTCCCACTGACTACCTACTTAATAGCCAGGATGGATCCCTTAAATTACATCTTCGAGAAGCCGATTCTATCAGGAAAAGTTACAAAATGGCAGATATTGCTGACGGAGTTCGATATCATCTACAAGACCCAAAAGTTAGTGAAGGGTTAAGCAATAACAGATCAGTTGGCTAGTTATCCAACTCAAACGGATCACCAGCCTCTTGAGATGCTATTCCCTGACGAGTCGATTCATGCGATGGATGAAGAAAATGAGGAAATAGTTTGGAAAATGTATTTTGATGGAGCAGTGAACTCTCGAGGGGCTGGAATCGGAGCCGTTCTGGTTTCTCCAGGCAAGCAACATTATCCAGTGGCTTCCAAGTTGAAGTTCCAGAGCATAAATAATTGAGTTGAGTACGAAGCCTATATTCTGGGACTCCAGCTGGCTGTCGACATGAAAATCAAAGAATTACTAGTGTTCGGAGATTCTGAGCTGATAATCAATCAGGTGACGGATAAGTATGCCACGAGAGATCCGACCTTGATAGCCTATAACAATCACCTCCTAGAGTTGTGCGAGCGATTTACAATGATAGAATTTGAAAGCATACTGAGGCTAAAAAATGACTTCGTCAATGCCTTAGCTACCTTAGCATCTATGATCTCTATTACTCGGGAGGATGATGATATCATTCCTGTGGTAATCCGAGTTCAGCGCCGACCAGCCCACTGTTGCCAGCTTGAATCTAAACCAACCAAAGACCCGTGGTACCATGACATAAAGAACTTTCTGAAAAATCAGGAGTATCCGGAAGGGGCATTAAGTGTTGATCGAAAAACTCTCCGGAGGTTAGCAGGCCAATTCTTCCTAAGCGGAGAGACACTGTACAAGTGTTCCCCAGACATGGGCCTGTTGAGATGTGTTGGAGTTGAAGAGGCCATCCAGTTGATGAAAGAGGTCCATGGTGGCATATGTGGACCTCACATGAGCGACTTCATGCTCGCCAAGAAGATCCTGAGGACCGGTCATTTTTGGCTAACGATGGAAAGCGACTGTGTGCAGTTTGTTCGAAGTTGCCATAAGTATCAGATTCATGGTGATCAAATCCATGTCTTACCTTCGCACCTTCATTGCTTGGCAGCCCCATGGCCCTTCTCAATGTGGGGTATGGACATTATTGGAAAAGTTACCATTAAGGTGCCGAGTGGTCATCGCTTTATCCTAGTGGCAATTGATTATTTTTCCAAGTGGGTAGAAGTTGTTTCCTTAGCCCGAGTGACTCAAAAGACAGTAGCTCGGTTCATCAAAGAAAATATTGTGTCGAGATACGGTTTGCCGCAAACATTGATAACCGATAATGCTAAAAACCTGAAGGGTTCAAAAATACAAAAAATATGTCAGCAATTCAAGATCGAGCACAAAAACTCAGCGCCTTACCATCCAAAAATGAATGGAGCAGTGGAAGCCGCCAATAAAAATATAAAGAAAATTCTCCGGAAGATGATTGATAATTATAAAGAGTGAGATGATATGCTGCCATATGCTTTGATGGCTTACCGGACTTCGGTTCGGACCTCGACAGGGGCAACCCCCTATTCTTTGGTCTATGGCACAGAAGCGGTGATATCGGCCGAGGTGGAAATTCCATCTCTGCGAGTGCTCCTAGAGGCCGAACTTGATAAAACTGAATAGGTACAATAACGGTTGGATCAACTTTGTTTAATCGATGAAAAGCGACTAACAACAATATGCCACGGACAATGTTATAAACAAAGGATTACCAGAGCTCATGATAAACGGGTATACCCCAGAGTCTTCAAGGTCGGTGAGTTAGTATTGAAGAAAATCTTTCCTTTCCAAGATGAAGCTAAGGGTAAGTTCACACCAAATTGGGAAGGTCCTTTTGTTGTTCATAAGATTTTGAGCGGTGGAGTGTTGATTCACCAGGAAATGGATGGGGATGTATTTCCCGAGCCCCTAAACTCAAATTTTGTAAAGAAATACTTTACCTAATAAATGTCCTTCTTTTCTAAGTAAGTTTATTTAAATTTGTGATTATCTGTTGCTCTAAAAAAAAAAAAGAAAAAAAAAAAAGGGTACGGCTCGAACATGGTGAAAACTCGAAAGAGCGCTATAGAAAAAATGTAGAGATCGTGTCCAAAAAAAAAAAAGTTAGATCACTTCTAGGGATATTTTTAGAATTTCCACTACGGCTAACTTCCATTGACCGTAAGACTTTTCCGTGTTCGGAACTTGATGGATTTGAGTAAGAGTTGGAATCTGTGAAAAGGAACACCAAATATGGCTCAAATTTGCATTGAAATCATACTTGTCAGACAATCCGGCTTGAAATCTCGAAGTCAACATATCTGGTGATAAAGATACCTGTTTGGGGTAAGGTTTTATACGTTTTTCCCATATTTGGCTAAATCACTTTTGCAGGATTTGAGAAATACAAAGCAAGCAGGAGTATATCATTCTTCTAAACACTGAGGATGCCTAGTAGAAGAGAGAAAGTGAGAATCGACGGGTGCAGAGATATAAAGGCTGATAGGGATGTTGTCCAAAATCAGACCTTGCCAACAACCCAGAGAAAACCTCCAGAAAGTACATCTCTAAGATTGATGGAAGGATGAGACGAAAAAATCTCCCGATACTATCCCGAGAAAGTCAAGCGCCATCAAACGAGGGATTACGACGGAAAATGGGGGAACGAAATTGTGAGTCGTCAAGGGTGACAAGTTTTTCAGACTAAATTTTCGTGTTGCATGTGTTTTTTTGTCCAATTACAAGGATTTCAAAGGGTATGGAAGCAAACGGAAAAGGGGGGAACGGAATTGCAAGTCGTCAAGGGTGACAAGTTTTTCAAACTAAAGTTTCGTGTTGCATGTGTTTTTTTGTCCAATTATAGGGATTTCAAAGGATATGGAAGCATGGATTTCTCTATCACAAGGACTTCTTACCTTCCGGCTCAAATTGGAAACTCTTATTGCTGAAAGTTCAGAAGCTCTAAATGAGCGTCCAGATATGCGTTTTGCCCTGAAAGGGGCGAAAAGTGAACTACGCTAAACTTGATCCTCGGCGTAATGCTAAGGTACGTAGGCAATCTGTAAATGTTCGGTCACCTGAGAGTTCGGCTGGGGCACATTTTATATCTTTGCTCTCTCATTCTGGCCCAGTCATAAGTTGGGGCATATTTTATACTTCTGAACTTTCTTTGGGTCTCTGGCCAAGAGGGCTGGGGCATGAATAATTTCTCATTACTCTAAACGATCCTCTAAACGGATACTTGTTCATCATGAGTATCGTCATGAATCTCTTTTTATTGCTTTAAACGACCCTCTAAACAGACACGCGTTTGTCATGAGTACCGTCATGAGTCATTTTTATTATTACTCTAAACGGACACTTGTTCGTCATGAGTATCGTTATGAGTCTTTTTTTATTGCTCTAAACGACTCTCTAAACAGACACGCGTTTGTTATGAGTACCGTTATGAGTCATTTTTATTATTACTCTAAACGATCCTCTAAACAGACATTTGTTTGTCATGAACATCGTCATGAGTCATTCTTTTATTTCTCTAAACGGACACTTGTTCGTCATGAGTCTTCTTTCATTACTCTAAACGTACACTTGTTCATCATGAGTATCATCATGAGTCATTTTACTTTATTGTTCTATTATTGAAAAATGCACTAAAAAAATAAAAATAAAAAAATGGGACGATCAAAATGACGTGGTCTTTTATCTTTGTCAAACAATTAAAACTTACATGACAAAGAAGGGCAGCTGTAGACACGATATTTTGACCACCTCGTAAATATATTATATTTTATTTTATAGTTACCTTTATTTTATTTTTCTGTTTATTTTGTTTTTGATTGTACCACATTTGTGCGGTTTAATACCGCTAAATTAAATTTTGTTAATCTCTTAAGTAAATTAAATATTAGTAATTGATTTATTTTTCTTTGTTTTTGTAGATTTTTCGAAGTAGAATAAAAATGAGTTAATTCGGAATAAAATGGACAAGAAACAAACGAGAACGAGAGAAGCTTGAATAGATCATGTTCAAAAGGGGGTGGGGGGTTGCATAGTGGTCGCACGTGCGACCAAAAACTGGTCGTTGTGCCACCAGAGCTGCTAGCCGCATATGCGGCCAGCTGGGCAGAAAGCAAATACTCTTTGCGCACTGCACTTTTGGGTGCACCGAATTTTGGTGCACCCAAAAGGGGGTGGGTGCACCGAAATTCGATGCACCCACCCCTTTTTCTTTCTTTTGCTTACCTTTTTGCCGGACGAATTTTTGCACTTTCACTTCTATAAATAGAATGAAGGCTCAGACAAGGGGGATAGGAGTTTTTTGGTTTTTTTTAGAAAATGAAGAGGACAAATTTTGAGAGAAATTTTTGAAGAAAATAATATTATGTTTATTTTGTTGTAATTTTGGAAGAAGAAGAAGAAAAAGAAAAAAATATCCAAGTTAAGGTTGTAAACTTTCATCTGTTGTAAATCTTACTCTTATTTTTTAAAATAAGTTGTTATTATATTAAATTTTGATTTTTTTTGTAAATTAGATTTTTTTCATTTTTCTTTTATTTATTTATTATTATTTTATTTTTTATTTTTTTTGAGTAAATAAAACGATGTGAAAATATTTCTGTCTTCCATTGGAACGGTTTAGGTTTAGAAGGAAATTACTCCCCTCGAGGTGTGTTTGTGCGCGTGTATTTTTTTAACTTGTGTTCAATAGAATGTACTAACAATACGAGATAAAAAGCTTTCGACCTTCTATTGGAACGGTTTAAATTTAGAAGAAAATTACTCTCCTTGAGGCGTGTGTGTGTATGTGTGTGTGTGTGCGTGTGTTTCTTTAACTCGCATTAAATATAATGTGCTGACAAGATGAGGTGAAAAATTATCAACCTTCCATTAGAACGATTTAAGTTTAGAAGGGAATTACCCCCCTCGATGCATGTGAGTGTGTGTGTGCGTATGTTTTCTTTAACTTGTGTTAAATATAATGTGCTAACAATACGAGGTGGAAAACTTCTAACCTTCCATTGGAACGTTTTAAATTTAGAATGAAATTACTCCCCTTGAGGAGTGCGTGTGTGTGTGTGTGTTTCTTTAACTCGTATTAAATATAATGTGCTGATAAGATAAGGTGAAAAATTCTTAACTTTTCATTGGAACAATTTAAGTTTAGAAGGGAATTACTCCCCTCGATGTGTGTGAGTATGTATATGCGTGTGTTTCTTTAACTTATGTTAAATATAATGTGCTAACAATACGAGGCGGAAAGCTCCCGACCTTCCATTGGAATGGTTTAAGTTTAGAAAAAAATTACTCCCCTCGATACGTGTGAGTGTGTGTGTGTGTGTGTATTTCTTCAACTTGTGTTTAATATAATGTGCTAACAATACGAGGTGGAAAGTTTTCGACCTTCTATTGGAACGGTTTAAGTTTAGAAGGAAAATATCCATTCAAGGCGTGTGTTTCTTTAACTTATGTTAAATATAATGTGCTAACAATACGAGGTGGAAAACTTTCGACCTTCCATTGGAACGGTTTAAGTTTAGAAGAAAATTACTTCTCTCGATGCGTGTGAGTGTATGTATGCGTGTGTTTCTTTAACTCGTATTAAATAAATGTACTGACAAGATGAGGTAGAAAATTTTCAACCTTCCATTAGAACGGTCTAGGTTTAGAAGAGAGATTACTTCCCTCAATGTGTGTGTATGTGTATGTGTGTGTATATGAGAAAGATTTCAAAATAAAATGAAAATATTCAGATTTAAATTTTAATTGGACTTAATTGGATAAGGTACCATCTTTGGACGGGTGTCTTGGGGTGCTTGACACCTTTCCCGAGCGTAACTGACCCCCGAACTCTTTAAACAAATCTTTGGTCAGACCATGTTATTTTGGAGTCAAAATTTTACTTAATCCATTTTTTTAAAATTGTTTTAAAAAAAAAAAAAATCTGGTGACCTAGCACATCATTTAAACCCAATGCTAGGTGGCGACTCCTTTTTCTAAAACAGGTTTAAGTATTTTTAATGAGAAAATCGACGTTTTAAAAACCCTTCTTATTTTACCAGCATGTATCTATTTTTAATTTTCTTTGAAAAATTGGGGCGCGTTCACCTTGTCCTGGTGAACCTTTTAAGTATCGCAGTAATCGATGAACTGCATCAAGGTGGGGTCGTCTAGGCTCTTGCATAAATTGGCTAAGTGTATTAACCGAGAATGCAATTTCAGGTCTTGTGATAGTGAAACAGATCAACTTTTCAACCAACTGTCGGTAATGAGTTGGATCTTTGAGTAAGTCACCATCGGTTGGTGTGAGCTTCAAGTTTTGCTCCATAGGAAATTTAGCAGGCTTTGCACCAAGTAATCCTGCTTCTTAGAGTATGTCAATTGTGTACTTTCGTTGGTTGATAGAAATGCCTAATTGTGATCTAGCAACTTCAACACCAAGAAAGTATTTTAATGCACCAAGATCCTTCAATTTGAAACAAGACCCGAGAAAGCCTTTGACATCATTGATGACTTTTTTATTATTTCCAGTTATGATCATATCATCAACATAGAGTAGAATGGTTGTAAAAGAATCTCTGCATACCTTGGTAAAAAAATAGTGGTCAGCTTGTGATTACTTGAACCCATATCTGTTGATGGCAGAAAGAAATTTGTGAAACCATGACCGAGAAACTTGTTTTAGACCATATAGGGATTTGTGAAGTTGACATACAAGTGACTCCCCCTGTCGATGAAAACCAGGTGGAGGATGCATGTATATTTTTTCGGTAAGATCCTTATGAAGAAAAACATTTTGAACATCCATTTGGTGGAGACCCCAACCACGAACGAAGGCAATGGCAAGAAGTCACTGGAGAGTAGTGTAGTCAGTATAGTCAATTCCCTCACGTTGGATAAACCTTTTTGCAACAAGACGGGCTTTGTAGCGTTCAACAGTATCATCAAAATTGTACTTGATCTTGAATACCCATTTGCACCCAATGGGACGATGTCCCGAGGGAAGAGGTAAATGGACCAAGTTTTGTTAGCGTCAAGTGTAGTGATTTCAGCTTTCATGGCTTCAATACATTTAGGGTCCTGACAAGCTTGTTCATATGTCTCTGGTTCCACTAAGTGAGAAACATTGTTGACAAAGGTATGGTGAAAATGAGAAAGATTGCAATATGACACATACGTTGACAATGGATGGTGAGTGCTTGACTGAACAATAAGTGACGTGTTCGAGATAGGCAAATCATGATTTACTTGGTAGTCTTTGAGATGAGTGGGCGTTCGTCTTGGTCGGGTGGAGCGACGAAGGGTCGGTTCTGCCTCCATTATAGGTTCGGTTGACTGGTGAGGACTTTCCAATCGACCAGTTGGTTTAGTCTCGGATGATTCTAGTCTTGGTTCGTTTTGTGATATCATGCTATTGTTTGGTGGATTTGTGTTGTTTGAGGGTGTTATGGTTATGGGAGTGTCAAGGTTGGTATCGAAGGGTTTTGGCAAGGTGGGAATGTTATTTTGGTCGTCATGGGGTATGTTGGAGTAAGGAAATATGTTTTCGTGGAAGATGACATCTCGAGAAGTGAACATTTTCTTATCAACTAAATTATAGACACAGTAACCCTTCTGTCCTAATGGATACCCAAGGAAAATACAACGACGCACACGAGTGTCAAATTTATGGATAGTGGTGAGGTTTGTGACGAAACATAAGCATCCATAAACTCGCAAATGAGAGTAAGAGGGTTTCACTTTGTGGACTCATTCATATGGTATTTTATAGGATAAGAGTGGTGTGGGTAAGCGATTTATAAGATAGCATGCCGTCAAAATGTGGTCTCCCCAAAATTTTAAAGGCAGATGGGCTTGGAAGCTAAGTGCACAAGCTACATTTAATAGGTGACGCTGCTTATGCTCCACAACCCCATTTTGTTGAGGCGTGTAAGTGCAAGAACGTTGAAAATTAATTCCATTGTCATTGAAGAATGAATGTAATGAAAGAAATTCCCTCCTATTATCAGATCTTAAGGTCTTAATCCCACAATTATGTTGATTTTTAACCCAAGCAAAGAGGATTCTTAAAATGGGTTGTGTTTCAGATTTATGACGCATAATGTGTACCCAAGTATAACGAGAAAAATCATCCACTATAGTCAAAAAGTATCTTGCTCCAAAATATGAATACATTTTATGTGGTCCCCAAATATCACAGCGAATTAAATCAAAAGGTGCAGAACTAGATATAGTACTTTAGAAAACAACAAACGAGATTGTTTAGCCAAGGGACATACATCACAAAAATCATGGGAATCAAAGAAAATTTCTGGCGTACTTTTAGATAGAAGTTGGATAGGAGGATTTGAAGGGTGTCCAAGACGTCGATGCTAAATGTTGGATATGTGATTGATGGCATTGACTAGGTGAGGCCTCTGGTTTCCCGTAAGATAACATAAACCATTACTCTGCCTTCCCGAACCAATCATCTTCTTTGTAGTCAAGTCCTGCATCACACAAAAATTAGGGTAAAATGTCACATTACAACCTAAGGCACATGTAAGCTTGCTAATGGATAGTAAATTGACTTTAAAATCTGGAACGTAGAGTACATCTGTAAGATTGATACTATTGGACAATTTCATGGATCCAATAGAATCAATGTTTGTCTTCCCACTATTTGGTAATTCTATAAAGGTATGTTTAGTGTTGGTTCGATGGTGTGTCAGTAAAGTTTTGGATATATGATCAGTAACATCGCTATCCATTATCCAAGAATCATTTGTGTGAATGTGGGGCGAATATATACCTGTGGTGTGAGCATATGACTGAGTATTACCGGTGTTGTGGCGAAGAAGGTTTATAAGTTGATTACATTCTTCGACAGTGAAACTATTTATATCAGTCTTGTTCGCTTGTGGCCCAATGGGAGCAATTGAATTGTGTGCAGTTGATTTCTACCCTTTTGGGTAAAGATCCTTGCCATGGAAAAAGTGTCTGGGAGGAAATCTGTGAAGGTAGAAGCAACGTTCGATGGAATGGTCATCTTTCTTGCAGTGCGTGTAGTGGTAGGTCGGCTTCTTATTATTTCTGTTGCCACCGATTGATGGGTTAGATCCTCCGATTGATCGGTCATACGAATTTCTTAATCTTCCAGATTGGTAGTTCGCCTGATGCCCAGTACTCTCACGTTGTGTGGCTACTTCAATTTGTTTCTCCTACTATAGAATGAGGGCATGAGCCTTTCGAGTGTTAGGAAGAGGGTTCATCTTGAGAATGGAACTTCGAATAGTGGCGAAAGAGTCATTTAACCCCATCAAGATTTGCATGACTCATTCTTTCTCTTCTCATTGGGAAAGACTTTGGAAACCTCCACAAGTACAAGCAATTGGATCATGGTAGGAGGCCAATTCATCCCATAGGGCCTTCAATTTGGTGTAGTAGACAGAGACCGATTTGTGTCCCTGTCGTTGTTCAACAATTTTTTGTCGGATTTGGTAGATTCGGGTATCGTTTCCTTGTGAAAATCTATCATGGAGATCATTCTATACTTCTGTTGCAGTTTCTATATAGATAACACTTCAAACAATATTAGGATTGACAGAGTTCAAGATCCAAGAAAGTACTATATGGTTGTACCGTTCCCAAATTGGGAATGTGGTGTCCGTCTGTGGTGGTGGCTTGACGGTGCCCTTGATGAAGCCAATTTTGTTCATGGCACTGAGGGCAATTCGCATAGCGTGGCTCCATTGCCTATAGTTATCTCCTTCGAGTGGTTTGGAGACAAGAATTAAACCAGGGTGATCGGAATGATGTAAAATGAGTGGATTCGATTCGTTTGTCCTTATCTTGATTTTCGTAGATTCGTCTCCTATGGCCTCGAGGGATTTAGTGGCAAAATCGGTCGTCTGCGTTTGTTTTCTCAGGTGTTTTGTTGGCGCATTGGATTTCGGCGAGGTGTGTGCTGGTGCGTTCAAGCTCCTACCGTGCTTAATAAAATCGCAGAATGCTCTGAATGTTTGTGATTGGAAGCTTTGGTTTATGGTTTGGGATTTATGGATGCTGCCAATGCTTGCTTAGAGGGATAAATGAAGTATGTGGAGAAATATGTTGCATTTGTGAGGTATTTGAGAAACTTGCTCTGATACCAAATTATAATATGGTCTTATTTATTTTATACATCCTCAATAACATTACAATACAATCACACACACACACACACACATATACACAAAATCAAGAAAAATTATGTATGCATTAGGATTAATTGAGATGGAGAAAATTGTGGTCTTGAGCATGGTCTTGAGCGTGATCTTCATTAATGGATGAGATAGATCTTTTGCAGATGGTAGATAAGATAACTTGACTAAAGGGAGCAGAAATCACAAATGGGAGGCAGCTACTACCTTTTGACAATGGAAGGGGACATCACAAGTGAGAGACAGCTAGACATTGCTTTCGGTGGATTTGATCCCATTTTTGTTTTAATGGATTCGTCTAAATAAGACCTTCAAAATGATATTAAATTCGTTAATTTTTTTTTCATTACTTTCAGTTTTCACATTCATATTACATTCAACATGATATTTTTAGTTTTTTATTACATTAGATATTATATTCAACAATCACAGGGTACACAGAATAATATCACAATTAATGTTATATATAACATCTACATGTATCCCAGAACTTCCAAAAAAATATTAATATCCAATACTGAATGTTATATCCAACATTAGTGCCACACGAACTATAAGATGTTATATGTAACATTTACATGAATTGTGATTCAACAATCTGTTAAGATGTTACATTCAATAATTTGTTAAGATGTTATGTTAAATTCAACATACTAACATTTTGAAGAGAGACGATCATAAGTAAATGTTACATGTAACATGGTCTGAATAATAAATGTTACATGTAACATTCATACTTATTACGACGAACAACTCCAAAAAATGTAATTAATATCTCATTTTAAAGATAATTATTTGCACATAATTGATGTGTAAAAAAATTGTTGTTTCACGTTCGGATTGATATTGAAACAAATATTTTTTGTAACGACTCGATTTTCCAAGGCCGTTACTCGGTTTCTCCTAAATATAATAAAACAAAAACTGAATAACGAATATTTTATTGCCTATAAATCAAGATTTTTTTTTATAGTGTCAATAATTAAAAGTATTCATTCATCTGATTAGTTTTATAAAAATAAATAATAAATACAATTATTATAAATTTTAAAACAATTAGGATTTTTTAATATGGGCCCCAAGGCCCAATCATATATTAGAGTTATCCCCTAGTAACAGTATACAATTAAAGTGAACCCCATTTGCAGCCGTGAATTTCACATAGAGAGAAGAGGCCCGTGAAGATCTCTTGATTTGGAAGGTAATTTTAGGGGGAAAGCTTCAATCAAAATTGGAAAATCACCCAATTTGAACATCCATCCTCTCTTCCGCAACAAGAATTCCATAGCAGTGAATGGGTCTTCATCCTCCCCAAATTTGGAAATCAATCATTCGAAGCCCCCATTTGTATTCCACAACAATAATTCCGTACCAACTGCCTTCGCCGTCCCAGTCCACGCCGCCATTGACGTTGCTTCCAAGCGTTGTCGCCTTCCATTCCCACCGCCGTTGCCGTCCAGTCCAAAGCCGCTGTCGCCGTTGCTGTCCACTCCAAGCCGATGTCACCGTCATTTTTACTTTCCATCGGTGTCCTTCCATCTTTGGTAAGTTGCAACCTTATTGTCGTTTTTTCATCTCCCCAAATCTATTCTCCGTTTAGGGTTTAGCAACACTATGCAGTAAAAATCACTAGTTGTTTTCTAAATATATTTATTGCTGTGCAAAAATTGAATCCACCAAAATTTTGAGTTCTTTATATAGTTTACCATGGAATCCACCAAACAAACCTCTGAGATCTCACTTTTCTTTTTGCCTTCCCCATCAATTTATGTGTGAGGATTAGTGGGTAGTGGTTTGAATAGCTGTTAAGAACCGATTCAATGTTTTTTTGTTGAATCGTTATATTGAATCTGTATATATATATATATATATATATATATATATATATATATATATATAGTTGTTGAATGCAACACAAATAACAATATTTTCAGTGTCTCTATTGGTGATCGCAAAGGTCTCTTTGGTCACAAAATAGTTTCTTTACTGTTATTGTTCTCTATTTTTGTTCTCACCCTCTAAAATCTATTGTGTAAATGGGTAGTTGATTAAAAAAATCCTAAATTTAAAATGTTGAAATTGTTGATAGTTCTCTCTTGATTTCTTGAAATATTTACTGTTTTGGTTGTTAGAATTGTTAATGTATAACAAAAATCACATATTTGAAATTGTGTTCTTGTATTTCCTTTTAGTTTCATCTCGTTAATGATGTTTGGGTTGTTAAAAATTTTAATGTGCAACAAAAATCACAAATTGGCGTCTTAGATTTTTGAATTTTCCTCTCCGTCTTTTCATTGTTGATGTTTTGGTTGTTGAGATGTTTAATGTGCAGTAAAAATTATATATTGAATTAATGTTCTTGAATTTCGCTCTGGTTGTTCCATCTCATTAGTGATATTTGGGTTGTTAGAATTGTTGATGTGTAGCAAAAAATTGAATATTGAATTATTGTTTTGAATTAACCTCTTGTTTCATTGCATAGTTAATGTGGCTTGTTGAAAATAGTTAATGTGTAGCAAAAATTTATTATTGAATTCTTGGTTTGAATTTCCATATCGTCTCTTTCAATTGTGGTTTTTTGCTAAACATCATTTTGCATTGTTGATGTGTTGAGTTATTTGGATAGTTATTGTGTAGAAAAAATCTACAATTGAAATCTTATTTTGAAGTAGCATATGATTGAGTAATTTTTAACATTGAATATTAACTGAAAATTGGTGATGTTTTGTCTCTTAAATAATTTAATGTACATTATAATTCCATTATTCCAATTTTTCAATTTTTTCCATTTGATACTCTCTTCAAATTCATTTGCCGTATATGTGTCTTATTGGATTTGGTTACTATTTAGTAAAATCAACTTTTGAGTTCCTTTAGATATTTAATGTGTAATAAAAATCGAATACTGAAATCTTGGTTTAGATTTCCATTTGTTCTTTTTCATTATTGATGTTTGAGTTCTTGAGATAGTTACTGTGTAGTGAAAGAACTAATATTGGAGTATAGCTATGAAGTTTCAACTTCTTTCTTTTCGTTATTGATGTTTGAGTTGACGAAATAGTTACTGTATAGCAAAAATCAAATATTGAAGTCTTGTTTTAATTTTCCTCTTCTTTCCCTGCATTGTTATTGTTTGAGTTGTTGTGATTTCTACTACACCATTATTGGTTCTCGGGTAATGGCGGTTGTATCCGACGATCGACATGAGTGACGTATGAATTAAACCATATAATGTCGTGCGCCACTATTCACCCAATTATAACTGTACAACAATATTCAACCATGTAAATGGTTACATTGCATAGTTAATGTGACTCGTTGAAAAATAGTTAATGTGTGGTAAAAATCTATTATTGGATTCTTGATTTGAATTTCAATATCGTCCCTTTCAATTGCGATTTTTTGCTACACATTATTTTGCATTGTTGATGTGTTGAGTTATTTGGATAGTTACTGTGTGGAAAAAATCTGCAATTGAAATCTTGTTTTGAATTAGCATCTATTTAAGTAATTTTTAACATTGAATATTAACTAGAAATTGATGATATTTTGTCTCTTGAATAATTTAATGTACATTATAATTCCATTATTCCAATTTTTCAATTTTTTCCATTTGATACTTTCTTCAAATTCATTTGTCGTATATGTGTCTTATTGGATTTGGTTACTATACAATAAAAATCAACTTTTGAGTTCCTTTAGATATTTAATGTGTAGTAAAAATCGAATATCGAAATCTTGGTTTGGATTTCCGTTTGTTCATTTTCATTATTAATGTTTGAGTTATTGAGATACTTACTGTGTAGTAAAAGATCTAATATTGGAGTATAGCTTTGAATTTTCAACTTTCTCCTTTTCGTTATTGATGTTTGAGTTGACGAAATAGTTATTGTGTAGCAAAAATCAAATATTGAAGTCTTGTTTTGAATTTTCCTCTTCTTTCCCTGCATTGTTATTGTTTGAGTTGTTGTGATTTCTACTGCACAGTTATTGGTTCTCAAGTAATGGCGGGTGCATCCGACGATCAGCATGAGCGACGTACACTGTTCACCCAATTATAACTGTACAATAGTATTTACTCAATTATAACTGTACAACAATATTTAGTCATGTAATATTGTGCGACAAATATTCAACCAATTCAAGGTTGCTCATAAATGGAACCAGCGAGATGGAACCAGAGCAAAACAATCCAAACATTGCCAACGAGATGGTACTAGAGTGAAATTCAAGAATATGAATTCAATATGTAATTTTTACTGCACATTAACAATCCTAACAACCAAAACATCAACAATAACACGAGGGATAGAGAAATTCAAAAATCCAAGACGCCAATTTGTGATTTTTGCTACACATTAAAAATCTTAACAACCTAAACATCACCAAAACGATGGAATCAAAAAGAAATACAAGAATACTATAAGACTCTAATTTTAGCACGTACGTAATTTTAGTTGCATTCTAGAGCTTTTAGAAAAATACGGGGTGAAAATGTGCCAATTAACATTCAAATTAAAAGTTAGGGGTCAATTTGCAAATTTAGAAACATTTATTCCAAACTTTGGGATTCAATTTTTTCATTTATTTCTAAATTAAAATTTTTAGGGGTGAAATTAAAATTTAAAGAAAATCTTAAATGTGAATTTGATTAAAAGGAGAATTAAAGAAATGTAGGGGGAAAGAGTAATTGGACAAAAGATTATATATATATATATATATATATATATATATATATATATATATATATATATATATATATATATATATATATATATATATATCTGTGTGTGTGTGCCGTGAAATTAATCGGAGACAGAGAGAACGAGAAGTGGACGACGTGGCAAGCTAGGATCAAATGTAACTACTTAATTCATGCATATAAAACGATCCATGCAAACTTCATGATCAAAAATCTCAAAGGGAGGAAATCAGATACACAAAAATCAGAGAGAAAGAGATAATTAGAGGTGGCCGGCTGTGTGTTCCTCCGGTGGGCGTGGGTGAGGCGTCATCTTTTGATGTATATTCATTTGTGTATATGTGATCGTTGTGTGTAGATGTGTGTGCTCTGTTCTGCTCGTCGTCGGTGTGAGTGTGGGTGAGTGTGTCCTATTCACCGGCGGTGTGTGTGGGTGTCGTTGTCGTCGATCAGCCGGTAATCAACAGTGTGTGTGTGTGTGTTTCATTGTGTGCATGTGACCGAACATGTGTGTGCATTCTGTGTATGCTATGAGTGTGTGTTGATTTACTGAAAACCAAACAGGGCCGATGGTGGTGTGTGCATGTGACCAGTCGTCATTCGTCCGGTGTGCATGTGGGTGTGTATGTTTTCTTTGATATTTGTGGTGTATGTGTGTGGGTTGATGAGTGGGGGAGCGTCAGAGAGGTGTGAATGTGTTTTGATCGTTGGGGAAGGACGGCGAGTGAGCTGTCGGAGACGATGGGAAGAGAGGGAGAAAAGCTAGGTTGAACAAAACAGAACCTGAGGGAGGAAGAAGACGACGAGATGGTGACGAGTCAGTAAGCAGACTAAAAGAAATGAAGAAGCGTGTTCGCCGAGGTGGTGGATCATTCGCCTAGGCGGGGAATGCAGGAGTAGAAACAAAAACAAAAAAAATAAGGAAAAAGGAAATCGACAACCGTTTCGGAACGGGTAACGTTTCTCGTTAAATTTTATGTTTGTTAAATTTAACTACTAGCATCAAAATTTCGTAACTGGAATAATAAATTTTGGGACCGTTTGTATTACTAAATTTTATATAGTAAATTTTAACGAAGCGAAACTAGTCGAATGATAATTTTTCATAGTAAAATGTGGGGACGAAAAAATTGTGAAACTTAGGGTCTGCATTGCATAATTAGGTTATGTTGAATAAAATATTAATTTAGGCCATATCACTATTAGGTTCGCAGGCACCGGCGTACCGATAGAGTGTGGAAAGTAGCAATTTTTTAAAGCGGATATCGAGGTGAGTGTACTGTCTTCTACGTAAATTACAAATTGTATTTTCGTATATATTATGGAAAATGTGTTTATTTAAAATTGGACGAATTTGCAACTTATATGGATCAAGCGGTTTTGGGTGTTTGGGGAAAAATATTTTGTGGACTACGTTGGTTTTAAAAGAGTAGAAAATGATTTGTTAAATCTAATTGGTTTCTAAAAGAGTGGAAAAATGATTGTGGACTGAGTTGTTTGTTTTTTAGATGGAAATTGATGTTGGTTCGATTATGCCATAGTATTTCTCCCCAAAAGGGATGTTGATTATCTACTAGGCATAGTCCTGCAGAGCGTTGTTTATCTGCTAGGTATATTCTGATAGAGCGTTGATTATCTACTAGGCATAGTTCGATAGAGCGCTGTTTATCTGCTAGGTATAGTTATGCAGAGTGTTGTTTATCTGCTAGCCATAGTCCGACAGAGCGTTGATTATCTACTAGACATAGTCCTGCAGAGCGTTGTTTATCTACTAGGCATAGTCCTGCATAGCGTTGTTTATCTGCTAGGTATAGTCCAACAGAGTGTTGATTATCTGTTAGGCATAGTCCGACAAAGTGTTGTTGTGACCCATTAGGAAGACAAATCCTACGGGAGGTATGGTACAGTTGCAACTCCCGATCGTGAGGTTAAAACGATCTTATGGCTAGTCGGAGGATAATATGGTGTTTTGTCGTATACGATGAACCAGTTATATATATATATATATATATATATATATATATATATATATTACTTTACATTGGATTGGTGCATCCATATATGTTGGTGTATTTATTATTCTGGTTACTTTACATTTCTTGGATTGATATAAATTTCTGGTTGATTTTCACTGCTTGAATGCAATGTTATAAATATATAAGTTTATTTCTGTGATGACAGGAAAATCGAGTTTCCGTATGATATGTGATTTTTATATTATTCTTTGACATGTGATATTTAAATTTTTTTACTTAATCCATACAAAATATTTTTATTATAAAGACAGTACATCGATAAAAAATTTGGTTTCAAGTACTACGGTTAGGAGTCGGTCCCTTACTAGCACTAGGTAGAGTCCAACTATAGTGTCGTTTGGGAGTGGGGCCGTCTGAGGCGAACCCATGGGAGGTTCAATTTTATTATTTTGTTGTATATATATTCGGGGACGGTTGTGTCCTAGTTAGGAGTTGTATGGTTTGTATGCCTGTATTTGTTATTATATATATATGTTATTTTCTGGTTGGTTGGTTGTTTAGGGGGTGTCATGTCGATGTCACGCCGGCCCCAGATGACGGATGTCCGGGGTGGGGTGTGACAGGTTGACTTTCACTACTTGGATATGATGTTTAAAAATATTTGAATTGATTGATCTAAAATAATCGGGTTGGTTGATGACAAATGTTTGGATTGGATTTTTTCACAATATATATTGGGTTATTTTATTTGTGACAGGAAAACTGGGTTTCTGTGCGGTATGTGATTTTTATATTATTACTTTGAAATGTGGCATTTAAATTCTTATACTTGATCCATACAAAACGTTTTTATTATGAAAACAGTATACCGATAAAATTTTTGGTTTCAGGTGCTGCGGCTAGGAGTCGGTTCCCTACTGGCACTAGGTAGAGTTCAGCGATAGTGTCGTTTGGGAGTGGGTCGTCTGAGGCGAACCCGTGGGAGGTTCAGTATTATTATTTTGTTGATATTATTTTGTTGTATATATATTCGGGGACAGATGTGTCCCAGTTGGGAGGAGTTGTATGGTTTGTATGCCTGCATATGATACTATATATATGTGTTCTAGTTGATTGGTCATTCAGGGGGTGTCATGTCGACGTCACGCCGACCTCGGGTGACGGGTGTCCGGGGTGGAGTGTGACAAACACGACTTCAAATATTTGATTTTTGCTACACATTAAGGGATCCTAACAACCCAAACATCACCAACGAGATGGACCCAAAGGGAAATATAAGAACACGACTTTAATATGTGATTTTTGCTACACATTAACAATCCTAATAACCAAAAACATCAACAATGAAAAGAGGGAGAGGGAAATTCAAAAATCCAAGATGCCAATTTGTGATTTTTGCTACACATTAAAAATTTTAACAACCCAAACATAACCAACGAGATGGAACCAAAGAAATACAATAACACTGACTTCAAATATGTGATTTTTGCTATACATTAAGGGATCCTAACAACCCAAACATCACCAATGAGATGGACCTAAAAGGAAAATACAAGAACATGACTTCAATATGTGGTTTTTGCTACACATTAACAATCCTAACAACCAAAAACATCAACAATGAAAAGAGGGAGAGGGAAATTCGAAAATTCAAGACGCCAATTTGTGATTTTTGTTACACATTAAAAATCTTAACAATCCAAACATCACCAACGAGATGGAACCAAAAAGAAATACAAGAACACAACTTCAAATATGTGATTTTTCTTATACGTTAAGGGATCCTAACAACCCAAACATCACTAACGAGATGGAACCAAAAAGAAATACAAGAACACGACTTCAAATATGTGATTTTTACTACACATTAATAATCCTAACAACCCAAATATCACCAACGAGATAGATCAGAGCGAAAATCAAGAACATTAATTCGATATGTAATTTTTACTGCACATTAACAATCCTAAACACCCAAAAAACATCAAAATGAAAAAGAGGGGGAGGGAAATAGAAAACTACACATTGAAATTTTTGATAGGGTTTTATAACTTTTTTTTTTTTTTTTTTTTTTTTTTTTTTTTTTTTTTTAATTCTGAAATCTACTACAACCGATTGAAATTGGTTTGCTACGACGGTATCCACCAGTGATGGACTGTAAAAATGGTTTTCTGCCGGACCGTACTAAATAGTGGAATGAAGATGATGGACCGTGCTAAAATGGTTTTCCATCGGTAATGGACTGCTAAACTGGACGGCGGCGAAGGGAATGAAGTCGACGACGAATAGAATTGAAGAAACAATTAGCGAGAAAATCGTGGAATCTGAACAGTTAGCCCTTTGGTTTCTAACTGTAGGAATCAGTGCAATCAGTGGGTTCTAAACAGTCATCGGTAACTCCTGCGCCGCAAATGGTAGTCGCCGGTAGCTCCTGCCGCCACAAATGGTGGTCGCCGTCTACCGAAAGTGGGAAATCTAGGGTTACCCACTTGGTTTCTTAGCAAAATAGGGCAAGGAGAAATAGGAATAGAAAGTTTAATCCACAAAATCTCTACCATTTTCGTAGATTGAATTAGTGAATTTGGTAGAAATTTTCTTGTTTAGCATGATTGTTGTTTCCAAAAATACCTGAAGAGTTTTCTTATCCTCTTCGCGTGTAAGTGCTTGTGAATCCAATTTTGGGGTTTTCTCAAAATATAAATAATTAAATGGGTGTTTCAATGTTTGGACTTGTCTATTGGGACCCACCCAAATATCTATTGTGAAAATGAGTGTTTGATTAAAAAATCCTACGAATTAAAATATAATTTATGGCGTAGCTTCACTTTCACAAACCCTGCAACAAATATTTTGGATTTGTGAGTCAAAACTCAGTAGAAATTTAGCCTTTTTAATACATGTATCCCACCAATCCAATAAGTAACGTGTAATCATGTGTCTCACACAATTGTCAGGTAATACATAAATGCACATATTCCATATAAATCAACAATTATACTCAAATAATGATTCAATTCTACAATAAATGAA
The DNA here is from genome assembly GCA_016647705.1 of Eucommia ulmoides. Taxonomy (NCBI): domain Eukaryota; kingdom Viridiplantae; phylum Streptophyta; class Magnoliopsida; order Garryales; family Eucommiaceae; genus Eucommia; species Eucommia ulmoides. The sequence continues at coordinate 48,071,753 of CM028338.1, forward strand.
GAAGTTAAATACAAATATTAAAAAGATTAAGAATTTTACCTCAAACTAATAATCGGGTAAAATCATTTTTTTCTTCTTATTTCTCTCTTCTCCTCTCTCTTTCTTATTTTTCTCTTATTTTTTATTGTTATTTTCTTGGTGTCTCTTCCCTTTTTAATCTATATCTATCTATTTATAATCCTTCATCAAGTCTATCCTCATTTGTATTATATATATATATATATATATATATATATATATATATATAGTACAAAGCATGAGTCAACCCATTCTTCACTTGAGTGACTCAACTTTTATCTAACACAAAAGGTAACCTTGTGTTTAGGTAAGGTATTTCTAGAAGGGATTTCAATTGAATAAGGAATTTCAAAATTCTCCTTTAGCAAATGCTTTGTTTGAATATTGAGGAGGTGGATTTCACAAATCCCTTGAAGCCTCAAATGAAAGATTTGGAAATCCTTTTGGGAGATGTTAAATTTGCCAAATCCTTTCTTCCTCATCTTCAGCTTCATTCGTCGTCTTCAACTTTGTGGTCTTCAGTTTCGTCTTCTTTATCATCTCAGTGTCGTCTTCTTCTTCGTTCGTCGTCTTCAGTTTCGTCTTCGTCGTCGTCGTCGATGGTTCGTCGTTCGTCGCTGCGATTAGGGTTCCAATTGAGGGTTCATGGTTCGTTGTCATCTCAATAAGGTTCCAATTTCGACGTCGAACTAGATTTCGTTGTCTCAATTTAGGGTTCATATTTCAACTCCATTTCGAACAAACGATTTCGATTTCGAACACGAACGAACAATTTCGATTTCGAACGATTTTGAACAAACGGTTTCAATTTCGAACGATTTCGATTTTGAATGAACGATTTCGATTTCAACATGAACGATTTTGAATAATCTGATCGATTTCGATTTGGGTTTTTCTTGAATTTGCTCTTGGATTTGTTCTCTGATTTGGGTTTGGTATGGCGTTTGGCGATGGGTTTCTGTTTTTGTTCCCATAAATTATGTTATGTTCTGTTTTGTTCCCATAATTTGTTGAAATTACATGTTCAAATGATTCAGCTCAAATTATTATCCAAACAATGTATTTATGAAATGAACGGATTTCAAAATTCAAGATTTTGAAATCCCTTTATTTCATAAATCTCTTGAATTTGTCAAATTCCTTATCCAAACGCAACCTAACATTTTAAACTAAGTACACAAACTCCATATAATATTATTCTTAGGCAAACTAATAACAAAAATACCCTTATAATTTAAAATATTATTATTAAACTCAAAAATTACACTTATAATGCCAAAAGTTATCAAGTACTTCTTTATACCTTATAATTCTCATAACATACAAATATAACCCCAAAAATATTAGCTAACTTTTACATAAAATACTATCTTCAAATATATAAATTTCCAGGCTATTACATTTTTTGTTCTACATTTTATAATCGCATATTACCTAAGTTAGTTTCGCATTAGAGGGAGTTGATTACAGGATGTTATGAAGTGGCGCATTAAATAAAGACATTTTAGTCTCAAAAATATTATAAGGACTGCTAGTTCACAGATACAGTTGCGGTTTTAATTAGTAGTTTTGATACCTTTTTGAGATTGCATGGTAATTGCTCTTTTTTTTTTTTTTTTTAATTATGTTATGTGAAATTTAAATTTAAAAAAATAAATTATTTTGAGTATATATATATATATAAAAAAAATCAGTTTACCTTAAAAATAAAATCTCACAAACAAGATTTGATCTAATTATTAATTTTTTATTCTCACATTTAATATAGATTTTTTTAATATATGTAAATTTAACATTGATTAGTAGCTCTCTAGTAAGTGAATTTGACTGATATAATTATTGATTTTGTATAAATTAATAATTTTACTTTCATATTTACAAATCTTTGAATAACATTGATTTTGTGAATTGCATATCTATGACGATATTTTTAAACTCACTAATCTTATTATAATACTTAAAAGTGAAAAATAAACATTTAGAATGATGTATGACTATTCTCTCTAATCTCTTTATTCTTATTAATTAAATAACCAAAATCTTATCTTCCCAATATTAATAACATTAAATGAATAGAAAATATTTTTAATTCAAATTAATAACATTGAAAATGAATAGAAAATTGCTTTCAATTCCAATTCTATATTTGCATAATAAAATAAATTATTTTTTAATTAATAATTGTAATTATTTATTTATTTATTTTATTATCAATTCAAAATTTCATTCTTTTTTCTAAAAATTATATTCATAATATTGGATTTTAAAAAAAATTAAATTAATTTTCATTCAAATAAAATTATTTTTTAATTAATAATTCTATTTATTTATTTTTGTTTCATTATTATTGTCAATTCAAACTTTTGTTCATTTTTTACAAAAAAAAAATCATAATATTGAACTTTTTAAAAAATAATTAAATTATTTTTTATTCGAAAAATTGATGAATTATGTGGGCTGAAAATGATGGTCCCTCAAAAATATTATTTTTCCCAATAATCTATTTTAGCATTAATGTTATCATAAATGAATGTATTTTTTTTTTCCATAATTGAAATTTTTTTTTTCCCAATAATCTATTTTAGCATTAATGTTATCATAAATGAATGTATTTTTTTTTTTCCATAATTGAAAAAAAATGGGTTCTTGATGAGCATTTCATAAATTAAAAATGATTTTTTTTTTATATCCAAATTTTACGATTTACTATTTATCTAATTCACTTTTTGCAGTGATTTTTTTTTTTAAGAAAAATCAATAATTCTCTCAAAAGTTAAAAGTCATTATACGCCACAAAAGTTATGTAATTTTTTATATGAAAAATGCAGTTATTTTATAGTACTATAATAATTTTGGATTCATAAAAAAATTATTGAACCAACGTGGAATATGTTGACTAAAATTTTAAGTTCGTATACTATTCTAAAAAAAAAAATTTAAATTTATGTCCATACAGTCTACTAGCTCATAGTAATTTTATAAAACTTGAAAAACACGCAATGTGTTAATATTTTTTGTGATCTTTTGGCTCCGAGGTCAGAAACCAATTTTGTTATTCCTTAATTTTGTGGTTTTTATTTTGTTTATTTATATTTTATGGTTTCTAACTTTTGTTATATTTTTTTTCGAACCGAGTCTTGCTATAAAAAACTTAGGTATTCAATCAATTTTACTAAGCGTATCAAATACAAATATTATGAGGAAATGAATACAATTTCTATTGGTTCAACATCTAAATAGTAAACAACTATTTCGTATTATTATAAATAAACAATATGTTTTTTTTAGTCTAAACCCGCGTATTGCGCGGGCTAAAACTAATTATCTAATAAATACTCATGCTCAAAACCATAATTTTATGCCTAATTCAACAATTATTATAGTTATTCAAAAAATATATTTAATTACAATAGTATATTTTAGCTATCAATTTGTTGGTGTCTAAAAATGGTTAACACTTCGAGTTGCTCTGATCAGAGTCCACGTTGATTTTTTTTTTTTTTTTTTTGTTGAGGTGGTGGTTATGTGCCCTGCGTTTAGAGGTAGGAGGTTGGATTCTTTGAACGTGCCAGGGTCCACAGTCAATCTTTTACAAATCCAAGTTGAAGTCTAGCACAAAAACCCACCGGGGTTGTACTCGATGAAGTCCCATCGACATTAGAGTAAGAGCTTGGGGGTGAAAGACAAATTTATGCTTCAAGTTGGTAGTTGAGCATTACCTAGAGTATTAATGCCTGACTTATGGGAAATTAGCACAATTAACATCGCATAATTAGGACTCTAAGAGCGATTAATAAGGGTAACTCGGCACCTGGCCAATAGGAGGATGTGTGAGGAAATTAATCTATTGGGCTTGGCCTTTCGGCCCAATTGACAAGCCTAAGGACCAACCCTTCTTGTTCTGAGAAGGCCGGGCTCGTAGGAACAATGTAGTCTTCTCCGGTGGATGAGGTCCCCTAGAAAGGCTCCGTGGTGAAGAGTTCCTCATATCATAGGCTTCGAGAGGGAAACAGAGACCCAAGGAGGCCTAATGATAGGAAATCATAGCAGAGACAGGTCAGAAGGACGGAGGCCTTCTGAATGGAGCATGGACGAACCCAAAGAGGCTTCCTTAAGCTGATTACCGACCAGTAATAGGACGGGTGCTCGAAGCTCGGTCATAATCCCACAGCTCTTTCTTCGACAACTCCCGAGCAAAGGTAACACGACAGGGTGTTGCTCGGTCAGATCCATATGGGACTTCCTTTGGTAATTGCCGAGCAAAACAACATGGCAACACGGAGCTTGGTCAAATCACAAGGTGCCTTCCTTTGGTAATTGCCGAGTAGAGTCAACACAGCTAGGCGGAGGACGGATGAATCCCTAAGAGTCTTCCTTTAGGAACCTCCGAGTAGGAGCAACACGGCTAGCTGGAGGACGTTTGAATCCCTAAGGTCTTCCTTTTGGGAACCTCCAAGCGAGAGTAGCATATTTAGATAGAGGACAGTTGAATCCCCAAGGGCCTTTCCTTTGGGAACCTCTGAGCAGGAGCAACACGGTTGGCTAGAGCTCAGATGGAAATAACGATATGGACACCATAGAAGGGCCCATCTACCCAACGTGCAAGATTCTTAGCCAGGTGGATGTTAACTAAAATCCCCCTCATCACAATTAAATTTATATTAATTTTAATTTAAATTTAGTTATTTCTAGTTGGATGTGATAAAATTGAAATATTTAGGAGCAAAATAATATTAATCTTTACTAAGTTAATATTTAACTAAGTGGGGAGTACTGGGGTGAAAAAATTTGAATAAAAAATATAAATTAATATTAACTAATTTCTTTTACTAGATTTATGACAAGTATATGAAGAAAAAAAAAATATAATAATGTTTTATTGCATATGATGTGGAGGAATTTTGTCACATACGTGAAGGATATTGCTTCAAGTATAGAAAAATGGCTAAGTTGGGAGCTAGGATTCCTTCCGAGCCGAACTAAGAATCGCTCTGCCGAACTGAAAAAGTCCGGCCGAGCAGGTAAACTCCGGGCCGAACTGACGAACTCGAGTACTCTCCGCTCGTCATCTTCGTACTCGGGGCCTTTCTGGGTCGTCTTGAGGTTCCGGCCCATGGGCCTCTACAGGTGGGCCCAAAAATCCAACCTAGATAATCAAAGCCCTAATCTACTTGCTCATTGGCTGCCCAGCAGATTAGGTTAATTAAACCGAGCTTAGCTCCCTAAATCTTGCACCGCTAACCGAGTCTAGCGCCTATAAATACCTCGTGGCATCCAAATGTCCAACGGTACGTCTTCTCTACTGACACTGGAACATTTCTTAACCCTTCTTCCTCAGATACTTACTCTCACGCCGGAGGGATTTTACCGAGCACAACCCTGGTGAGCTGTGTGCGAGTGCTCTGAGTGAAAGAGTGGAGCTCAACTTAGAGATCGGGACAAAATCCAGAGAAGTATTTATCTCGGAGTCTGAACAGGATCTCAGATCAGATCATGAATTTTAGGTCGGATCGCGATCACCTCGAGGTCGTCAGAACCCCCAAATTCACTAGTCAATCACGTTATCAACAATTTTGTAAGCACACTGTCTTTTCGGACCATACTGTTGGTCGCTCACCACTTTTGGACATTAACAACATATATTATTTTGATTTGTGCTTTGGTAAGTTTAAATGATTTTGATGATCACATTATCGTGTTACACAATACACGGGGATTGTTGTACAATATTATTTTTCTTCATTGTTTTTAACAAAAAGGAAATGTGCTAGTATGTTGGGCACACAAGTGTGGGGTAACCATCCAAGAGAACTTTTTCCTCTTGGATAGTAACATATTCAACTAAAGAGTCCACCACACAATTCGGTTCCATAGATAGTCATGCAAAGCATAAAGAGGTGTTCAGTGGAAGTGCTAAAATGTGGACATAGCGTACCAAATTATAGACAGGCAGAAAGTACATAAACAATCAATCCTTGATGATAGCAACCTATAAACCAAAAATAATGCGACAATAATGAAATTGAGCAAAGCGCAGACCAATAGACTGACAAACAAGTAACCACAAATTAAGTGTCCCTAACGCAAAATATTTCGCTACTTATCTGATTTATATGTGACTAGTGTATAACCCGTGCCTAAAGGCACGGGTGTAAAACAAAATATATATATATATATATATACAAAAATATATATTTAAATTTTTTGACATAATCTCCTCTATTTATACAACATTCTACACCTATTTCATTTGAACATCAATAACAATAACAATTAAAAAGAATTGATCAACCCACTAATCTCCTTTCTCATCAACTCTATCGATTCTACCCCCAAATCAAAAACTTAAAGATTTCAGATCATAAACTCACCATCAATTCGAGAAAAAAAAAAAAACAAATAAATGTAGTTCATCCTCTCGATCACATACCTCGTTGACTTCTCATCCAACCCCCCTGCAGCTAAACGGAGAGATAGAGAAAGACAGATTGGGGAACAGTTTTTGTTTTAGGCGTGCTGCAGAAATTGATAACCTAACTATAATTTTAGACAATTATCAAAGAATTAATTTACAAAAAATTATTAACATTAATTAAACACACTAATCACTTACCTGAACAAAAAAGGAAGAAGACGCAACGGTGACGACAGCGGCAAAAGAGGAGAACCTGAATTTCAGCAAATTCAACATCCAAACACAACAAAAGAAAGACAAACCCCCTCCACTCCCCTCCATCCAAATAGACTATTACAGACTTCCCATGAGAGACAAAAAAGAAACCATACCATCATGAAAATTAGAAACAGAAACAGGGAACAGAAACAGAAACGGGGAATAGAAACAGAAACAAAAACAGGGACAGAAACAGGGAACAGAAACAGAAACAAAAAACAGGGGCAGAAAACGGGAACAGAAACAGAAACAAAAAACAGGGAACAGAAACAGAAACAGGGAACAGAAACAGAAACGGGGAACAGAAACAGAAACAAAAACAGGGACAAAAACAGAAACAAAAAACAGGGGCAGAAAAAGATAACAGAAACAGAAACAAAAAACAGGGAACAGAAACAGAAACTAAATAGAAACAGGGAAATCAAACACATTTAGGATCAAAGAACGTTGAATGCTTGTGAAATCAAACACATTTAGGATCAATTAAGCAGCTAATATTTCAGATCAATTAAGCAAAGATAGGGAATGAGTGAAATACACAAATCGAAGAAATAATTGAAATTTACCATCATAAGCCGCTAATTGAAGCTATGGTTGTAGGAGCAAAGATCTGATTCATTGGTTTTCAGAGGCGAAAGATACATATGCATAACTGTAAAGCACTTTCTAATGAACAAATGGACATGTTAAGGCATTGTGAGTTAGGGCACTGTGAATTTCATTGAAGACCCTACATAAACAGGTGGTGTGCAAGAGTTCGTAAATGCTTCATACCAGAATAAAAAACAACAATTAGCGGCAAAATTTTAGACGATTCAGCACACCAACACCCAATCAAAAAGAAGCAACTAAAGAAATATTACCTTTATCCTATGTTTTCATTGAAAACAATATTTGCAAGTTTAAAACACATTCATCAACTCATGAGGACTAACCAAACAGGAACAGAAACAGAAACAGGGAACAGAAACAGAAACAAAAACAGGGACAGAAACAGGGAACAGAAACAAAAACAAAAAACAGGGGCAGAAACAGGGAACAGAAACAGAAACAAAAAACAGGGAACAGAAACAGGGAAATCAAACACATTTAGGATCAAAGAACGTTGAATGCTTGTGAAATCAAACACATTTAGGATCAATTAAGTAGCTAATATTTCAGATCAATTAAGCACAGATAGGGAATGAGTGAAAATTATCATTTACCATACAGTATTTTCAACATATGGAATTTAGCTAAACCCCAAACTGAACAAACCCTATATTTCAGAGAACATTCTCTAGGAAAAACAGATGCAGAAATCCATAGCTAAAAAAAAAAAGTAAAAATAAGCAAAAGTATTCCTAGTGCATTTACTTACTCCCCAGCTCCTGCTCCTCAACTTCCTTGAGATACTCTTGGATTGAAACCGTCTGCTCAGTCTCCTCTTCAAATTATTTCACGAATCTGGATACAGAAACAAACATATAACAATTATTTCAGCTCAAATTGATATCTAATTGAACAAAACCGCCAATTCATCAAAAAATTACCTGAGAAAAACAACAACAGAAACAACAACCCTAGATTCTTCGACCGAAACAGTTATGGAACGCAAAATCAAATGCGATGAACAAAAACCTAAATCGAGAATAGAGAATCAAATTAGATGAACAAAAATTAATTCAGAAAAAACCAAATCAAAATTGAAAGAAACGCACTCAACAGATTGGTTGATCTGTTCAATGAAGGATGATGTCAACTTGATCCAATAAATTCTGTAATTGATAATAATTGAAAATCATAAGATCAAGTGAAATACAATCACCAATGAAACTTCAATTCATAAGACAAAAATAAATACATGGGCAAGAGTGATTAAACAAAACAGTAGGGGAAGAAGTGAACTCGTAAGTAGCTATAGATGCCGAGTGCCCTAAAATTCCAAACACAATTTATTGAAACAGAATCTTAGAAAAGAAGAATTAGTACACATATATTTTATGTTTTAAATCATATATCCACATATGTTGGCAGTAAGGAAAAGAAATTGACATTCTATACTATAACGCAATGAATTTAACTGATTTACTTTAAAATTTTGGATCTAATTAGCAAATTCACCAAAGATTATGGGTAATTAATGTGGAAATAATGAAATGAGAAAAGGAGAGTGTATTTACATTCTCAAATTTATGTTTCTATAACAAAAACAAATTAGAACAGAAAAAGAAATCTGGGAAAAATAAATAAATTATTTTGTTCTTAGATTTTTCTGTGTGGTTCAAGAAAATTGAGAAGAATCTTATAGGGAAAAAATCTCCTTACGTTCCCAGAAACTTGAGAACAAAAATAATAAAACAGAAAGTTGAGAACAAAAATATCAGAGTCAAAAGAAACTAAGTAGTACAAATTCAGATCCCTCGCTTTCTAAATTCTACAATAACTCAGACCTAAATCGACAGAGGGTTTGCAAGTCTCTAGCTTTTAAAAATCAAATCCAGTTATAGAATTCTGCAACTTACAGTACTTGATATAATTGCAATAAGAGCATATAAATACACAGTAGATGCGTATGACTATGTATAATAGATCAAAAAAAGGGAGAGGAGTGAAGAGTTCATATATGTACATGTAGAGAGAGAGAGAACCTTGTCTTCGCAATCAGATTGCTCTCGATTTCTCTACTGGTGCATGAAGGCACAACACTTGCAACAGAGGAAACCCAACTTATTAAAATCAGTAACAGAATATTCAAATTTTATAAAATATACATACATTCAATTGCCTAATTGAACAACATTAGTACCTGAAATTAGACTCCATAAACCCAATTCCATATTAGGGTTCAAGCTAAGAAATTCCATCACTGCAATCTAGAGTATGAGAATTTTCTGAAACTGAAGTTACCTATTCGAGCATTAACAAAAACACATTAGGGGAGAGAATTGATCTCGTTCAATAAACACTAAACGAACGCCATTGAAGGGTTGTTGGTTCAGCTTCTGATAGAGCAAGAGAGAGATAGACAGATGCGATTGAGAGAGAGGGTCGTGCATCGATTGAGAGAGAGAGGGAGCAAAGAGTACCTGGGCGCCGTGATGGCGATGAACGGAGACAGTGGTTGCTTCAGGTCCGACATCAGGCGGTGGAGTACTGAGCTTAGGCGATCTCCGATCCATCACCGCCGGCTTCGAAGTCACCGATCTGGGGGACCGATCGACGGATACGTGAGGGTTCGGAAGAGTCTCTGGCGAATCGGCATCGGATTTCGCCACTCCTCTGCTCAGTTTACTAACCCTAGGTGTCGCGGTGGCGATGGTGACGTCGGAGGTGGTAGAGAGAGAGAGAGAGAGAGAGAGAGAGAGAAAGACAGGAAGAGGGCTGGGGAAGAGAGTGAGTCTCGGAGAAAGAGGGCTGGAAGAGAGCGAGTCTCCATGAAGTAAATGCAGATACTGTTGATGACTGTTCATGATGGTAAGTGTTAAAAAATAAAGTTGATGGTAAGTGTTTGATGTTGTATATTATATTATAAATATATATTGTATATATGTTGTATATATCAAAAGACATCCAACGGTTACGAATATTTAGAGACATCGGACGGCTGTGAATGTAAATGAGCTGATTTATTATATAGATTGAACAAATAAATCAATCAAGATATTGCTAAAATAAAGAGATATGTAACTATATGTTATGTGTTAGTATAATGAACAAACAAGTCACTTTAACTCAATATAACTAATCTCGACTAATCATTTTACTGGACGATCTTAATGACGCATTCTCTCATATCGATCTGATATATTCAGAACTAAATTAAAAATTTAATTTTTGGAATATTTTTTAAAAAAATCAAATCCTGATTAATAAGAAAATAGGACCTAGGACATTTCTCCTGAGGAGGTATTTTTGTTTTCATTCAAGTGTGATTAAATTGTTTTGGGAAAAAAACAAATTTTTGTTTTAATTATTTATTTTATGATCGTCGGGTTTTGGACTTGACTTAATTTGATGGGCAATAGATAGGTCCCGCCCGACACAATTCTGACTCAGTCATGGGCCTTATATTACGAACCGGTCGACAAAAAAAATGGACCGGCAGCTCATGGGCCTTATATTACTGATTATTAGTGCAGTTCCAGATCGTTTCTCCAGAAGCTTCATTCAGATTCTCCCACCTTATCAACTTCTCCACCTGTGTGGTCGTCGTCTCTCGAGGGAGAAGTTACCAGATAATCGAAGGAGAAAGGGGGAAAAATCATTGTTCCATTCTCGCCGCCTGCCAAGGTACGTTATCGATTTTTCTCTTTGAGCATATGATTGTTTTTCAGATGTTTTACTTCTAGTTTTGTTGGATTGTATTAGATTATGCGAATACTTAGATAATTCGTTATGATAACCGATATCTGTGTTGATTTCCGCATGAATTTTTGATTCGATATTGTTGAACCAGAGCCTTATTTGTTTGTTGATGATCTAACGATTGTTATGGTTAGATCCATGCAACACACTTTCATTTTAATAATAATCGATCGCGTACTATTTAAATGTTTATTTTCTTCAATTCGTTTGATTAACTTTAGATATGGAGAAATCACGATTTAGGTGGAGTTAGATTATTGTTTATCTTGTTTATAATGGATATTGGTTGGGATTGATTATATATTAAGGAACTGCAAAAATATGATACTGCTTTGGCATGTAAAGTTCTAACTCGTGTCAGCTCTAAATGTTGATTGCGGCTACTGAGTCGAGGGCCTCGAGGCATTTTATCGTTGAATAGTTTGACGTTAAATTTGTCCATTGTTTTGAGTAGAACACCTAGGGATTTGCATGTCATCTGTGGGTTTTTCCGAAGTTGATTCCAAGTTTTAAAATGAAAATCTAAGTTGGTGCTTCTCCTCCTGTCTCTTCGTTCTCTCTTTCATATTGGTCGTTCAAAAATTCTTTTCTAGGTGGTTCGTTTCTTGAGAAGCTAAGGATTTGACTTCATATTTATTCGGATCTCATAAGTGATCTAGTGATAAAAAGTTCAGCCAAATAACCTTGAAGGTGTGGGTCGGATAAGTCATGCCAGACACTAGGACTATTTACAATCTATCATCTCCCATATGGTCATTAAGTAGGGATTGGGTGATTTATTTTTTCCCCTATCTCAACTCCCTCCTAAGATGCTCCATGACAAAATTTGCATGGTGGCTTGGTCCTTGTCTTTTGGGGTATTCTTGCTCATGCAGATCCTTGAAACTTCATAATCTCCCAAGCCTTGTAATTTGAAATTGACCATTGTATAATTTGGTTATCAACATGCTATAGTTTTTATCTAGTATTGCAGCTGACTGTTACTTATTGGTTTATTTTTACTTTTTGTAATTGACAAGGCAGTAGGCACAGTGGATACAATTCCTATTTTATCACTAACTTGCAAATCAGAATATATTTTTTCTGCTGTGGCCTTATCTCCTGCAGCCTCTCTCTAAACTAGTTTTTTTCTTTCTCTCTTTTTTTAGCAGATGTCGTACTCCAAGAGATCAAGGTCTGTACAGATTCTGAAGTATACATTCGCTTCTGCATTGTAGTTATATTGGTTTTCTTTGTTATGACTTTGTTAGTGTTCCGTTTGTTTTTCTAGGTATTCGTATTCTCCCTCACCAGACGGGAGATACAGTCGACATGTTTCGAGGTCTTTGTCGAGGTCAAGGTCAATTTCAAGGAGCAGGTCAAGGTACCACTTTACAGCCCATTTTACTACAATTACTCTCTCTCTTTGTTTCACTTTGTCCGCCCATACTTTCAAGTATTTTTATTTTTGGGTTATGCCTTGAATTATTGATGTAGCATGTCTTACAAATGGATGACAGGAGCCGTGATTCAATTGATGTTGACAATCCTGGAAACAACCTTTATGTTACCGGATTATCAGCTCGAGTCACAAAGGGAGACCTTGAAAAACATTTTTCAGCAGAAGGAACGGTATGTTTGGGATTCCCATGTGCATGTGCTTTTCCCTTTCTATTCTTGCAAGCATGCAACTTCATTAACAAGAAGCTTAGTGCTTTGTTTCTCTTAGGTTGAGTTTGGATGGAATGATTTAAAATGAATGGATTTAGTAATTGAAAAATTCTAACATAAATATAAAATTTTATTAAAAAAAATGGACGTAGACAAAGTAAAAAGGTACATTCAAGAGTCAAATAGAAGGGTGAAAGAAATTATTTAAAATTCATCCCACTAACTAAGATTTTCTAGTAAACTTGCTTGATAAGTCCCACTTGATATATTTGTTTTGATGTGTAATAAAACTACTTAAATCCCTTGATTTCTAATCCGTCCATCCAAATGGAGCATTAGCCTTAAGATCTGTTTGATAACATAATTAAGCCCATCAAGTTAAGTTTGTTTGATAAAAAGATTAAGCCAATCACTAAAAATATAAAAATACAAGTATCATAAAATTTTAAGTGATGTGTGACTCACTCATTTTTTTTTTTTAACTTTTTTATCTTAAAACTATCAAATATTTATCTTCCAGAACCGCCATTAAACATCAAAACTGTAAAATCTTGGGAGAAAAAATTACATATCGTATGAATTAGTTTTAAGAATTGGGAAACTAGTTGTTTTGTTTAGTGTATTCACGGTTGGGGATCACGTGTTGGTAGGTTGAGGATGTTCAACTTGTGATGGATCCATGGACAAGGGAGTCACGTGGATTTGGCTTTGTGACAATGGCTACGGTTAAGGAGGCCGATCGCTGCATTAAGTATTTGGATCGTTCTGTGCTTGGAGGGCGTGTCATCACGGTTGAGAAGGTAAATTTTTCTGACACTGATTCGTTGTCCATATAACATCTGTCCTAAACCCTACTATATATACTACTTGAACTATTGATTCTGTCAAAGATCACACAGTTTGCTATTAGTTCTTTTGAGTTTGAAAATTGTTTGCTTCTCTTCGCCTGAAGTTTTTTTGGCAGCAGGGCAGCCAGTAGCAGCTCTCCACCAAAGTTCAAACTAACAAATCAAATCAAAACATCAAGCAAATATCAGATATTAAACCAGAGGGTTGTATGCCCCTGCATTTCTCTTTCTTTCCCTTAATTTAACCTGTTTTTACGTTTTTGCTTATTCATGAACTTCCTTTTCCATCTCTAATATTGATTTATGCAACTTGATGATTCCTCTAATAGGAGAGGTTGAAATTTTGAACTCATGCTTTATTGTCTAAATTTGCAGGCCAGGAGGCGGAGAGGCCGAACACCAACGCCCGGAAGGTACCTGGGACTGAGAAAAATCAGAGGTTAGCTTAAGTGCAATTCATCTTTTTAATATTCTTTTTTCAAAAAATTCTAAAAACGTTTTCACAGATTTCAAGAACTGTTTTTGGAAGCTGTGTTCAATTTTTTTTTTGAAAAATTAGTTGAGTTCTAAGCTAAACATATTAACATACTGTTCCACTTTCCAGCTGGTTGCAAAAATATGTATCTTAGAACGATTCTGTTTCTAAAAATATGAGAACATAAACATGTGTATCTCAATTTTTTTGTGATGCCTTTTAATTCCTGTCTCTTGTTCATGTATCAGCACGCCGTCGGTCTGGTAGTTACTCATCTTACTCTAGGAGCCGTTCTCCTCGTTACTCACCGGAACGTTACAGAAGCAGGAGCAGATCATACTCACCTTACTATTCCAGGAGGCGTAGATCGTATTCTCCTTACTACAGTCACCGAAGGTCCTATTCTCGATCCCCTTCCCCATACAGCCGATCACCCGTCACTCGGCGTGATCGTGATCGATCCTACTCCCCTTACTACTGTGATTACTTGTCGGACGAGGACCGTTACTACAGGAGTTGTCGGAGAATCAGACGCCGGTCTGTTTCTGTTTCTCCTCCAAGGTATTACCAGAGAAGGAGGAGCTATTCGAGGAGTATCTCTCCAAGGAGGAGGAGGAGGAGGAGGAGCTACTCGAGCAGTGTGTCTCCCCCACTGAGGCGGAGCTCAGGGAGGATGAGGAGGAGAAGAAGCTATTCTCGGAGTGTTTCTCCGGTTCAAAGGAGAAGTTTGAAGAAGGGCGGCTCACGTGGGCGATCGATGGAGAGCTATTGTTCGGGTAGCTATTTGAGAGGGAGGAGTGTTAGTGCTTCTTCCAGGTCGTTTTCTAGGTCTCTTACTCCTAGATCCGATTCTCCTTCTCATTGAGGAAGAAGATTGTGAAAGTTTGTTCCTATTATAGGATATCTACTATGTATGTTGAAATGACTCGAGGAGGCACTATTTGGTATTTTAGATGCATCCGCTCTGGGGTTCTCCCCCATATTGCTGGCAAGTACATTTTAGTGTATGGAACGACCTTTTTCTTTTACTTTTTGATCGTTGCAGCACGTTTTTAGGTGGTTTTGTTTGTTTGATATAGGAGAAATAGAACTTGTTGAATCGATGTGTGAGGTTGCTTAAACTAGTCTATATATGAATTTGATCGTAGAGGCTCGTTTGGGTGGATGAAATGGAATAGAATAAAATAAGAGAAAAAATAAAGTAAAGGTATAAATAAAATTAATTAATTGATGGAATCATTATTCAATTATTTTATTTTGTTAGTGTATGTTTAAAATAATGGACTAGTGAAAATTATCATGACACCTCATCCCTTCCGTCTCCCCCTTTGCAAGACTCCCCAACACCAAAGCACGTATCCGGTTTCAGAGAGAGGGAGAGAGAGAGAGAGTATAGAGACAGAGGTTTTAGAGAGAGTAGAGAGAGAAGCGGAGGTTTAGAGAGAGGCCATTGGAGATTTCTTGGATGGAGTTTGGGTTGGACAATGGAAGGCCGTTGGAGATGGTTTGGATGCGAAAAGAAAGGAGGTCGTCAAGGGAGTTGCGGCCGCAGGATTGGAGGAGGCGGTGGTGGTTGAAGTTAGTGTTGACGAAGGTGGGTTTGGTCATGATGGTGTTGGATAACTTGTTGCGAGTGCTGCTGGTGAGGGAGCTACGATGGGTAGTGTCGCAAGGTTTGTGCAATTTTTTTCCTTATTAATGCGAATGTTGCTAAGTGGACAATGTTGTGAATAATGATCACTCTGAACAAGAATAAAACATAATAGATGCACTTAATGAAAATTTATTGAATTTAAAATTATCAAAACTCTCATTTATGGAAGATAGCTCTTTAGATGAAGGAGGTGGTCGAAGATTACTTCAATATTTTTATTTTTATTTTCATGTAATTTATTTTGGGTTGATAGTAGTAAAAATAATTGTCAAATGTATATGTGCTTAACCTAATTGGGATATATAATTGTTTCTCCTAATTTACTTATTACTACCTAGTGAATTTAAATGAAAAATAAAAATATAACTATTTTGTTAATTTTGAAAATTGGAACAGAATACTTATTTAATTTTTTAAATTTAAAACAAATTTTAACAAAATAAAAAAATAATTTCTTACGTTAATTTTATTTTAATTTATTTTTAAGGTAATAATATAAAAGTTATAATAAATTCTTAAAGTTAAAAAATATAACTTTAAAGTTTATAATAAGTTTAACTTAAAAAAATATCTTTGAAAAAAAAATCAAATATTATAAAACTAAAAATTAAAAACATAAATTACTATTGACTTTTTGACAATTGAAAATGACTCTTAATATTGTTCATTGGATATTTTTAACTATTTTGACCATTTGAAATCTAAAATTGGAAAAAAAAACCCAAAATCCGGGTTTCAAATCCGAGCCCGAGTACCTGAAGATGTGCGGGTCTATTGGGCGAACTTGAGCTCCCCCATCTATGTATTGTCCAACCCGGACTTATAATTTTTCAAACTATGCTGGCCTATTGTCAAGACCTAATAACTATTAATTTCATTATGTAACGGCTGTTACTTATAGTTTTTCAAACTATGCTGGCCTATTGTCAAGACCTAATAACTATTAATTTCATTATGTAACGGCTGTTACGCCCCGTAATGACCATTAAATCCTTATAATTACAATCCAAAATCCAAGACATTTGCATGTATGATTAGAGTAACTATAAACATTCACAACTACATTTCTTGCACTCAATTAGACTTCTCAATCAAACACGAACCAAATTACAAAGAAGCCCTCAAAGATTCACTCTTTTTTAGTACTATTTCAACATGGTAAAAAAAGAAAAAAGGGGGGAAAAAAAAGAACTCCCAAAAAATTTACTCATGTTCAGCATTATTTCAACATGAGACAAATTACAAAAAATTTCACTCCCTCTTCAGTGCTATTTCAACCTTCTACAAAAACAGAACTCCAAAAATTCACACATTTTTGTATACCAAATGAATTTACAACTAATAACACACACACACACACACACACAAAAAAAAAAGCCCGTTTAGGCAGAACGAAATCCATAGCTATTGCCATCCTCAAACCCGAACAAATTGTTCCGATCCCCTCTACCGTCCCTCTCCAAGACGTTTTCGGAATGGTAAATGGCGGTGGCGGCGGCAGCTTGAGAAAGTTCGACCTCTCTCAAATCTTTTCTGATTCTCCACAAAACCTCGGCGCATTTCTTCATGGGGGGTCTCGATTGTCTTGAAGGGGCAACACATTGTCGAGCAAGTTTGAGGACCTTCTCCACCGCCATGACCGACGCCGGGCTTCTTCGTAGCCTTGGATCCATTGCAAGTACCGGGTCACCACTTTTTAGCTTCTGCATTGCCTGCATGTACAGGTGCGGACCCAAGGACACATTTATTATGTTTTTCAAAAACATTTATCAAACAAAGGCTTTTAAGCTAAGATATCTCCGGATAATTATTTCAAAAGAAAATTGTAAGTGTATAGAAATATTAATATTAAAAGTTCAATAATTTTTGAATTCATAAATAGACTATAATAATAAATAAAAAATTATGCATTTAATTTAACTAAGGTTGCATTTGGTAAGGCATTTGATAAATCTATAAAATTATTCTAAGTAAAAATACTTTATTCGTTCAATTTTTTATTTTATTATTATTATTATTATTATGAAAAATACTTTAAAAATTGTTACCAAATGGTGCCTTAGTAGTTTCAGTAGTAACTCAAAAAACCTACCCATCTCACAGTTATTTTTTCGTTGACGTTCCTCTTTGTTTCGATGGCTTGTCTTCCGGTAATCATCTCGACGAGTAATACCCCGAAGGAATAAACATCGCTCTTATCAGTAAGCTGATATGTCCTCAGGTATTCGGGATCCAAATAGCCTGCTGTTCCTTTGACTTGTGTAGAGATGTGTGTTGCTGCAGGATCCTCAGCACCTAACCGTGCAAATCCAAAGTCTGATACTTTGGCACGTAGTTTTTCCGTGAGAAGTATGTTTGTTGATTTTATGTCCCTGTGGATTATTGGATGATCTGCAATTTAAAGTACTAAAATTTTAGAATTATGGAGTATTTTTTAGTGATGAAAATGAGCCAACGGTCAAGATATTTGTAAATGTAGTTCTTCGTATAACTAGGGCGAACAGATTTTCTTCTCAGCTATTTCAGAAAAATCATTGTTAGAAAACAACCGTATAGAACATACCTGTGTACATGTGGAGATAGGTAACTGCATGAGCTACATCTACCGCGATATCCAAACGTTCTGCTATTTCAAGTCCTTCTCCACGCATACCTGCATTGAGTATTATTTTCCCCTATTTAGATTTGATATTAAAAAAAAAAAAAAAAGAAAAAAAAAAAACTGAATTTCTATATGCTTATGATGAAGTAGGTTAAGGCAGTAAATCGCCATTTTGTACGAGAAGGAAAGCTTCTGTTGTCTGGCGAATATGGCTTTACAAGTACCGTTTGGACCAAGTAAAATCATAATTTAACCTAAAATTATGGTGTGTTTGGTTTGGAAACAGAATATAGTTTTTTGAGATGAAGTATGTTTGGACAGGTGTTGAAAACAATTTACAGACAAGAAATTTGCAGTTTGAAGCCAAACACACATTTTTCTTCATTTCCTCTCCCACTATGTTGGATTTATTCCGGAAGGGGCTGGTAGTTAGATTATAAGTTAATGGGAAAGCCTATGCACCTAATGTCATCAGTTTTAAAATAAATAAAAATACATTGCGTCGGATAAGAAAATCGATAAATTCAAGCAATTTAGAAAATCATGTGATTTTGAAATTTTGAATCATTAAACTGGTTGGGTATATTTTTTTTGAAATTGAAATTTTATTGATGATACTCCATCTCGGTGTTGATATTCCACCCCGAGATGGATCTGTATAAATCATTCTAAATGATTGACAAAACACCTCTTTAGGAGGTATTTGGAGATGTCATTTTACAACTTCCTTTGGGAAGTACCCAAACAAGATATTTTAAGTCATGAATTTCAGAAATCCGTTATAAAAATCAAATCCCCTCTCAAAATCCTTCACCCAAACACAACCTTAAAGAACGGAGTGAAAATTTACAGAACTGAATTGGTAAAATTCAGCAAGAAAATCTCTAATTGATATAAATTTAGGGTATGAAGCTTCTGTTGCTATTAAGAAAGTGAACTACATTTAAGTTTCCAAGCTTTGATTAGATGTTCATCATCTGGAGGGTAATTCTGTCATGTTTTGCTACATTTCTATAGACATATAAAATCATACATGTAGATGCAATTAACGTGTCGTTTTCACTTACCATCCAAATGCTCTCGGAGTGTCCCATTGGCGACATATTCAACTAAAATAATCCGCTCTTCCCCATGCTCTAGATATCCATATAGCCTCACCAAATTCAAATGCTCAATCTTCGATAATGTCAGCACCTCGTTCCTGAACTCTGCTGGCAAATGCACATCACGGAGATCCTGCAAAATTTCCAAATGGTCATTTTGTTTACTCATACACTGAATTTTTTAATATTTAGTTGAATTTCAAAACAGAACAAAATTTCTTCAAAAGTGCGTTTGGGTGAGGTATTTCAAGAAGAAATTTGATTTAGGAAAAAAAAAAAATCCAAATTTTCTTAGGTGGCATTTGGTAGATAGGAATTGAAGCTTTGGAATTGGATTTCGAAATGAATGCATATACATTTTAAGATTTTTACATGCGTTCATTTCGAATTTCAATTCTCGGGTTCCAATCTCATTAAAAAAAAAAGGGAAAACTATTAGATTGTACATCAATAAGTCACTTAGAATTTCTTATCCTTGATTTTTTTATCTTTATCCTAACTGGTTGATGCTAACCAGTGTTTAATTTGTCTATGCTATGTCGAAGTTAAGGTTAAATAAACTATTGACAAGAACTAAAAATTATGTTGACAAGGACTAAAAATCAAATTCTCTATGGATAGAAAACTTTAGGCCCCGTTTGGTTAGTGTTCCCAACCAAACCCAACCCAAAAATTTTGGGTTTGATTTTTGGGAACGCGTTTGGCAAACATAAAACTCAACCCAACCCAACCCAAAAAATAGGAATTGATTCTCAAAATCCTAAAGAAATCAGAAACAAAAAAAAGTTGTTTCTTTTTTTGCCTAATAAATTCAACCCAAAGTTCTCAACTTCCGACTTCATCTGCCGGCCGACCACCACCACCCGCCGCCGGTGGCCACTGTCCGGCGACCGACCGCCGTCTCTGGCGACCGTCTGCGCCGCCGGCGTCCACCTCCGCCGCCGCCGCCGGCCATCCGACCACCGCCACCGCCGGCCGGCCGCCATCAAACAAAAAATAAAAAATAAAAAAATAAATTAGTTTTAGGATAAAATCGTTACCAAACACATTCTGTTCTCAACACAAAACAAAAATTGTCGTTATCAAACGTAATTCTGTTTCCAAAATTCTCAACCTAACCCATTCCAGTTGGGTTCAGAAAAGTGGAAACACTAACCAAACGCCACCTTAACAACCAACAACACAGGACTATTTAGTAAGAACCCCTAAAAAAATGTTCCAAGGAAATTTCATAAATCCCTTTTCTAAAACAATTGTAAGGTTGCTTCATTGTGACCTGGAGATCTTGTGTTCAAATCTTGGAAACCGCCTCGGGTAAGGATGCATAAATCTGACCCTCCTCAGACCCCGCAATAGCAAGAGTCTTCGTGCACTGGGCTGTCCTTTTTTTTTTTCCTAAAGCAAAATCCTTTTTCAAATACTTCATCCAAACACATTCTAAGGGATAGTGACTTTGAAACTTTATAAATCTCTTACCAAATCAAATTCCTTTTTCAAATACCTCACCCAAACGCACTATAAACTCCAGATTATTGCATATTTTAATGATTCATGAATCATTTCCAAACGATTTTTCTTACCTTTTTCATGCGCTTTATTGCAACGAGGGTTCCATCGCTTAGAATTCCCTTGTATACTGTACCAAATCCTCCTTCCCCAATTATATTTGCCGGAGAGAAATTTGCAGTGGCTTTATAGATGTCTTGTAGGGATAAATCAAGTGTTCCCACCAGTCCACCTATTGAAACAGAAATTACCGGCAATACTAGTTAGTGAATACTACTCATATCACAACACAGAAGTTGGTAAAAAAGCTTTAGGTAGTGTTTGGTTGTACAGAATTGGGAAATCAGAAATGAACACATCTAAATCTAACTTTTTGCATGCCTTTTTCTAAGTTTGAACCCAAGGCTCCAATTTTGTGCATCCAAATGCTACCTTAGGTTGGGTTTGGTATGCTACCTTAAGTAGTGTTTGACTGTATAGAATTAGAAATGAATGCATGTAAATTTCCAAATTTTTGCATGTGTTTGTTGTTAAATTTTTGCATGCATTAATTTCTAATTCCAAATCCAGGACGCCAATTCTGCGCCCCAAAGGCTACCTTACTGATAGACAATGCTCCAATTTTTTTTTTTTTTTTATTTTTTTTTTATTTTTTATTTTTTGAGTTTAGTCTAAGTTAGATAAGCGTAGTGTTGGTACAATTTGCATGTGTTTATCAATTCATCCGTTCATTTCCAATCCTAATTCCAACCGCTCAATTTTGTGCTTGTTGAATCCCAAGCCCCCTATATCCGTTCACAGGGTTGTCAAAGTCCACTTTGCAACTTAATCCGATATCGCTTGGAAATGAACAGATGAATTGACAAACACATGCAAATTGTACCAACACTACGTTTATCCAGGTAGTACCGTAGTAATCCTCCTCTTTCATGATGCCTTTCAAAGTGAGTTAGGCCCATTGGTTGCTACAATGCCCCCAAATACTGCCTAAATTTCCATTTCCATTTCCATTTTCATTGAATTCCAATTCTAAAAGTTCCGACTTCGAAATGACCTTTCAGTATTTCAAAACAAAATTGCACGTCTGATTCTCACTGTTAATTTCTTCAGTGTTAATCCTGCTAATTCAGGAAACTACTTCTCTTTCAGGCATAAACACAAACACATGGTGGGGGAGCAGTAGCTTACCCGAACTTTGTGGAGTTTGGTCTCCTTTTTTGTCGGCAACAGATTGGACTTCCCCAGAAACTGCCTTCCGCCGCCGGACCAAAAGGGCCTTGAATACACGGACAACTTTCATTGTTGCGGCTTTAATGAAACTGACCTCCCGGTTGGTTTTGTTGATCGGCGTGCCGACTGGGCTGCGCCAGGAATCCGAGTTCTGTTTCTGAATCAGGCCGTGGCGGCTGACTTGTGGACTCGTCGGAATTCGCGTTTTCATCATTTGCAGATTTCGTGGCCTTCACAATCATTTGCCAGCTTCTTCATTTTCCCCCATTTTAAGTGGGGAATCAGGAAAGAAATTTCTCCGTACAGTAGGACCAGTTCAAGCAGTTTTTGGTTGACTTATCCGATCATATTCTAGACAATTGTCGACACCAGTTTCATTGTTAATGAATATTCTTGGAAATTGTTTCTCAAATCTGCTTCCATTTGTGTGTAGATTGTAGAACCATATCCCCATCGATTCTAATCTGTTTTTTGCTTTTATCTTCAGAAATTAATGCCCTCTTGTTCGATATCCTACACGTGGTACAAGAAGACAGGGACCGAAGGAATTTATTAGGGCGGTTCAACTTTAAATAATTTTTCAGTATTTAGAAAAAAATAAAAAATAAAAATGAGAGGGATAATATTTTATTTTTATTTATTGTAAATAGAAAATTATTTTTTCAAGTCTTGTATGATTTAAAAAAATTAAAAAAGAATAAAACAATTCACTTTAATACAAGTTTCTATATACAATTTTTTTTTTACTTTAAATAGAAAAAAACTCGTAAACTGTAAATTCGTCTGTGAAACTGTTTGAGTAGAGGCAGCCTCAATATATAGGTAGCCTTTCACAATATCAATAGTTAGTGGGATTTTATCCTTATATATCACAAACATAAATTAAAAATTCTATCATAAAAGGTATAATTGTAATTTTACTCTCTTCCTTAATAAATTTTCCCTCATTTTGCTTCATTTTTTCTCCTGAACTTGTGCGGGGAAAAAAATTGTTTAAAAAATTGTGCATTTTTCTTCTTATTTTCTTTTCCTCTTATTTTCCGTCTACACCTAACAAGTTTTGTTTGTATGTTTTTTTTTTTTTTTTTTCATTTTCTTATTTATTATTTTTCTCACCCAACCAAGCGCACCCTTAAATAAATGATTTGACGTAGGAAAATGTAAACAAATAAAAAAAAAGACACTTAATAGAATAAGTGTGTCTAATCCAAATGATATGATTGATTACTAATCATTGAGATATGCATTTATGATTGATCACATGATTAGTCCACATGTACTATTCGGTACTCTATAAATATGAATGGGTAAAATCTATTTCATTCCATTCTATTTTTTGTAAAAAATATTTTGAATTATTTTTTACTCTTGTGTGATATTTAGAGTTGTTTACACGAAAAATATGATTTTAAAAACAAATTCTGAAAACACGTATATTTTAACTTAAATACGAAACCTATGTTACCCGGTGTTCCAAACACCGGGTGCGTTTTTTTTTTTTATTTAATTTCATGAACTCGGCGTTTTGAACGCCGGGTTCATGAAATTACAAACGGTATATCACCGTTTGTTCAAAACGATGATATACCGTTTGAGTTGGTCAAACGATATGTACCTTTTGACCAATCCGCTGCAAAGGCTACAGCTCAAGCTGCAGCCTTTGCAGCTAGCTTTGCAGTTTGCAAAGCTTGGTCCCGGCGTTCACAAGCGTCGGGACCTCAACATCATATAAATATCATGTCTGGAATGTTAGACACCTTATTCGATCTCCCATTTAAATGTTTTATCCATTTAAGAAGCAATATACACGGTAAATCAACAACTTTCTATGTAAATACATATCGATGTACATTATTATACACGTTTGTTGTACTTTCGACTCCATCTTCGACACTTGTATATACATATTTATTCATCGTGAATTTGAAAGATTATTTTTCAAAAGCAAACATGATATAGCCAATGTATAACGAAGACAATACATAACAAACACCACCACAACCTATCAATTGAAATATCACTTAACTAATGGATAATTTAATTTATTTTACCTAATATATTATGGAGCACACTAAAAGAGTATAATATTAAAAGCGAAAAAACTCAAAATAATCATAAACATCATATTTAAATTAAATGCGTTAACAAGTACAATTAATTATAAAAAGAAGAAGAAAAAAATATTACATAAATTAGAAACATGTTTAACGGTGTTTGTTAAAAAACTCATAACAAAGACTATACATAAGAAATACAATACATAACATCACGAAAATAGTGATAAGAAAACACTTAAAAAGACAATTGAACTACCAAAAATTCTTTATTCTTCATTGGATATGTACCCCTCAGACAAATATTCATTGTTATTTACCAAGTTATGGTATTCGTTTGGAGAGAGTGCTCTGTTGCTTGAGACAACCATTTCATTGACTAATTGTAGTAGATAACATCTATTCATGCGCAACAACATTCAATTATTCTCCAGGCGAATTCGTGTAATTGCATATTCGATCTCGGTTGTGTCATCAATTATACATCGTATAGGCATATGAAGACTTCGACGATGCGAGACTGATGCATTAAGATCTCTCAAACAAGATACAAGGTTGTTAGACTCTTTCACCCTGTATTCCCATTCTTGGCGTAGACCGACGCGATATTCTATTGGATTGGTATCTTGATCACTCTAATAGTCATCATAATATGGTTGTAGAACCCAACATCTATAGTGATCCCAGGGTCCAACCATATGAGTTCTTCTCACTTAGAAAACCAAATAAGTTTTTTTCACTTGAATTAATATGTGAAGATATCACGAAAATTGTAAGATGAATATTTTCTTTATAAATATTATACTGCACATTACGAGTTAATTTTTTTTTTAAAAACATAATTATTGAAAATGATGTTTTAGAACTTATGTATACGAGGGTTAACTTAAAAAAGTTAACCCAACACCACCTATCAATTGAAAAAGAGAAGGTTAGTTATTTGGTAGAAGTAATGTTATTATAATGTAACGTAGAAATGATACATTAGACTTTAAATGAAATACATAGTTAAACTGAAATTCACCAACGTGAAAACATTAAACATTACTCTCATCATCAGACATTTCAATATTTGACTGATATTGAGGTTTCCTTAGGCATCTTATGTAAATACGCACTTCGAAAACCAAACCTTCTTTGAGAAGCTCACGTGTCGTCATTTCAAGCTCGTGTTGATAAATTCGAATTTGCATTCGGTTATTTTCTTCGCGGTAGCGATGCAACACCATCTGAAAGTTATGTGGCGTGTCTATTGACATTGTTCTGGCCAATTGATGCACTATTGAAATATTATATTACCTGCATCCGTCCACCATAATCTTTGCTTGGTTGACACGATAAGTGTATTTCTCCCGCATTCTTGTAACCCATCGTGAAGAGTAACGAACTCTTGGATCTAAAGAATATGAGAATTCGTCTTCTAAAAGCCAGTGATGTCCCATTGAACGATACAGATCTCTTACTGTGTACATTTTTCAATCCTTTTCGTTCTATTTATTTTTAATTTAGTCAATAATTTAATTAACTTTAATTTTCAATGGAATATAAACTCGACGTCAAGTTAGTATCAATTCGATAGATTCAATTAATTTGATTTTAATTGAAATACTAAAATTCATTTTAAAATATTAAAATACTAAAATCTATTTTTTTAAAAATAATTAAATAGTTTTTTTCAAACACATTAAAAAAATAAACTCACCAACAACTAAATTAATTAACTAACTAACATTTTTTGAGGGGCCAAAGTGTACATTTTTTAATTGAATAACTAAATTAATAAATTAAACTAACTAACTAACTATTTTTTTTTTCTTAAAACAATATATTATATATTTTTCCACATGTGTAATTTATCAAACTTTGAGGGGGCCAAAGTGCACAATTTTTTTAATTAAACAACTAAATTAAAAAATTTAAACTAACTAACTAACAATTTTTTTAAAACAACGTATTATAATTTCTATTTCACTTTATATTTTTTCACATGTGTAATTTGTCAAACTTTGAGGGGCCAAAATATACATTTTTTTTTAATTAAACAACCAAATTAATAAATTAAACTCAAATTAAGCAACTAACTAACTAACAATTTTTTTTAAAAATAATATATTATAATTTATATTTCAATTTATAATTTCTCATGTATAATTTGCTCAAACTTTGAGGGGCCAAAATGCATAGTTTTTAATTAAACAACTAAATTAACAAATTAAACTAACAAACTAACTAAGAAATTAAACAACTAAACTAACAAATTAAATTAATCAACTAATTAACAAATTAAATAAATAAACTAACTAACTAACTAATAAACAGACTAACTAAATAATTAAACAAACAAAAAATATAGTAATCAAACTAACAAATAAATTAAATAAAAAAAATAAAATAAACTTACTTTTAAGACTAACTAAATAATTAAACAAACAAAAAATATAGTAATCAAACTAACAAATAAATTAAATAAAAAAAATAAAATAAACTTACTTTTATAGTAGGAGGAAGAAGTTGTGAAATTGTAAAATTCTTAATAAATAGACACTGCCAACAAGAAGTATGAAGGAGGAAGGAAGAAGGAAACTCAAAACGTGGGTATATATATAGGGTTGAGGTCCCGACGTTCACAATGCCGAGACCAAGCTTTGTAGACTACAGCTTTGCAGTCTGCAAAGCTAGCTGCGAAGGCTGTAGCTTGAGCTGCAGTCTTTGCAGTGGGTTGGGCAAACGGTACATACCGTTTGACCAACCCAAACGGTATATTATCGTTTTGAACAAACGGTGATTTATCGTTTGTAATTTCATGAACCCGGTGTTTTAAATGCCGGGTTCATGAAATTAAAAATAAAATAAAATAAAAAAACGTACACGGTGTTCGGAATATTGGGTAACGTAGATTTCGTATTTAAGTTAAAATATGTGTTTTTAGATTTTTTTTTTGCTTAAACCTGGTGTTCTGAATACTGGGTAACGTGAGTTTCGTATTTAAGTTAAAATATACGTATTTTCAGGTTTTTTTAAAATCATATTTTTCGTGTAAATAACTCGTGATATCTAGTCTAAAGATGACATAAACAATTCGAAATCCTTCAAGTGGTATCAAGAGCAAGGTCATCCATAAAAAATTGAAATTCGAAATCAAGCAGGTAAATTCTTCAATCCAATTGTACAACCACCCCATTTGAAGTTGAAGGTTGAGTTTGCAAGCGTTTAGGTTTGAAGTTGAAGGTTGTGTTGCAAATTACTTCTCAATTGAGAGAATGACCGGTTGTGCTATTATAAGTGTAGTTCACATTTATGAATACCAACTTTGGTAAGAAAAAACATCCTGCCTCGTGTGATGTCTAATCTAAAGCAACATAAACAGTTTAAGACAATTTATAGTCAA
The DNA here is from genome assembly GCA_016647705.1 of Eucommia ulmoides. Lineage (NCBI taxonomy): Eukaryota > Viridiplantae > Streptophyta > Magnoliopsida > Garryales > Eucommiaceae > Eucommia > Eucommia ulmoides. Next base: position 48,099,301 of record CM028338.1, read on the forward strand.
CATTTTTCTACTTCCAAATATTCCCAGAAATTTGAGATTCCTTCCAAAATTCTTGGGATTTTGAGGGGGAAAAAGTTATTTCCATTCCATCTCATTTGAAAGGACAAGGTCGGTATTTTTTTAAATTATTAATGAGATTTCCTATTTAAACTTTGTTAGTCAGAGAAGTGATATTTTTTTTCCTTTTTATTCATCAATTTAGGTCAAGAAAAGCACAATAAAATATTTTTCTATGATTATTTTACTTAGTTGTAATTAATTATAGACGTGGTTTTATTTTTCTATAATTTGCAAAAATTGATTGCCTGGAGCTTGGACAAGAAATTTGGGAAAAAAAATGATTTGTTTTGCTCCCAAGATTTCAAAATTAAGTTTTAATTCCATTTAACTCTTTTATTCTTTATTACTTACATAGTCAGTTTTAAGTACAAATAAAGAGGATGGTTGCACTTGAATTAGATAACAGACAACCAACATAAGAACTCTTATGGCATAATCAAATCGGACAACGGTGTTGGCGTTGTTGTTTCTACATCTATATTTTTATTCCAAGTTTTATTCTTTGTAACATAATAAAAACATATAATTTTTATATTTTTATTTATGTGCCAATTTTTTGACAGCAGTAACATATGTGAAAAAAAAAAAAAAGAAAAAAAAAGAGGGGATGACGAGTATGGAATTTAAACCTCGGAATTGAAATTGACGCCATAAATTTTTACATGCATCAATTTCATAAAACTAAATGCTATTTAAATAAAGACGCCTGAGGAAAATAAAACAGAAATATAAATATAATAATGACCGACTACTATATGAAGCATGACCCACGAGTTATTTATATATATAATATAAAAAAATAACTTTAATACTCATCAGGCTTGCATTTAAAATTATTTTCTTGAATTAGTTTGGTAGGACGATTGAGAAGTGAGAGAATGAATCATATATTGATATATAAGAAAGAGTTTCAAGATACGACGATATACACACATATTTATAGGGGAGTGGAGATTAGGATTTTGCCCTAATGAACCACGTGAGCAAAATCCATATAATACATTAATATCCCCCTGCAAACATAAAGCGATAAGTGAGAAGTGAACTTGAGTTTGAAAACCAGAGAGTGAAAGCGTCCGGGTGGATGAGTCTTAGTGAATATGTCGACTGTTTGATCGACTGAACTAACGGATTGTAGGCAAACCGTATTCTAGAGAATGTGATAACGGATGAAGTGACAATCAATCTCGATATGTTTTGTATGCTCGTGGAAGATATCATTGTGAGCGATCTGAATAACACTCCTGCTGTCATAGTGTAGGGTAGTGGCAGCAGGAGAAGAGATGCTCATGTCAATGAGTAGCCATCGAAGTCAGAAAAGTTCTTGAGTAGCATCAGTCATGACACAATATTCAGCTTCAGTACTGGTGTAACACCCCGACTGGTGATCTACAAATAATTGAAGCCGCGTTTTAAATATTTCAAAAAAAAATACCGAGGTGGTTTTCGATCTTAATTATATGAATTAAAATTTTAGGGGGTTGAATTATAATTCTTATAAACATTAAGATTTAGATTGAGTTTAATTACTATCACAACTAAAATTGAAGGGGGGTTTGTGTAATATTTTATAAATATCATAATTATATATATATATATAGAGAGAGAGAGAGAGTTGGTAAAAATGCATGGAGGAGGGCTCGACAGTTGTCCCGGCCGGTGAGCACACACTACACGCATATTATATATATATATATATATATATATATATATATATATATATATATATATATATATATATATATATATATATACATACATACATACATACAAGATAGATACGGGAGGAAAGGTCCAGAACCAAAGAGAGAGAAAGGAAGAGAAAGAAGAGAGAGAGAGAAAGGTCGGGCAAGAGAGAGTGGGAGAGAAGAGAAGTAGAGGAAGGAAGTGACCGGCGATGGGTTACCGTTTGGCAGAGAGTAAACCGAAGAGAGAGAAAGGGCAGTTAGTCCGGTAGTGCGTAATCATCGTCGTCGATCGGTAAGGGTGTATTTGATTGACCGTAGGGGTGTTCATTTTTTCTGTTTTCTGTCCGTCGTTGTGGATGTGTGAGGGTGTGATCGTCCGTCGGCAGTGGTGGCGGTGTTGTGTGCGTGTGTTCTGATTCTGTTTGGGCAGCTGTGTGTTTGTGGGTGTGTGATGGGGGTGAGCAGTGGGTGCTAAACAGGGGTGGCCATGGGCGTGAGTTAGGTCCGAAGGTGGTGACAGTGGTGGAGTTGGGTGGAATCGACGGTGGGTAGGTGGATGTATTAACCATTAGGGTGTGTTGTGTGTGTAGGGATGTTCAGAGAGAGTGATTGTCGGAGTTGGTGAGAAGAGAGAGATAGTGGTCGGCTGAGATCCAAAACAAAATGGAAAAGGAAGAAGATGACCACCGCCGCAGCGGTAAGGTGTTCGCCGCAGCGGCGATGGAAATTCAGGGAAGCAGGTGTTGGAGCTGTCGTGCGTTTGCCGCAGCGGAAAGTCCGTTGCCGCGGCGGTGAAAGATCAGGGAGTAAGGGAAGTAAATTTACAGATGGTTCACCGCGGTGGTGAACGGGTAGTGATCAAAACAGACAAAAATGGAGAAAGTTCGCCTAGGCGGTGAGACTGCAGTGGTTTTTTTTATGGAAGAGAGGTGTTGGTTCGCTGCGGCGGGGGACACTGTGCAGGATGACAAGGTTTTGAAAGAGATGGGCGAGTGGTTCGGATCGGGTAACACTTCTAAATTTCAATTATGATTTCTAAACTTAGTCTGTTTTACTTTAAAATTCTAAAAAAAAAGAAGTAATGATCAATAGGATCGTTTATGCGAATCGAGTTTATAAAATCAATAGTAACTAAAATAAAACTCGTTGAATGATATTTGCATATATCAAAACAAGGAGAGTGGAAAACTAGGGAACGTGGGATTCATATTATGTAATTTGGGTTGTTTAACTCTATAATATTAATTTAGGTTCTGACATAAATAGGTTTGCATTACTGGAAGTTTGATAGCGGGAAGTTGACGGAGTTTTAAGAGCGGGTTATTAGGTGAATGTACTGTCCTTCTTGCCAAACTATTTTTTATATAAATATGATGAGATATGTGTTTATTTAAATTGTTCGAATTTATAAATGATATGGATCAAGTGGGAGTTGAGTGAGATGGTAAACAGGATTTTCAGGAGATTTCAATGGTTTTTGTTTTTTTAAAAAAAAGAGATTGAAAATGAGTTTTCGTTGGATTTGGTGGTTTTAAAAGAGTGGAAAATATGGAGTTTTTTTTTTCTAAAATTTAAGAGTGGAAAAATAGTTTTGTTGAAATTAGACGATTTTCCAATGAAAGTGGAAAAAATATGATTTTTTGGATTTAAACGACGGTTTTGAGATAAAGAGGTAGATGTGGTGATTTAACAGTATTAATTTGACGAAAATTTATTGAGTTATGATTTGATGATGTTATATTTGATTTGCCGATATTATATTATTTATCCGCTGAGTGCGGAGTGATGAGAAATTTATACTGCGCAGTAATTATCTGTTGAGTGCGGAGTGATGGGTGTTTATAGTGAAGGCATATCCTACGAATGGTACGGTATCATTGCAACTCCCGATCGTGAGGTTAAAACGATCACTAGGGCTGGCCAACGTGTGTGTATTGAGGTGTGTGTTTGAGATGTGTGATTGAGATGTGTGCTTGAGATGTGGTGTTTACTATATTGGCTGATTTGATATTTTTATCATGGTGATTAGTATTGATTTTTATATTAGTTGGTTTTTGAATGGAACGTAATTATATCACTTATTTTTCCTACTTTTATATTGGAGATTTTATGAACTATGGGGTGTTTATAATCTTACGCTTGATCTATCTAGATGTTATAGAATGAGTTTTTATTTATAAAAAAAATGTTTTACTAAGAAGGCAGTACACTCGCAGGTGAAGCAGTTAGAAGTCGGTTCCCTACTAGCGCTAGGTAGAGTCCTATGGTGGAGTTGCGTGGAAGATTGAGATGAGCTGTCTGAGGTGAACCTGTGAGGGGTTCAGGGTATTATTTTTTTTGCTGTTATTATATTTGGGGGACGGGTGTGTCCCCATAACAGAAATATGTATAACTTATTTAGATGAAGGTGTTAGTGATGTTTGTTTATGTCGTAAAAAAGATGGTTGGTTGTTTTCGGTGATGTCGTGACGTCGCGCCAGCCCGGGATGTTAGGTGTCCGGGTCGGGTCGTGACAACTAGAGTGAACAATCACAGTTTGTTTCTTAATAAGCCAGGAAATAAGAGAATTGCCAAAAAAAAAAAAAACACAGTAACCAGTGGTTGAATGTTTGTCGAGGGGGGGTCTCCGGCCCAATCGGCATCAGAATAAGCTTGTAAGACGGGAGGAGACTGAGCTGAGAAATGAAACCCATGAAATAAAGTATCATTGACATACCGAAGAATGCGAAGAACAATTGAGTAATGGGTGGTCCGAGGAGCGGACAAGAACTGACTGATCTGATGAACGACATAGGCAATGTCAGAGCGAGTGACAGTAAGATATACAAAACTTCTTATCAGTTGGCGATATAGAGTGGTATCTTGAAGATGTGAACCATCGAGTGGGGGTAAGTCTGACGTTTGACTTGAGAGAAGTAGTAACAGTAGTTGAGTTAGTGATCCCAACCTTGGAAAGGAGATCCGAGGCATATTTGGCATGAGAAAAAAAATATCCATCAGAATCAGATGAGACTTCGAGATCAAGAAAATATGTGAGCACGCCAAGATCATTCATCTTGAATTGGCCATTGAGAAACTTTTTGAGTTCAGAAATCCCACGTAGATTATCTCCAGTAATAACCATATCATCTATGTACAATAAGAGAAGGATAATACCGTTGGCAGTATGATGAATAAACAGAGCCGAATCATGAGCACTCTGTGTGAACCCAAACTGATGAATGGTAGTGCTAATTTGGCAAACCAAGCACGTGGAGCTGTTTCAAAGCATTTAGGGAACGACGAAGGCGACAAACTTTATTTCGAGGGGCATCCAGGCCGGGAGGGGTATGCATATAGACTTCCTCAAGAAGATCCCCATTGAGAAATGCATTTTTGACATCCATTTGAAACATAGTTCATCTTCGAATGGCAGCGACGACAAGGAGTGTACGGACAGATGTGAGCCTTGCCACTGGAGCAAATGTCTCTTCATAGTCAATGCCATATTCTTGAGCAAATCCCTTGGCAACAAGTCGGACTTTATATCATTTAACAGAGCCATCAAAAAGTGTCTTGATCTTAAACATCCATTTGCACCCAATGAGAGTTTTTCCAAGGGACAAATCAATAATATCTGAGGTATGAGTTTTAGCTAGGGTCTGAAGTTCTTCATCCATTGCTTTCTGCCAAAGATGATTAGTACTAGTCTCCTTATAGGATTGAGGCTCATGCAGATAAAGTATAATGGAAAAACAATGATAATCATCAAGATAAGAAAAGCGATGAGTAATCCTGGTAGATTTGCGGGAGTAATTTGGAGGATGTCTCTCAGAGGGAGTCGGTGCAGACTCATCAGACATAGAAATATCTTCGGGTACAACCGATTGAGTCGGAGGGGTGAAGTCAACTGATAGTTCTAGAGTTGGAGCTGAGTTTGGAGAGGTAAGATTAGTTTGTGGTTCCAAAACGGAATGGGTGATATCAGCTGGTAATTCTGAGGTGGACTTAACAATACCTAAAACTGAATTCTCAGGAAATAACTCAATAGATGGATCAGTAAAGAATTTGGAGTTAGTAATGGTTGACATGTCAAATGACCGTAAGGAAGAGAACATTTGATGTTCCCAAAAAATGACATGACGAGAGATACAAAGAGTTTTAGAAATAAGATCCTAGCACCGATACCCCTTATGTTCAATACCATATCCAATGAAACAACACAGGTGAGCCATTGGTTGCAGTTTGTTGTGTTCATGTGGTTTGAAAAGAACAAAACAAGCGCAACCAAAGACTCTGAGTTTAAAGTAATCAGGAGGTTTACCGAAAAGGCGCTCGAATGGGGACTGATTTTGGATTGTGGCAGAAGGTACATGGTTAATTGTGTACACTGTGGTTAAGGCAACATCACCCCAGAAATGTTCAGGACATAATGACAAAATGAGTAGAGCACGAACGGTGTCAAGATTATGTCTATGTTTACGTTCGACTCGTCCATTTTATTGGGAGGTTCTAGGGCACGAGCGGTGGGGGAGCGTGCCATTTTTGTGAAGAAGGTTTAGAAAAGTACGGTCTTTATATTCCATTGCATTATCTAAACGAAAAACTTTGATATTCTGAGAGAATTTAGTTTGAACCATAGAAGAAAAATCAGAATATATTTGAAAGAGTTCATATCTGCTTTTCATAAGAAACAACCACGTATAACGAGAATAGTCATCCACAAATATAACAAAATAGTGAGCACTACCCATTGATGCATGAGGAAAAGGCCTCCAAACATAAGAATTTACTAAATCAAAAGATGCAAGGGAAAAAGACTGACTCTCATTAAAAGGTAAAACTGATTATTTTGTAAGTTGACAATGAATACAATGAAAAGACTCATGCTGAAATGAACCTAATTGACCACTAGAAATAAGAGAACGTAGATGGTTGGATGAAGTGTGACCTAACCGAGAGTGCCATAATTCCACGGGTGAGAGTGCTGGGATAGATGCGGCTGATTGGTTTGGTGATGGTGAGGATGGGACTTGGAGGCGAGTGAGATCAAAGAGGCGTCCAACTTTACAGTCGATTCCAAGGAGTTTTCCTGTCTAAGGGTCCTGCACACGACAACCTAGTAGAAGAAAAATGCAAGTCAAGTCCAAGATCACATAGTTATCCAATAGATATAAGGTTAAGCGTAAGATTAGGGACCAAATATGTGTCAGGGAGAGACAAATGAAAAATTGTCAACATGTCCAGTGTGGCTGACCAACATATTTGATTAATTGGCAGTGTGAATAGTAGGCGCATGCTATCACATGTTTTAGAGAAAAAAATAGAGGCATCAGAAGTCATATGATTGCAACATGCAGAATCAAAATACCATCGGGATGTACCTGGTGTAGCTGACATGACTATATTGTTACTAGTTTTATTTAGAGCCTCGGTAAGCACGGTGCAGAGACCACTTCTATAAGACCTTGATTTTTCTTATACGTATAATTTGAGTCGCATTTAATTACACTTGAAAATCACGGGGTGAATGACGAGACTAATTATTGTGATTTAAAAGTTTAGGGGTCAAATTGTAAATTTTTAAAATATTAAAATTATGGTTGGGTTTAATTAATACTTAACCTAAAATAAAGGGGAGCTTGGTGTAAATTAAATATTATATATATATATACACACACACAGATAGAGATACGGGAGAAGGATCGAGAAACGACGAGAGAAAGGAAGAGATAGAGAGAGGAACGACAGACGGTGTGGTCGTCACTCCGGTGTACGTGTGTATGCTCTGTTTCTGATTTGTTTATGTGCGTGTGTGCTGTTCCATTGTCCGACCATGTGTTATGTGCGCCGTTGTGTGCGTGTGATTGTCGTGTTTAGCTCGACGGTGTGGGTGGTCCGATCGGCGGTATCGGTGAATGTATGTGGCCGTCCGTTCGTCCGATGAGTGTATGTATGTGTATGTTCTGATCGTCGGAGTGTGTGTATGTGTGTGATCAGTGCGTGTTCCAGAGCGTGTGTGTGTGCCACCGTCAGTTATTTGGGCTGACGGTAAGTGAGAGATATAGAGAGAAAGAAATTGATATGTGTGTGTTGTCTGTTTTTCGGCGGTGTCCTGTTCACCGGTGTGTATATGGGTATGCTCTGTTCTGTTACAGTGTGTGTATTGTTCGGTCCGATGGTGTGTGGGTATCGTCGACGGTGGTGACAGTGGTGTAGGTGTTCCGATCGTGGGTGTGGTCGTCCGGTGGAGTTGGGTAAGTCGAGGGTTACTGTGTGTGCGTGTTTTGTGGGTGTATTTGGTCGCCGGCAGTGTGAGTTTTGTTGAGGGTGTGTGTGGTTTGAGCGTCGCCGGCGGTGAAAAGTTAGAGAGAGAGAGATGGCTGAGCAACAAAATAGAGTAAAAAAACGGTGGTCATTCGCCTAGGTGGTGACTAGCTTCGCCTAGGCGGAGAAGCTTTAGTGAGCAGGTCAGAAAGAAAGAAGGAAATTCGCCTAGGTGATGGAAATCTCGCCGAGGTGGTGGCGGGTTAGTGAGTAAATTAAAGAAAGAAGAAGCATCTTTGCCGCGGCGGTGGAGAGTTCGCCGCAGCAGTGTTGGCTGCAGCAGGAAGCATACGCAAAAACGAAGAAGGAGCGGGAAAAAGAAAAAGAAAGAAAAAGAAAGAGGAAGAAAAAGGGAAAAAGGAAAAATGAGGGAAAATATACAAACCGCCCCAATGAAAATCAAAATCTCATCTCGCGGACAGGCGAAAAATTTGGAAGAGGTAGAATTCCAAACTCAACTAATATATGTATTTAATTGTCTCGTGGGTGATTATGAAATTATTTAATATATTGTTGGGAAATTTACATGTGGAATTACATGATATGATTCGGACGATGCTAGATCTATGTGACGAGCATGTTTATATGATTTATGTGATATATATTAATTAAATGCACGTATTAGAGATGTTGGAGTTCTACTGAGCGTTAATTCACAACCCTATAGTATTTGGTTGCAGGGACGGTTGAGAGAAATCGAGAAAGGAATTTTATTTGAAAATTCTATTTTGTAAAGACTGTAATTATTATTTATTGTTGTAATTGGAAGAATTGAAAATCTTAATTGTCGCAATTGTTGTAATATATTGGATAGTCGGTTTTCATAAAATTATGATAGGATAATCCGAGTTAATAAAATATTGAAATTTGATATTTTAAATTATTAACCTGAGACTTTTAAATTGGTCGCCATGTTGTAGAAAATGAGTGGATTAAACATAAAATAGATGATTGGTTGTTTTTGGTCGTATTTAAAAATAGTGATTAATTTATTTAATAATTTTTGACGTAAAGTCGGTAACAAGAATATTGTGCATTGTTGTAAAACTTAACGCATATTGTAGATTGGGAAGTTGATGAGTCAATTTTAAGGCTAGGAATTTCTCTATAGGAGAAACCATAGTGACTGCCCTGGGAAACATGGTCGTCACAGGTGGCATTGGAGCCAGGTTTCTATCCTGGGACCTGTGGGTTATGGGCCCACCATACTTTCGCTGCGCTACTCTGATAAAAATAACATCAATAACAATATAAATATAATATATATCTTTAAAATATCACGGTAGTCTCAATGGATTGAGTCTATCTTATTTTCAACAGGTCTACGACCTCAATAAATTTTTTGTAACCAACATTTTTCCATTACACCGATAGAAATAACTCAGTTGTATGTATTGGTCCACTACTAACATTAGGCGGAGTCGAAATGTGGGAGTCATTGGGATCTTATGGGAAAATGATAATCTGAATTATCCTTGAGTCGATGAATATTTTACAAAATTTATGGATATAATATTTTATATATAGTGATTATTAATTTTTATGACGTATCAGATTTTGTAGTTGGGACGTATGTATTTCGATACATATTTATACGTGGTTATATGTTTGAGGCATTTTTATGTGGATTGAGACATATTTGAGATGCTTGACCTTGTTAGAGACTTGATTAAATGTGAAGGCATGAAGAGAATTCTTATAGATGACCCGTTTAATGTATTTTGATACGTATTGATGTGGTTTGGTGATATTTATGTATTTTGCGGGAGATTTATATGATTTGATATGATTGAAAAATATTTATGTGATTTTAACGAATTAAGAAAAATTTATTAGTTGACGTTGGATTGTAGTAATATTTATAAAACGCTTACGAGATTATTGAATATTTTGATGTGGATATTGAGATTGATGATTTTTGGTTTCATGGGCCAGTTCACGCGGAGTTGGGCTATCTGTTGCTTATGATATTGGTTGCGAGCATTGTTGGTTTAAATGTTGGATGAAAATATTGCTGTGAATTGGTTAACTAGAAATGTTGGATAAAACGGAAATTGACGGTTACGAATTGAGGATGACTTTCGGTTATGGGACCCTACATAGAAAACAATTGTTTTAGAATTAAGTGTGACTAACATGACCATGCGGTGCAAATTTGAAATATTATTGGTTTGATTGAAATTTTAATTCTTATTGTTTTGCACGAAAATTTCAGGACAAAATTTCTTTTAGGGAGAAAGGGTTGTAAGACCCTGATTTTTCTTATACGTACAATTTGAGTCGCATTTGAGTACACTTGAAAATTACAGGGTGAATGGCGAGACTAATTATTGTGATTTAAAAGTTTAGGGATCAAATTGTAAATTTTCAAAACATTAAAATTATGGTTGAGTTTAATTAATACTTAACTTAAAATAAAAGGGGGCTTGATGTAAATTAAATATTATATATATAGAGAGAGAGTCGGTGAAAATGTAAGGAGGAGTAAATAGCTACTTGGTCGGCCGTTTGATCACACACACACACACACACACACACACACATACACACATATATATACGGGAGAAGGATCGAGAAGCAACGAGAGAAAGGAAGAGAGAGAGAGGAACGGTAGACGGTGTGGTCGTCACTCCGGTGAGTGTGTGTATACTTTGTTTCTGATTTGTTCATGTGCGTGTGTGCTGTTTCGTTGTTCGGCCATGTGTTGTGTGCGCCATTGTGTGCGTGTGATCGTCGTGTTTAGCTCGACGGGGTGGGTGGTTCGGTCGGCAGTGTCGGTGTATGTGTGTGGCCATCCGTTCATCCAGTGAGTGTGTGTATGTGTATGTTCTGATTGTCGGAGTGTATGTATGTGTGTGATCAGTGTGTATTCCAGAGCGCGTGTGTGTGTCGCCGTTGGTTATTTGGGCCGACGGTAAGTGAGAGATAGATAGAGAAAGAAGTGGGTATGTGTGTGTTGTCTGTTTTTTCGGCGGTGTTCTGTTCACCGGTGTGTATATGGGTATGCTCTGTTCTGTTGCGTATTTTCGGTCCGGTGGTATGTGGGTATCGTCGACGGTGGTGACAGTGGTATGGGTGTTCCGGTCGTGGGTGTGGTCGTCCGGTGGAGTTGGGTAAGCCGAGGGTTACTGTGTGTGCATGTTTTGTGTGTGTATTTGGTCACCGACGGTGTGGGTTTTGTTGAGGGTGTGTGTGGTTTGAGTATCGCCGGTGGTGGAGAGTTAGAGAGAGAGAGACAGTTGAGCAACAAAACAGAGCAGAAAAACGGCGGTCATTCGCCTAGGCGGTGACTAGCTTCGCCTAGGCGGAGAAACTTTAGTGAGCAGATCAGAAAGAAAGAGGGAAGTTCGCCTAGGCGATGGAAATCTTGCCGAGGCGGTGGTGGGCCAGTGAGTAAATTAAAGAGAGAAGAAGCATCTTCACCGCGGTGGTGGAGAGTTCGCCGCAGCAGGAAGCAGACGTAGAAACGAAGAAGGAGCGGGAAAAAGAAAAAGAAAGAAAAAGGAAAATGAAGAAAAAGGGAAAAAAGAAAAAGGAGGGAAAATACACAAACCACCCCAATAAAAATCAAAATCTCATCTTGCGGACAGACAGAAAATTCGGAAGAGGTAGAATTCCAAACTCTACTAATATATATATATATTTAATTGTCTCGTGGGTGATTATGAAATTATTTAATATATTGTTGGGAAATTTACATGTGGAATTACATGATATGATTCAGACGATGCTAGATTTATGTGACGAGCATGTTTAAGTGATTTATGTGATATATATTAATTAAATGCACGTATTAGAGGGATTGAAATTCTACTGAGTGTTAGCTCACAACTCCACAGTGTTTGGTTGCAGGGACGACTGAGAGAAAACGAGAGAAGAATTTTATTTGAAAATTCTATTTTGTAAAGATTGTAATTATTATTTATTGTTATAATCGGAAGAATTGATAATCTTGATTGTCACAATTGTTGTAATATATTGAATAGTCGATTTTCATAAAATTATGATAGAACAATTCGAGTTAATAAAATATTGAAATTTGGGATTTTAAATTATAAATCTGAGACTTTTAAATTGGTTGCCGTGTTGTAGAAAATGAGTGGATTAAACATAAAATAGATGATTGGTTGTTTTTGGTCGTATTTAAAAATAATGATTAATTTATTTAATAATTTTCGACGTAAAGTCAGTAACAAGAATGTTGCGCATTTTTGAAAAACTTAACACATATTGTAGATTGGGAAGTTGACGAGTCGATTTTAAGGCTAGGAATTTCTCTATAGGAGAAATCATAGTGACGGCCCTGAAAAACTGGGTCGTCACAACTCCAATCAGGTGGAGAGCTGGATGAAGTTGGTGTAGCATCAGTGGCTACAACAACAACATTCTTTAGCTTGGAATAAAATCGATTATGAAAGCCTCCAGAGCGATATTGGTTCCCATTGGATTGATTTCCGGATGGAAGTTTAGGGTGGTCTCTCAAATAGTGACCTAGTTCTCTGCAGACTTTACACAGGCGAGAAGGACATTTGAGTAACTCATGCCTTTGTGAATGGCAATACTTGCAATATAAAGAGTTCTGGGATGGGTTGGCCTTGGCAGTTGGTGTAGCAAGAGTAACTGGTGCTGCAGGAGTAATTGGTGTTGCAAGGGCAACATCTATATGAGATCTTTGTAATGTGGCAAGACGTGTTTCCTCATTGAGTAGATCAGAAATGACGTCGTTTAGGGAAGGTATCGCGCCTCGGTGTAGGATTGAAGCTCGTACAGGCTCAAATTCCTCTCTCAAGCCCATTAGGAATTGCATAATGCGTGTCTCAGTTCAGTACTTTTCATGAACATCAACGTCTTTTGTGTATTCCCAGGTTGGCTCAGTGAGAGCCAACTAGTTCCACATGACAGTCATCTGAGATAGGAAACTACTTACAGTTTACCCAGGTTCTTGGCATATGCTATGAAGGGCGAAAAGAAGACGATACCCATTTGAGATGCCTACCTTGGTGTAATGGTGCTGGAGAAGATCCCAAGCTTCTTTAGCTATATGGAGTGTACCAAATTGAAATTTGATCTCTGGGATAATGGTGGCACGAAACCATGGAAAAATTTGGTGATTTTTGCTATCTCAATCCTCTAAACAGTCAATGTATTTGTCAGCATCTTCGTTGTCCTTCTTCTTGGGTTCAGTAATATCTCCAGTCATGAAACACCAGTTTTCGTCCACGGAGGAAACTAGACATTTCTTGAGTAAATCCGATTCAGCCATAAGCGCAAAGAGGGAGGTGAACTGGTGTAGAAACCACAAAAATATAAAAAGAATTATATTCTGTAAGCCTTAAATCACAAAACGGAGGTTGGAAACAGAATCAGAACGTCAAAAAACCTCAAGAACCAGTCCAACTTCGCAGAAAACCGGTTAGATAAAGTATCTTAGAAAAAAAAAATTGATGACGTGGCAGTTCAAAGGTTGACTGGAACTGACGTGGCGCTGACATGGCAACTGACTGGGTTCTAGGGCTAACGTGGCATTGGTATGCTGAAACAATTCTTGCAGCGGCGCGTGGATCTAGGCCAGAACGATGAAGCCGCACGTGAGGGCGCATCTGGGCTCCGATGGTGGTGAGTTTGGTGGCGTTGTGTTCGTCTCTGCGAGACGAAGACAGTGCTATGGTGGTTGTTGATATCGGAGTGGGGATGAAACCTATAGTAGCGACGAAAGTTTTGAAAAAAAGAGGGCAGCGACGACGACAGAAGCTTTAGGGTTGCAAAAAATTTAAGAAGAATAAATTTAGAAAATACTTGCCCTTGATACCATGTTAAAATGATTGAGAATGAGGAGAATAAATCATATATTGATATATGAGCAAGAGTTTTAGAATACAATGATATATACACATATTTATAAGAGAGTGGGAGTTAGAGTTTTATTTTAATGGGCCACGTGGGCAACCCATATAATACATTAACATGGTTAACTCAATTTTTGAAAAAACGATATCAAGAAAATCAACTGCTTGATAGTCAACTTTTGTTGGGTGAGTTTAGGGGATCCATTAAGGGGCTTAAGAAATTTCAAAATTCAATTTTAATAAAGTTTGTTCTTTTCTTTTTTTTTTTTTTAATTTAAATTTTAATTTATTTTTTAAAACAGGCTTTGGCAAAGTCAATTTTTGAATTTTATAAAAAATCGGCTTTGCTAAAGCCTTTTTAGGGAAAAAAAAAAACATATATTGAGCAAAATTTCACATGATTTTTTTTTTTTGGAAAAGAAACAACCTTCCTAATGTCGTTTTCATATCTTCCTACTGGATTTCATTTGACAATCTATAGTTCCATTGCTGCTGTCGCCTACAAACTCCTATTCTTTTTTATTTCTAACACGCCTCTGAATGCGGCCACACCTTCCTCAGTCAAGGAAGAACTTACATTAATTAGACTCTAACCTGAAAAATTAAATAGATATTATGAAATAAGCAATCAATTATAAAATAAAATACTATTAAGAAAAAATATAAAAATCACCATAATCATCATTGTAAATAACGTGACTCATTTTCTCCGCATTTTGCTTTTTTAAAAATACTAAATGTAAATTAAAATTAGTATAACAAACTATTTATAAATGAAAGTGGAAAATCGTGAGAAGAAAAAACACTAGTCAAAATTGCATTTTAAAAATAGAAGTTTGTAGCGAAGAACTGGTGGAAGTTATAAAAACGGCATTAAGGAAGCCGTTTCTTAAAGCAAAACCGAATTTTGACTAACTCAAGCATCTTTTCAAAAAAATAAATAAATAAAATCATTTTTCTTTAAATCGCATTAGCAAAGCCAACTTTTGAATATAAAAAATTGGCTTTACTAAACCTAATTTTTAAATAATAAAAACTTAAATTCGACTTTGCCAAAGGCAATTTTTAACCCACCTAATTGACCCCCTACTAATTAAGCACACCCAATTAAAGTCGGCTCTCATATAACCGATTTTCTTAAAATCTATTTTTTCATATTATATATACAAAGAACTCCCGACCCAAGACTCCTTCTATTTGTTAAGAGTTTGAGAACTCCAAATAATAACTTTACATCTCACAGCGATCTAGAGCTTTCAAACAAACAAGATGCCAAAGGATCTATTCTTTCACTCAGGACTTGGAAGTACAACACAAACAAGAATCTTCAAGAAGCCACATATTTTTTTCTTCACAATATGGCTCTTTTTTAATTTTTTTTTTTTTTTACATATTCAAAATCATTCCCTACAAGAAATGAAAGCTGCATAAGTCAAAACTAACCTTGAGAAAAAAAAAAAAACATTAAACAAAATTAATACAGTATGTTTGGCATGCAAGAATAAAAAATTGAATGCTGAATGTTGAATGTTGAATGTTGAATGGTGCAAAGAAAAAGAATCAAATTTTGAATGGGCACCAAGTCCTAATTTCAATTTGATTCCCTCCCCGCCAAACATTGGCAATTCTGACTGATCAATAAAAATAGATTTCCATACTATTTTTTTTTTTTTTTTAATTTAACCAATTTCTCATGAAAGGAAGGAGGGGATAAAAGAACCGTGTGTTGATTGTCCTCGAGATGTAAGTTTTCTTCTTCCAGATGTACAAAGGGAATAAATAAATAAATCAAACTTCAGGAGGCTTCCTGAGGTCATGCACATAACAATAAATAGTCGAAAATGGGATGTTCGATACATGAAATGGAATCAAATTTTGAATAGGCTTTCCATTTAGACGTACCAAACATAGGTCTCACTACACATGTTCCTACCTAATATAATATAGAAACAACTTAGACACCGTTTGGTAGCATTTTCTATAAGTACCTTATATAATGAAAATTTTTAATTAAACAAAAAATACTACTACAAAAATCAAAAGTGCATTTTATGATGTAAGGATAGTATCTAAGTACTATCTGTATAGACGGTTTCTTAATCCAAAAAATTTTCATACATGGTTGATGGGTAGCAAGGTCCGAATCCATCAATCTCTTAAAATATATATATATATATATATATATATATAAAACTATATTTTGCCTTTTTTTAAAAAAAAAATAATTGCAAATTACGTTTGTACTCTTTTATTTTTAAAATTAATTTTTTAGTGGAAAAAACAAATGCTATTTCTAAAATGTAAGAGTTCAATAGTATGTATTTTTAGCTCAAAAGTAAGAAGGTGTGTTAAAAAAAGAAAAGAAAAAAAAAGGATACTATATAAAAAAAACCCTCTCAAAAGACGCCTTTGAGACGCCTTGTAAGAGGAGGATTGCCCTAGGCCTTATATATAGCTTAGAATCAGAGAAGACAAGCGATGTGAGATTCAACACACCCCCTTACGCGCATGGTGGACTTTGACAAACCACTGCGAACGGATATCGGGGGGGCCCAAGTGGGATTCGACAGATACCAAACAGTACCTTAAAAAAATTGAAGTCCATTGGGAAAAAAGGAAAGAAATCCGATAACCACGAGGAATGCCAATCGCTAAGAAAGAAGAAATTTAGGAGTGAATAAGAGTGAGAGAGCAAACCTGCTGATGATCTAATCGGTTTCATCAAAATTGACCCTCTCCCCCGTGGAAAAGACATCGTAGAACAAAGCAGCAGAAATATAGAGGGCAGCTGTTAGCAACAAAAAGCCCCGGAAAGAACCCACCAATTCAACAAAATACCCAGCTCCAACTGTTCCCAAAATAGCCGCAAATGTCCCGGCAGTATTAGAGATGCCTATATCACAAGACAATAGAATCAACACTATTAAGTCAAAAGATATAAAGTCAGCTAATGTTTTGCAACAGTAATACAAAACAATATCCGCTTGCCTATTCTCACCTACTTTTATAGGGATAATTGGTCAATAGTCTCAATTGGACAGTTTATTCTATTTTAATTTTAAGTTGTATGAAACCCTTCATTATATTTTTATTTTACCTTGTGTTTTAATCTCATGGTCAATGCTCCTTCATATCTCTAGCAAAATAACCGTCATTACCCTACATTGCCGCCTACCGTCGCTCCACCGTCCGACCACCAACTGTTTGATTTTTTTTTTAGTTACATGTAACTATTTTTTAAATGTATTTTAAAATTACATGTACCTATTACATTTTAGTAAATTTTTAGTTAAATTTTTTAGTGTATTTTTAATGTAAATTTCTGGCTGCCGACAACGGGAAAATTAATTGAATGTAACTAAAAATATAATAAAAAAATATTACTAAAAAACTAGTAATGGAACCAAAAAAAATTTGACAATTGGAGGTTTGGCGATCGGCAACCACCGACGGTGGTCGGAATCTGGTGGCCAGCAACGGTAGGCAATGCAACCCTAATTGGACGCAACCCTAATTGGAACATTAGTTTACATCAACTCTAATAGATGAGACCAAAACTAAAATACTTATTTGGTTTAAGAGTTTTTATTATTTTAGTACGATTTTTAGGACCTCCCACCAATTACTACATTTGTATAGCACACAACATTAGGTTAAATATGAAAGGAAATCACCGGTAATGAATGTGTTAATTAATGTAATAAAAGAAACTATCAAATTGGTCAACATGGCCTAAATACGAAATAATAAATAATACATTATTGTAAATATCAAATTTCAATATATACTTTATTTTCCACTTAATGAATTGCTTATTAAAGATCTTGCTCACCCATGATGCCTCATGCCAAGAGGATGAACTGACCCACCTTCCATGATAAAAAAGAAAAACCACAACCTTCTTCTACCAAGCAGTATGAATATGCAACAAGAGCATGATATAATGAAAATGGTGGGATATATAATATCTAAAAATGCAATCTAAGGTGGCGTTTGACTAGTGGTTTTGTTTCTGTTATTTTTTTGCTGTTCCCATAAAAAAATAGAGCAGAAACAGAATAACAAAAATAGAAAAAATCTGTTTCTTTTATGTTATTAGGGTCTTAGAACAAATTTCTGAGAACAAAACAGAAACAAATTTTGGAACACAATAACAATACTCAAATGCCAGGATAAGGTAGAGAGCATGAACAGGAAAGGAAAAGGAGAGGAGGGGGAACATAAAGTAATTGAAGAAGGAGGAGGACAAAGTACCGTGGATAACACCGGAGTATTGTGGAGCAATTTCCTGGTTAAAAAAAAAAGGCATCACAAATAAGACATAACATGAGAAAGTGAAATTTTCTGATTAATTATGAAGCAATAAGAATACCCTAACCTGAAAATTCACCAGGAAGCCACAATGACTAAAAGATTTTAGCCCGACAGCTAACGTTAGCCAAGCAGAAGCTGTTGATGGACTTTTTGCCATGGTTAGAAAAACAAGGGCAATTCCAGGGCCAATAAAGCCAATTGACTGCAAATTAGAAAACATTGTATTTAAATGCTCATTTATGTTGCATCATAAGTAATTTTTAAAAAAAATTCCAAATGTAAATAAATATAACTGGAAATTTTAAAAAATAAAGACAAATGTAAATATACGTGGCCTCTAATTTTCATGCAAAAGTTCCAACCAAATGGAATACACAACCCATTTTCCATCTATATTTTACATTTTCCTACATAAACCATTCACTCCTTTATTCATTGCCATGAAATTTAGCGTGATTTATTAGTTAGCTAGACATGCCGTTTGGCGAATGGCAAGGCTTGCCTCAGGCAATTTGGAGGTTGCAAGTTGGAGTTGTGGAAACAAACCTTCTAAAACACAGTTAATCTTGCATTTTACCCGCTGCTACCTGGAACACTTTTCAATAAACCGAACGTGGTCACTATGTATCCAAAATGGAAATTTGGAATGCTAGGTAGACTTCTACATGTACTTGACAAATGGAAAACATAACACTACACTTCTAAAATATACTCCCTCGGTCTCAATTTTATTGTCGCATTTGACTTTACACAAAGTTTTAAGTAGTTTTTGAATATTTTCTACTTTGCCATATTGCCCTTATTGAGAATTGTGTTGAAGTGATAAAACTTTTTAAAATTCAAATGTGTGGTTAAGAAGAGGGGTACTTTGGAAAATGTGATAAAGTATGTATGTTAAAGAAGGAAAGATGACAATTTGGGACATCCTAAAAAGGAAAGTAGGAGAACCAATTTGGGATGGACGGAGTATGTAAAACTTTAGTTTGAGAAGTCAATTGTTAGTGACACTAGTAGAAAGCCTATTGTGATACACTAACTTCTCATTTAGCTATGGAACTTTCAAATTTAGAAATATACAAGCTATTAATGTAAAAACAACAAATTTTTAACTTTCCTAAACAATTTCACACAATGTTTAGGAACAAGCAATCGAATCAATTCTCTGTTCATTAGTGTTTTAGTGGATTCTGGTAATTCTGATCTTATTGTCCTTATATCCTGTAGAAACCCAATGGGCCTAACCCACAAAAGACGTCATGAAAGAGGAGGATTACCCCTACACTTATATATAGCTCAGGATCAGGTAACACAAGTGATGTGGGATTTAAAATATCCTTCATTCGGAATTCTGATAGGTTGGGCCATCTATATTTCTAAAGTTAGCGTAAAGGCCAATAATGGTTGAGGAAGCACACACCCACGAAATTTTTTCAAGCCAAAATTAGATAACCAATATAAAAGGTTTTAAAAACCAATGACAAATAAGAAGTTGGCCCAGCACAACAAAAGACAAAGCCTCACCTGCATAATTTTCCTAGTCAAAGTGATGGTCATGCCCCTTTGAATCAACATGTCTGACCATAAGCCAGCGAAGTAACCTACGACTGCCATCATACTCCAAGGAACAGCACTGAACCATGCTGCTTGTCTAAGATCAACCTGGTAAATCTATAAAGAAGCATCGTCATTAATTCTCTCCCAAAAAATGTTACTTTGTAGGTATGTGCTAATCAGAAGAAGTTCAAAACTATTAAACTCACTGTTTTGAAGTAAATGGGCATCCAGGAAAGAATAACAAAGAATCCCTGCATTAAGAAGGGAAAGATTATTCACAGCATTGAAAAATCTTTGACGGTGGACATATAATGAAGTTTCTTAGATGTATGTAGAAGTGATTAATACATGAATATATATATATATATGGGGTTCTTATCATATAGTCCTCTACTTTTGGTTTTTAATTTTTTTATCTAATTTTTTGAGCAACTTATTTTTTAGTCCTCATTAATATATTAGTTAACATTAATTACGATATCAAATGCAAATTTCACATCTATTTAATTGATGTTCACTAAAGGATTGAACACTTATTTGATATACTTAAAAATAAAGAGAAGAAAACCAAGGATAAAAAATAGAGGTGACTTGCTTCGAGGACAATCTCAACAACCGCCCCCCCGAAAAAAAACAAAAACAAAACGCACACATGATGAACTAATATATACAAGTACATGGTAAAATTCAAAGGAAGAAGGTCTTGCATTACCCAGCTATGCATTGCATTGGCAACAATTAGGGACCATGTCGGTAGCTTAGAAAGCAAACGCCTGAAAGGAGGAATCACTTTATTCTTCTTTGCCTTATTTTCAACCGTAAAGGGTTTATGACTCATACTTTGTATGTAATCCAATTCATATTTCGATATTTGAGGACTTCGGCCAGGAGTGCTTGATATCGCAGATACCCAAACCAAAACCCAAAGAAATCCAGACAATCCGAAAATTACAAATGGTCCAAATATACCACCCTGTGACATGAGGATTGGAGAAATAGTAAGTCCAATAGCACTTCCAAGCTGAAATCCAGCCATTGCAAGTCCAACAGCCCGGGATCGTTCTGTTCGAGGAAACCATCTAAAACAAAAAACTAAACGAATTATCAACTTTTGTCTTCCCAGACTCTTAATGCAAATGATGAGAAGTACAAATGTGATTTTTAGCATTGCATAAAGATTTCAGTAGCTCAAATACCTTGCAATCATATTGTTCATGCAAGGAAGAGCAACACCTTCAGCTATACCGAGCAAAACTCGTACCGCAAGCAATGCCAAAAGAGAAGCATCTGCAGCCCATGGAGTAAGAAAGGTGGCTAGGGACCACAAAGCCACACCCCAAGCCATGACAACCTTACCACCATAATAATCCACCAGAGTTCCCCCGGCTATTGGTGATATCAGATAACCCCAGAGGAAAGATGACTGCGATTAGAGATTATTTATAGATTAGGACCATAAATAATACGTATTTATCATTTGAAGATATGAATTATTTGTAGCAAATTACAATTACAAGTATAAAGGATCATACATCGTCCATAACATTACCTGAACAACGCCGGCAAAAGATTGACGCCAACCGTGAGAGAGCGACAAAGGAACAATGGCCACAGACATTACAACTCGGTCCGCATTGCACAGCGCCAAAGCCAAGGCCACCATCGCCACCACTTTCACCCTCTCCGACGTGATGAATTCGACAAAACTCGGTTGCGGCACTTCGTTTTCGTCCCGAAACGAATTGCCGCCGAACGACTGAGCGTCGTTAGAGGACGCCCTAGCTCGACTCAGATGAAGATTTCGAGCGCTATATGCTTCGTGAAAGAAGCTAATTCTCGTAGAACCATGAGCCAATTCCTTGAAACAATTCGGATTTGAGATTCTAGGTACTGCAACAGAAATTGATAATTGTGTTCCGCGAGTTTTGCGATATCGCGAGCTAGAGAGTGAACAACTACGCA
Organism: Eucommia ulmoides; assembly: GCA_016647705.1. Taxonomy (NCBI): domain Eukaryota; kingdom Viridiplantae; phylum Streptophyta; class Magnoliopsida; order Garryales; family Eucommiaceae; genus Eucommia; species Eucommia ulmoides. Next base: position 48,121,031 of record CM028338.1, read on the forward strand.
TTGCTCGATCGAGAGCCAAAGTAGAATCCATGTTTGCCTGCGAGCAGTGATACTGATGAAAGAAACATAAACTGGAGTTCTGGAGTAGCGATTTTGTGTAGTCTGGCATTTCTAAAATGAGAATAACAATAAAATCCTCGATGTTTTGTGTATTGTCAGAAAGGCCCTCCTGATTGTCTCGGGCTGGTGGTTTGACCTTTTTTTTTTTTTTTTTTTTTCAGAATATAGTAAGAATTAAATTTTAAATTTAATCATGAATGTACTAGATAGATCGATGTAATAGAGTGTGCCTTTATGATCGCTCATTGAGATAATTAGTTGAGGTGTCTATAAATTAGTCCAGACATATCTTACCGTAAAAAGAAAAACAAACAAACAAAAAAACCTCTTGCTCCGAGTGCACAAATGGTTTAGACAGCTACTAAAACTGTAAATAGGGTTGATTTGAGGGAGTTTAGTGCAAAGTGTGTCATCCACGGCATTGTCAAGATAAATTGAAAATATAATTTAGGTGAGGTTAGTTTACGTTTGGTCTTTCTCTTGATTTTTCTTTTTCTTTTCCGAAAAGGAAATGTCATAATTTTGATATATAAGAAAATAATGAGATTTCTTGTTTTTTTTGAGAAATATGCTAGGCAACAACAAGTTTTTTTTTTTTTTTTTTAAATATTTGTGAATTATTCTAAACTCAATTATTTATGGATCCAATCATTGGTTGGTGGTAGTGGGGATCGTGGGTCGCGCCAGTTGGGTTTGGTAGAGTGGACTGGGCCAAGCCAAAATTCTTGGGTTGTTGGAAAAATGTTTGGTATTTAAAGGTATTTAGGTCTTGTGTGGTGAATGTGTTGTCCATAGAACTGTAAGTCAATCGATTTTTCTGGCAAGGTCGGGTTTATATGAAAGCCAAGTGAGCTGTCTTAGGTCGACTTTGGTTGATGACTCAGTTGGGCTGTTTTGAGCCAAACAATATCATATTTAAAGATTACACAGTTTTTACACTTAATAAAAAAAAAATTTAATATTTCTAAAATCTTAAATAAAATACATTAAAAATAGAATAAAATTATTACACAACATTACCACCAATACCAACAAACCAAATAGCAGAAAGTTTGAAATAACCAAACCTGAATCATCAAAAAAATAAAAATAGGCAAAATCAACCTATTCAAAAAATAAAAACTTAAATAATTAAGTCACTTGACAGTTGACAGTTGTAGTTTGCAACTAGACTATTTTTCTTCAAAACCACATCAATAACCTGTTTCAAGTTCCAAATTGCAACAGATAAAGCGTAAAAAAAAAAAAAAAGTAAGGATTCAAAAAAAAAAAATAAAAAAAAAAAAAAGATACAAAGAATATATATATTTGTAATTTAAGAATCCTTACCCCCAAAAAACTAATAAACGTAACATAAATTATCAATTACCATCGTTATCGAACTCAATTCAACAAGTTACAACAAAAACATAATAGTATGAACAAAAGAAATTATAGTCAACAATCAATATAGGAGACAAGAGTTACTAGAATAAAAATATATAAAATAAATAAATATTACATTCCTTAATATTTTTCGATTTGTTCTACTACTTCTATTGCTTTCCGAAGATTGATTAACTTTGAAGAGTGTAGCCAATTCTGAGTGCAAATGAGAGTCTCAACCTATTAAACCTCCATCAGTTACAAATGTTCATCAGTTACAAATCTATATATTCATTTCGTATCAGTTACAAATATGTCTTTTAGGTATTTATGATTAATTATTTAGGAACCATTACAATATTACTCTTGTATAAATAGGACAATTGTTTAGAATGAAAAACATGTTGAATTTGATTACTCACATGGTATCAACCTCATCTCGATCCTTTTTTCTCAGTAATTTTTTTTCCTTCTCCAGATGTGCAATTTCTGAACTTAGATATCGTTGATCTTTCTTTGAGAAACCCTAGCCCCCTACACCAGTCCTTCTGCTCCAAGTCCTCATCCGCTTATCTCTTTGTCGATCTCAAAATTGCTGAGATCTGTTGCCACCGATCGCCATCGTCTGTCTGCAGATCTAGATCCAGTGGTGTTGTTCGACACCGCCAAATCTGCCTTCACGGTGTTATACAGTGTTTCTGCCTCGCCAAAGCCATTCATATCTTCACTATCTACCCTCACAGCCTCCATCAAGTCTTGCCTTCGATCGAGCCCTGTTATCTGTGGCCTTCTATCGCTGTTTCTATCTTGTTCCTGCCCTAGTGTAGTTGTTGCTCTTTAATCTCATAAACCACCAGTGTTTAATCCTCAGTCTTCTTAGTCTATAAATTACAAAAACCTCTCCTGTGGTTTTTAAAATTCATTGGATTTTTCACATTTTATCCAAACAGCCCCATATTTTCTAGAATTCAACAATATCTTCCTATAACTTTTTGTAAGTTCTATTGGCATTCCAAACGTTTCGCAAATTACAAATTCACCTACCCCAAATCCATCGTGTCCACGAATGGCAATAACGCCTCCACCATCTCAACTGAGCCGCAAAACCTTACCATTTCCACTATTACCAACCTTATCACTGTCAAGCTTATTAATGACAACTTTCTTTTGTGGTCTCACCAAATGGAAGCTTTTCTTTATAGTCAAAACCTTCTTAGGTTTGTTGATAGTTTTTACGCTTGTCCTAGTGATGAACCTCACCAGTTTATTTGGCTCCGAGCTGACAAAGCCCTTGTTAGTGTAATCTTTACAACACTATTTAAACCTACATTAGCCTCTATGGTTGGGTGCAAGTCCTCTGCTGCCATTTGGACACTTATTCAAGATCATTTCTCTCAGAAATCTGTTGCTAACTCATTCCTTTATAGGAAATGACTTAACACCCTTGAGCATGGCACTCGATCTGTATATGCATATCTACAGGGAGCCAAATTTATTTCTGATGCCCTTGCTTCTATAGGTAAGCCTGTCTCTAATAAAGATCTGGTTAATGCCGTTCTCAACGGCCTTGGTTCTGAATTTGACATGTTAGTCACCGCAATTGAGAGTTTGGACTCACTACCAATATTTTCTAATCTGCGTGTTCGACTACTCAACTTTGAGGCCCGACACAAAATTGCTTCCTCTTCTTCACCTTCTGTTTTTCTTACATCTCAGACTAATTCTGGTGCCACTTTCACCATAAAGGCCGCAAAAACAATGGCCATCGGTCCACAAACTATGTCACTTTCAAAATTCATGTCTCAATGTAAATTGTGTTTTGGAATTGGTCATTCTGAACGCAATTGCTACTGCATCTCTTCATTTGCACAACCATCTATGCCTCCATAACTGAACTCTGCATTTACAGGCCTATAAATTGCTCCACCTCAAGTGCATTAAACTAAACAAATTTTATAGTGGTCACACGATAATCCTAGTTGGTATCCTGATATTGGTGCTTCTACCCATATGATGGGAAACCTCACTCTTGTAGCAATCCACACTATACAGTAGACCTGATACAATTCAACTTGGCAATGGTGATCACCTACCAATATCTTATACGGGTAACATGGCACTACCACTTGGCTCCTCTTCCTTTCTTCTTAATAAGGTCTATATCGTTCCTTCGATGTGTAAAAATTTACTCTCCATTGCTCAGTATTGCACTGATAATAATGTTCTTTGTGCTTTTGATACTCATCACTTCTATATCTTTGATCTCATATCTGGGTCTCTCATCTCTCAGGGCCTATGTAAGAATGGTCTCTACATTTTGCTTGTTATCTCTCATCGCCTACACATTTTATCAGTCTCGGTCACCTCGTCCACGCTTTGGCACAATTGGTTAGGTCATCCATTTGCTAAAGTCATGTCTTATTTGGGTTCAAATAAATTGTTATCTTCTCCCTTTAAATTTAAATTCTCTTTGGGTAAATCCACACATCTTTCTTTTCCGAGCTCACTTGAAATAAAAACTTCATTTCTTTTTTACTTTAATTCACTCTGATATATGGCAATCGTATGTGCTTTATGTCTCTGGTTATAAATATTATGTGTTATTCACTAACGACTACACTCGTTTCACTTAGTTATACTTTATGAAACAAAAATCTGAAGTTCTCCAACATTTCAAAAACTTTTTAGCCTATGTTCAAACTCAGTTTGCCACACAAGTCTAACAATTTCAAAGTGATGGTGGTAGGGAATATGATAGTGGTCCCTTCAAATCTCTTTGTTCCTCCTTAGGTATTCATCATAGACTCTCTTACGTTCACACTCCTGAACAAAATGACCTTGCCGAATGAAAACACCACTATATTGCTGATATAGCTCGTACCCTCCTTCTCACAAGTCATGCTTCTCTCCATCACTGGCCCGAAATAGTCTCTACTGCTATTCATCTAATTAATCATCTTCCTTCCTTTAAACTTCAGTGGTCCTCACCATTCTTCCATCCTTATGGTCATACTCCTTCCTACTCTGAGTTACGTGTGTTTGGTTATGCATGTTATCCTCATTTAGGTGCTTACTTAACTAATAAACTTTTTCTAAGAACTGTTGAATGTGTGTTTTTAGGCAACAACTTGTAGCACAAGAGTTATCGTTGTTTGGACCGCACAATTGACATAGTATACATTTCCCGACATGTTCGTTTTAATGAATAAAAATTTCTCGTTTGCATATAACACCAGAAGTACTTCGCCAAAGCCATCATCATGGCCCTTTGTTCCTCTACTACCACCAGCTCCTGCTTAACCTCTATAATTAGCTACACAAAATAGTGCTCTGCCTTCTCTTCATCAACCATTTCTATTTCATTATCAGCGTCGACAAAATCAACCCTCACAACCTAATCCTTCTGCTGCTGCCACCCTAGAGGCTCCTCCAGTTCTTCCACCTAATCCTTTTGTTGCCGTCTCTCCCGAGGCTCTTCCAATTCCTCTGCAATATTCCATGATTACCCGTTATCGGGATGGAACATACCATCATCTTATTCAGACAGATGATACAATTCGATATCCTCTTCCACAGGCTCTACTTGCTTGGCTTCCAACTTCCACTAATGAGCCTACCTGTTATACTCAAGCTGTTCGTATCCTTGAATGGCGTCAATCCATGACCAATGAATTTGATGCCTTACTGAAGAACAAAACTTGGGTCATTGTCCCTTCTTCCCCACATCAACATATTGTGGGTTTTAAGTGGATCTTCAAACTCAAGCGCAAAACAGACTGTTCCATTGAGCGATACAAAGCCCGCCTAGTTGCTAAGGGCTTCCATCAACAAGAGGGTGTGGACTTTGATGAGATATTTAGTCTAGAAATCAAACCTACCACTGTTCGTATTGTGCCTAGCCTTGCCGTATCCTTTGGTTGGACATAGTGCTAACTTGTCGTGAAGAATGTCTTTCTTCATGGTGTTTTGGATAAAACTGTCTATATGTCACAACCATCTGGTTTCATAGATTCGGCTCATCCTCATCATGTCTGTCATTTACAAAAGGATATCTATGGCCTCAAACAAGCTCCTGAAGCTTGGTTCCAACGTCTCAGCACATTTATCTTACAATATGGTTTTACATAGAGTTAAACTGATCATTCTTTGTTTATCTACCGCTCTAACTCTGCTATGATGCTTCTTCTTTTATATGTCGATGACATTATACTCACTGGAAATCATTCGTCTCTAGTTTTATCGTTTATCACCACTCTTGGTAAGAAGTTTGAGCTTAGTGACCTTGGTTCCCTATCTTACTTTTTGGGCCTCGAAACTACTTCCTCCCTTGGTGGCTTCCATCTTTTTCAGCTCAGGTATACTATCGATCTTCTTGCACGTTTTTTGATGATAGACTGCAAACCTTGCAACACCCCTATATCTACTAAAACTCAGTTATCATCTCAAAGTGGAGATCTTTTGTCAGATGCCACTGAGTATCGCTAATTGGTTGGCTCCTTGAAGTACCTCACTTTTACCAGACTAAACATTGCCTATGTTGTTCATTATGTTGCTCAGTTCATGATCCAACCTCAGACACGCCACCTTCTAGCTGCTAAACGAATCATTCGGTATCTCAAAGAGACTCTGAACTTTAGCTTTATCTTTTAGCGCAGTAGTACTAACCCCTTAACCCTCAAAGCCTATTCTGATATTGATTGGGCAGGTTGCACTAACTCTTGTTGCTCTACCATTGGTTTCTGTGTTTTCTTGAGCTCCAATCTGATTTCTTAGACCGCTAAGAAATAATCTACTGTCTCTTGATCAAGCGCCGAAATTGAGTATCGGTTCTTTGCCCATGTTTGTGTTGAATCCACATGGGTCCTTCATTTGCTCTAGGAGTTGCAAATTTTCATATCCACGTCTATCACCTTACTTTGTGATAATCTTAACACTATATATATGGCTTGAAACCATGTGTTCCACACTCGTACTATGCATATTGAACTGAATTATCACTTCATACGAGAACGCATTCTTACTGGCACATACTGAGTTCAATTTGTTCCTTCTACTGATCAACTTGCCGACATATTTACCAAGGTACTCCACAAGACACGCTTTCATCTTCTATAAACGAAACTCGTTTCTCCAAGCAAGCCGAGTTTGCGGGGGAATATTAAATCTCCATCAATTACAAATCTATATATTCATTTCATATCAGTTACAAATATGTATTTTAGGTATTTAGGATTATTTATGAACAATTATAATATTACTCTTGTATAAATAGGACCATTGTTTAGAATGAAAAACATGTTGAAATTGATTACTTACAACGAGCTACAAAAAGGATCAAGAATTCGTCCACCCGTACTAAAAGTGTACTCAGAGCTAACTGTGGACATTGAAATTGCTAATACATCCCTTGAAGCTTGAGAAATAATTAGATATTTTATCGAATTACTCCCCTACCATCCCAAAATTTCAAAATCATTAGTTTCAGTTTCTACTAGGGAAGTTGAATATTTATCCAACTCTGATTTACTAAACATATTATATTCCTCCGCTATATGTTTACGAAACTGAGATAAAAATAAAGCGCGCACATCCTCATCTTTTTCATCCAATCTACTCTGAAATAACGAATAACTCACATTTTCACTATTAACGGCATTACTAATTCCATTTAATGCATACCAATCATATAAACGAGTCAAAAAGAATCTATAACATTCTTCGTTACCTCCTCCACAATTTTAACATATTAATTTATCCTCAAACACCGATTAATATATTGATAGCAGTAATAAGATTGTTTATTGTGGTGGAAACGGTGATGATAGCAAATATTAACTCTGGCAGTGGTGGTAATACTAAGTATTTGTTGTGTTGGTAGCGGTAACAGTGAATATTGATTGTGGTGATAGTGGTAATGACAAATATTTATTGCGTGGGTGACGGTAATAGTAGTAAATATTTGATGTGGTGGTGGTGGTGTGGTAATAATAAATATTTATTGTGTTAGTGGTGGTGATAGTGATAAACATTTGTTAATATTTACTGTGGTAGTGTTGACAATAATAATAAATATTTGTTTTGATAATGGCGGTAATTATATTGAATAATTACTTTGGTGGTGACGGTGGTGATAATAAATGTTTGTTATGATATTGGCAGTGATAATATTGAATATTTATTGTGGAGGTGGTGGTGGTGATAGTAAATATTTGTTGTGCTAGTGCCAGTGATAATATTGAATATTTACTGTGGCGGCGGCGAAGATGATAATAAATGTTTGTTGTAGTGGTGACGGTGATAATATTGAATATTTACTATGATGGTGGCGGCGGCGATAGTAAATGCTTGTTGTGGTGGTGACAATAACAAATATTTGTTCCAGTAGCGGCGACAGTGATGACAAATATTTGTTGTAGTAATACCGGTGATAAGAATATTTGTTGTGGTTGTGAGGGAATAGTTAATATTTTTATGTGGTGGTTAATATTTATCATTAAAAAAAATTAATTGAGGGATGTCTTTGTCACAATTTTTTTTTTTTTTAAATTGAGATTTAAATAGTAAGATAGTAAATAATTTTTAGGGTTGCTTACCAAGTACTCCTAAAAAGTAGACAAAACTACCAAACAAACCCGCTATTTTTTTTTTTTTTTTTTGAATCAAGAGGTTCTTTTGGCATTTTTATGACTAAAATGTCCCTAATTACTGTGCTGTTACGTAACATATCCTCATCTTGTGGAGCTAATTTAGGTAATAGATGATCTCCATGCACAACGAAACTACCTGATTTTTTTATCTCAATCCAAACTTGAAAAATAAAAATAAAATTACAAAGCAATTATATGCAATTAATTCTCTTTAAAATTACATATTAATCACATTTTTGGGAGACGTTTATCGTGTTCATTGCGAATGTTATATGTAACATTCATAGGCTTCGTTGTGTTACATGTAACATTCGTGTAACAACGATGTTACATGTAACTTCTCTTTCTTTCATCCATATATTAGTCTACATAGCAATATTGTTACATGTAACATTCATGTCTACAATTATATTTGAGATGTCTGCGTCACATCTGATTATGATTCCTTATTTGTGCGTGGAATGTAACATTGTTGATAATAGCACAAATAACATTTGTGTAACATTGATGTTACATGTAACTTCTTTTTCTTTATATATGAGTCTGGATAGCAATGTTACATGTAACATTCGTGTCTACAATTGTATTTGAGATGTCCGCGTCGCATCTGATTATGACTCCTTATTTAGTAATTACACCATGTTACATGTAACATTCATGTAACAATAATGTTATATGTAACATTACCGTATTTCTATTTATATTTGCATGTTTTACACCATGTTACATGTAACATTTACGTATAGAAATGTTTAATCTAACATAAAAACTTAAATGAATGAAAAAAAATATAGTGAATTTGATATCGTTTTGAAAATTTTATTTAGACGAATCTGAATATATTATTAGATTGTGAAACAAATGTGTACAACAATAGTTATTTTGATTTTAATAAAATGATTTTGTTAAATATGAAAACTCACAATCCCTATTATAGAATCTTCATTGAAGCAAATTTAGTGAGGGCAAATATGTTAATGTAAAGTGTATGGATCAGAATTTTGGGACTACGCTGTGCATGTAATTTGTAACCTTGGATTTCTTGGTTTATTATTTAATTAGCGGGTTTAGCCGGTAATTTGACTGTATTTTTGGGTCCTCTCCAGTATTTTTTCCTAATTTTTATTTATTTTTTTATAAGGTGTATGGTTGGTAAAAAAAGGTAATTTAATCAAATCTAACTCACGTCAAAAGTACAAAATTAATTTGGTTCTAAAATTGTACCTACTTTATATATGTAGGAGGTTGCGACCATAATTGCTTCGGGATGATGGTGATGATAGTGGCAGCACAGGTAATGCAAATCTGGATGCGAGGCGGTGGCTATGACGAATGGAGAGGGAGAATACAAAGAGATTTAGTGGAAAATTTCTTTTTTAACCTATTTATTTTTTGAAATATGCACTAACCCTCCACCCTTCTCCCACCAACCCCTTGCGACTATCGTCCGCCATCCCCACCACTCATTTTCTTTTCTTTTCTTTTTCTTCTTCTCTTCAAAAAGAAAAAAAATAAAAAAGAAAAAAAGAAAGAAACCAGACACCGATTACATAAACCCTAATTACCGAGGGACACCATTGATGAAGAAATCAAGAACTACTAAATCACATAAAGAACTACTCAATTAGCATCAAGAAAACCCTAACAAAACCGTAACAAGAAATCAAAAAGAAAAACACCGCTCAATAAACCCCAATTACCAGGAAAATGAAGATTACATGATGACAAATAAGCCCTAATTATGTACAAGGCAACTCTTCCGGTTCACATTTGTAGACATTGACGTCGTCGATGATTTCGACTCGTTGACCGCGTATTTTTCTCTTCAGGTAGTAGAGAACCAGCTGTAACGACTGGGTTTTCTAGAGTCGCCATGGAGTTTCTCTCCTTGGAGAATTAATACTAAAATCGACTGACCGAATTTTCATTCTATAAAATCTGGTAAATTTTATAATGCGACGACGACAAGTAATTAATATTTCGTTTTATAAAAATATTTTTAATTTACAATGTTGCCACGATAATTATAATTATCGAATTTATAATTTATCAATTTATCGAATCGATTTTAATAATAAATACAACTCTTGCAGTTTTAAATAGAAATTCAACTAAAATTCCTGGCGCAATTAATACTACAACCGAACGACCCAAAAACGACATTTCATAAAAATCTGATAAAATTTGATAGCGACGGCGATAATTAAATTTGTCGACTTATCGAGTCAATTTTTTTCCAGCGGTAAATAATTAGTACAATTATTGCCAATTCAATTACAAATATAATTCCGAATGCCGTTTCATTCTCACCGGTCTTACAATCAAAACTGTAATCTCAAATAGGAATCCAAACCGAAGACGCATGGGTAGTTTTCCTATTCAAATGGACACAATCAAGTATCCATTCACCATTTTTAATGTTTTCCAGTAGTCTTAAAGGATCGACAGTAAAAATCTAGAGTTTATGTTGAGAAAAATAGAGTTTTTGACTAATTGACACATATATACATATTATATATGCAAAATTGCAAACAGACGTGGCACACACATATACTTGACACATTTCATTTTTTTCTTTAGTTTTATGATCACAAACAATTGCTTAATGGTGAAGATTTGAAATTTTTATTTAATATCTCATAATTATAAAGTAATTCTTATTAAATTTAAACATTACACTTATCTCCTCAAAAGTATTAAATATTTATTATAAATTTTCATAATATACAAAATAACCAAAAAATATTAAATTTATATAAAATAATATTTTCAAAAATATGAATTTAACATTTAACTCCAAAGATTATCAAATATATATTTATATCGCGAATTTACAAAATAGTCCCCCCAAAATATTACACTTATATAAAATATTATTTTCAAGGTTATAAATTTTTTGGAGTATTACAATCTACCTCCTTTGAATAAATTTCGTCCTCGAAATTTCGTTTAAACAATAATAATTCATAATCGCACTGTACTAGTCACTCTCGGTTAAACAATAATAACCGAAAGTCACCACCATGCTCCCGCTCGCTATTCTGATAAAAATAGAAAAAAAAAATAACAATATATATTTAAAATTTCATGGTAGTCTCATTGGATTGGGTTTATCTCAATTTGAACAGGTCTACGACCTCAATAATTTTTCCACTTGGCATAGCTTTTCAAATCTATTGTCATATTTTATAACCAATATTTATCAATTCTATTCAACATTTCAAGCCAACATATCTTAGCCAACATCATAACTAATAGATAGCCTAAATTCCTTGTGGGCTATTCGGTGAGACTAAAAATAATCATTTCCAATATCCATATCGAATTTGAAATAATCTTGTGAACTTTTTTCATAAAATATCAACACAGTCCAAACCTAAAATAATGGATTTTTTGGAATATATCTGAAAACACATAACTACTTCTCAAATACATAAGTACTTCTCAAATACATAAGTACGTCTCAATCACATAAATATATCTCGAATGTATAAATACATCCCAACTACATAAATACATTTTCCAAGTCACGAGTTTAACACTAAGTTTAATACTTACGTAAAATATATATAAAAATTCAATTTAACATCTCAAAATAACATTTGGCACCCAATAGTCTCACAATGACCTCACACTCCGACCCCACCTAACTCTAGTAGTGGACCAATATCTATCTGAGTTGTGTACTGTCTTCGTAGTATAAAAGCATTTTATAGATAAAGTATTTTTATTAAATCTACTTTTCAATAAAATATAGCCACACTGGGTAGTATCCAAACCCCAACAAAAATATCATCGTACCAAAATAACCGAATTTAAATCCACTGGTTAACTCACTTGTATATAATAAAATAACATACTTTCTTATCAGCCATAGGATCGTTTATCTCACGATCAGGAGTTATAACAGTACTGTAATCTGTCCAACTGTACCATCTAAGGTGGCTATCAGTGTCAGGGCTATTCAATATCTCCAATGGTAAGATAACCTCCCTACAGGATTTGCCTGACAGGTAATAACATATATCCACATTTCGCAGGACATGCCTTCTTGATGAGAAGACAACTATGGTATAGTCAGATAATAAAAATCACTTTCCACATTTAAAAATTTACTGGATCCGCGTAACGTTATAAAATAATATATTTTAATAAACCTTTTTTTTTTTTTTTTTTTCACATTTTTGTACGAAATATAATTTGACAATTTACATAAAAAACAATGACGCTGTCTTCATAATATAAAAAGAATTTATGGACCAAATATATTTATCAAACACTACTTTTCAAAATATAATATAATATAACCGCATACCCGGCTAGAATAAAATTTCATTGCTTCCATTACAATAAAATGATATTTTTAAGTCAACCAATCAAATTGTTTTGATATATAATAAAATATTGCACACATATTTTCTTACTAGCCATATGATCATTTCACCTCATGATCGGGAGTTATGACAGTACCATAACCTGTACAACTGTGTCATCTAAGGTGGCTATCAGGACTAGGGTTATTCAATATCTTCAATGGTAAGAGCAACATATGATATAAGCTACCATATCAACAACATAATCAATTACCTGCGAGACTTGCCCTCCTAATAGGTCTCAACATATCAACAATATAATCAATCACCTGCTGGACTTGCCCTTTTGTAAGGACCAATCACATCTCGCAAGACATGCCCTCCTGACGAGACGACTATGGCATAGCAGGATAATAAAAATAATTGTTCCACCTTTAAAATTTTTCTTGATCCATTTAGCATCATGAAACTGTTCATTTTCAACAACATTTTTTTTTTCTAATTTAATACGAAAATAAAATTTGATAATTTACATAGAAGACAGTAAACACTTTTAAATTGGTCTTTTTGATTTAACGACAAATCCTATGGTCCACGACTAACACGATACTCACCAAGTCTTGCTTAACTTACTATAGGTAAGTTGCATTAATCAAATGCCATCTAACATGTTAATACGTTCAAATTGAAACTGTAGGGTTCAAAGTAAAATAATGGTAATAACACATGGGTACAAAGTGTCCAACCACCCAAAAAACACATAACAGAGAAAAGAAAGGAAAAATGAATCAGCTACTACTGTAAGTAATAACTATAAAACTCCTAAGAAAACTTGACCATAATAACTCTATCGAATTGAAATAAGGACAGGAACTCGTAATACTCTTTTAATATGCCACACCACAATTATTCGGAGCCAAAGCAAACAAAACAAGTTATTTTTTTTTTTTAATTGGCCATTTAGTGGAGGTCTGTGTACAAGAATGGTTCCATTTAATGTCTCAAGTAATTATGTTTCAATAGAAAAATTGTTAATGAGAAAACCCTTTTTTTTTTGTTAGACATTTCATAGCAATCATGTGAACCAAACGAAAAAAATAATTCTGACAAATATTTTTCTTTAAAATTCAACTAATTTCGTAAAACCACTCTCATTTATGTAAAAATTGTATTTTAAGATCTACTTGTTGAGATCTATCAAACAAGATCCATAGTCAATAAAATTTTAAATATAAAAATGCAAAAGATACAAAACATTTTATATAATTTTTTTCCCCTTTGGTTGCTTGCGATGAATGAAGAAAAGAACAATGGGGTGTTGGGTACTTATGGGCTTCGAAAAATATAGCATGCATTCATGATTTTCAAATAAAAAGAGATGGTCGCATAAATGAATCAAAAAGACCATGACTTGAAGAAGTCATTCGTTCAAGTACACAATATGGATTTTTTTATTTTTATTTTTTCTCAATATTCTCCAAAAGGAAAGGAAACAATATAGGGTCTTATGCGATATTTATTCCCTAGGCAACATATCATCATATTAATATCCTTATTATTATTTACTATTACTTTTGAATTAAAGAATTATAATTTTTATTTTTTTTTTATTTTTAAGTATTACTTCATTTATTTTAAGTACGGGGTACCATAATCCAAGTCTAGGGCAGTCGCAAACCCACTTTGATACCACCTGTAACGACCCAATTTTCCAGGGCTACCACGAGATTTCTCCGCTTGGAGAATTAAAACTAAAATCAACTGACCGAATTTTCATTCTATAAAATTTGGTAAATTTTATAATGGGATGGCGACAAGTAATTAATATTTCGTTTTATAAAAATATTTTAATTTACAATGTGGCCGCGATAATTATAATTATCGAATTTATAATTTATCAATTTGTCGAATCGATTTTACAACGGTGAATAATAAATATAACTCTTACAGTTTCAAATAAAAATTCAACTAAAATTCCTGATGTCATTAATATTACAACTGAATGACCAAAAAATTATATTTCATAAAAATATGATAAAATTTGACAGCGACGGTGATAATTAAATTTGTCAACTTATCGAGTCAATTTTTTTCCTGCGGTAAATAATCAGTGCAATTATTGCCAATTCAATTATAGATATAATTTCGAATGTCGTTTCATTCTCATCGGCCCTGCAATTAAAATTGTAATCCAAAATCGGAATCCAAACCGGAGAGGCATGGGTAGTTTTTCTATTCAAATGGACACAATCAAGTAGCCATTCACCATTTTTAATGTTTTCCTGTAGTCTTAAAGGATCGATAGTAAAAATCTAGATTTTATGTTGAGAAAAATAGAGTTTTAACTAATTGACACATATATATGCAAACAGACGTGGCACACACATATACTTGACGCATTTCATTTTTTTCTTTAGTTTTATGATCACAAACAATTGTTTAATGGTGAGGATTTGAAAAATTATATTTAATATTCCATAATTATAAAATAAATCTTATCAAATCTAATAATTACATTTATCTCTTCAAAATTATTAAATATTTATTATAAATTTTCATAATATACAAAATAATTCAAAAATATTAAATTTATATAAAATAATATTTTCAAAAATATAAATTTAACATTTAACTTCAAAGATTATCAAATATATATTTATACCGCGAATTTACAAAATAGTCCCCCCAAAATATTACACTTATATAAAATACTATTTTCAAGGATATAATTTTTTGGGATATTACACCAGCTCTTCTCGCCAGATGAAAACCGAATCCCGCGCCATGTTTTAATTGCATTCAAGTCCCTCCATTGTTGATGTTTCTCAATTTACCCCTCTAAGTCTCAAATATGACGTTATAATTAAAAAATAATAATAAGCCATAATATGATATTAATTCAACCACTTTAAAATTTTAATTCTATTGATAGAATATTTTGAAAAAATAAAAATTAAATATTAAAAAAACAAAAATATAAATAAAATAAAACTATAATTAAAAAAAAAAAAAAAAAAAACTTACTTAAATTATAAAAATTGTGAAAATGTGAGGTTTAACTCTTTATAGTTAAGGATTTGGAATATGTTTTTTGAACTTAGAAAAATGTCAAGTCCATAAATAAGATAGTTTCATTGGAATTGCATACGCTGTTGGAGGTAACTCTTGTTTGTTTAAGCCAGTTGGAACTAGTCTTTTAGACTCACTGACTGTGCATTTTTCTCTTTCGACAGTAGAGAACTAGCTCTTCGTCCGTCGGATGAAATCTGAATCCCAACATCATCTCGGAGGATGAACCTTTGCTATGATCACAGGGGAGAGAGAGAGAGATTCGCTCAAACAATGAGAGTAGAGAGTTCTGTGTGGGAGTGAAGTAGAGTAGTCGCCGATTAGATATTATAGCAATTGCTCCAACAGTTCAACGGTCATATTTTTAAATTGCATTTTTAAACCTTTAATTTCACACATGATTCCCTCTATTATTAGTGTTTCTCAATTCTAACCCTCTAAGTCTTAAAAATCACCCCAAATATGACATCATAGTCATTAAAAAAAAAAAACATAACTTGATATCAATTCAACCACTTTAAAACCTCAATCTATTGATAGAATATTTTTAAAAAATAAAAACAAAATATAAAAAAATGAGTACATTTATTGTGAAAAAAAAAAAAAGAACAACAATAATAATAATAATAATAAAAAAAAAAGAGCTTACATAAATTATATATATTGTGAAAATGTAAGGTTTAACTCTTTATTGTTAAGGATTTGGAATATGATTTTTGAACTCAGAAACGTCTCAAGTCCATAGTTTAAAATCGCTTAGACTCCAAATTAGATGGTTTCATTGGAGCTGCATATGCTACCGAAGGTGGCTCTTGTTTGTTCGGGCCAGTCGGAACCAACCTCTTTGAGTCAAACTCATCTGGTTTCAGTGGAGCCTCATATGTTGCTGGAGGTGGTTCCTGTCTATTTGGACCAGTAGGCACTAATCTTTTTGACTCAAATTCATCTGATTTCAAAGGTGCCGCATATGTCGCTGAAGGTGGATCTTGTCTGTTTGGACCGGTCGGAACAAGCCTACCATAAAAACAAGGGATAATAGACAAGATAGCAATTGCTACAACCAAATGTCTCTTTACAAAACCCATTATTTTGTGTGTTGCTAACGAACAAGGCACCTCTCCTTTTATAGGGGGTGGTGGTGGTGTAGATTATTAGGGTAGTTATTGAAAATAGAATATATTTAGCTTTTTTTTTCTTTAAATAGTTTAGGATAATTCAAGGCATTTGAATGATTTTGATTTTATTCTCTATTTAGTGTGGTTAAATTATTACCTAATTCCTCATTTAAAATCATTATGTACATATGATTTTTTTTTTTTTTATTTCTAAATTGAATATCTTGAAGAGATTATTATGGTAAACTATATTGTTTTCAACATCTCTTTTAATTCATCCCTTTTTAATCCCCATTTGTTTTTTTTTTAATATATATATATATATATATATATATATATATATATATATATATATATATATATATATATATATATATAAGAATATTTACCACTTACTTCCCTTGTTATTTTGTCTAAAAATACAAACCTCCCCTATTATTTACAAAATAACGATCAACCGCTTATCATTTTTACTTAAGCACCGTTTAGCGTTTACGCGTATGAGTGAAATTTTAAAAAAATAAAACAACAATATATATTATTTCATTCCCCCTCCCCCCCCACCAAAAAAAAAAAAAGGATCAAAGGGATTCGCCAGTATTTTATAAATGATAAAAGAGTATTGTGGTTTAGACAAAATGATAAGGGAAGTAAATAGTATATACCCTTATATAAATATTAATAATAAAAAAGAAATAACATTTGACAGCAAATAAAATTGGAGTTGGCAATTCAATTTTCTCTTAATTACCTAATTATATATATATTTATTGCACTATATCTTAATTACCTAATTATCCATTTCGAGGTAAAAATTTAACAAATTGCCATCTAAAACTTAATTAGTAAATTAGGGATTGAATTTGACTCTCACTCATATCAAATTTGTCTATTGATTTATGGCATTTGTGTTTACTTGGTTTAACTTTCAAATTGTGCTATTTTAAATTAATTAAAATTGATTGTTTGTATTACCTGAAAAATACTATTGTTAGTGAATAAAATAGTTGAAGGGTGTAAAAAAATTATTAATATTCAAATTATTTACCAAAGAAATTAAACTACTATAATATATATACACGTGTGATAGTAACTGTCATAGGGTTAAAATTTTCGGCACCAATTTTGAACCATGTGATGGCCTGATCGTTGGCACAATCAGTCAGCCACGTTCCTGCAACGTTTTTACAGAACAGAATATACCGACACAAGACATAATGAACACACCCACACACAGGCAATACCGAATTACAGGTAAACACCCAACCTTGTATTCAAAACTCAGGAACAAGGAACCACAGTCTTACAAATCGGTATAAAAACGTAGGAACAATTCCTCTAACCAAAAGTCAGACTATTCTACAGCTATTTATAGAGAACAAGTGCAGTTAACATCCCTAACTGCATAGGCAACAGTTTGACACCTGTCAAGCCACCAGATGGGCAGTTTTCCTACCCAATCTGTATGGAACTGCTCCCATAACTGATCTATCCTTCCAGAAACATGTACTCCACGAGCTAAGTCCTTAGCTCACTGTTTCTGCACCGTGTCCGTTGTGTCTGCGTGCTGCAAACTCACCGTTCTGTTCTCCGCGACCTGGCAACGGATGTTGACGCCTCGTCATACCGTCTGCTGCCCAGAATGTGTCTCTGAGCCCACGTTCCGTCACATTCGCTTGGCCTTGTGCACAAGCTACCCACGTGAATGCTGATCCTAGCGTTGCGCCTAGGATCACCGTACCTCGTCTCGGCGTGCCCGGTGTCTGAACCCACCGTCCAGCAACGCCTTGGTGCCGCGCATGCCAACGCATGCCGATGCCTTCTGTCTGCCTCTGCATTGTCATCCAGCATCGCTCCTGTTTAGCCAAGTCAACCTGGTCCGGTTAACTTGGCAGGGACGTTGGCTTAGATATGGCACCAGAATCTAGCCCAACGTCCTGCTCCGATCTCAAGGGTCTAACAGTAACAGAGTTTTGAGATCACAATCAAAATTCTATAACAATGCATCGGAGGTGCATTAATTCTAAACAGAAGAATACACGAGCTTATAGTCTTAGTTCCACCGCCGAGTTCTTTACGTAATAAATATAAAAAAAAAAAAAAAAATTCTGACAACAGATCTATTTCAACTTATTTACTAAACCCACGTATTTCGGGGTTGGTAACCCCGGGAACTGAGATCCCGGGGTTGCCAACCCCGGGATCTTCCTTTTATTTTTTATTATTTTTTTTTTTTGGGACATAACGTCCCGGGGTTACCAACCCCGGGAACTAAGAGCAGCCGGTCGGTCCGTGACCGGCTGCTCTATGTCCTGCAGCTGCTTTATGCAGCACATTTTTGCAACCCGGACCCCCCCTCCCCCCCCCAAACCCCGGTGGCTGAGACCATATAAACCCCAACGGCCATTCTCCATTTCATGCATTCCCCTTCTCCATTTCATGCATTCTCCTTCTCCTTTTCCTTCTCCATCTTCTTCTTCAATTTCACAAATTTTGGTCATTTCATTTTTTGTGTAAAAATTTAACGAAGATTATTCATCAATCTTTGACAAATTTCACAACTTCTTCCTCCTACTACAAAAGGTAAGTTTATTTTAATTTTTTTAATTTATTTGTTACTTAGATTTATATGTTTTTTACTTATTAAATTTACTTACTTGTTTAATTGTTAGTTTAATTTTTTTGTTTAATTTTTTTGTTTGTTAGTTTCATTAATTACTTGTTTTTTTACACATTATATAATACACTATTTAATAAATTAGTTAGTTTAGTTGTTAATTTAATTTTTTTTAAACATGAAAAAAACATTAGAGGATAGTTTAATTTTAATTTGTTATTTGTCTAATTTGTTAGTTAATTTTGTTTATTTTGTTAGTTAGTTTACTTGTTTAATTTGTTGGTTCGTTAGTTAAATTAATTTGTAAATTAGTTAGTTAGTTTAATTTGTTAATTTAGTTGTTAAATTAAAAATTACATTATGGCCCCTTTCACATGTGTAGAAAAATATAGATTAATATATTATTTAAAAATGTTGTTAGTTAGTTAGAAAAATACACTTTGACCCCTTAAAGTATAACAATTAGAAAAATATATGATTTAATGTATTGTTTTAGAAAAGTTTTAAAATAAATTGTTATTTGTTTTTTTTTTTTTTTTAATTTAGTTAAAATATTGAATTATTTAGTTTAATTTATGAATTTAGTTGTTTAATTATAAAATTTTAATTAAAAATTGTGCACTTTGACCCCTCAAAATTTGACAAATTATAAAAATTAAAATTAAAATATATTGGTTTAAAATAAATTCTAACTTAATTTGACTTTATTTTTTGAATTTAGTTGTTTAATTAAAAAAAATACATTTTGACCCCTCAAAGTATGACAATTACAAAAATATATAATTTAATGTATTATTTTAAAATAAATTGTTAGTTGTTTTTTTTTTCTTTTTTTTTTTTTAAATTTAGTTAAAATTGTTAATTAGTTAGTTTAATTTATGAATGTAGTTGACCCTTTATGATAATTAGAAAAATATAAAATTTATTTTATTGTTTTAAAATAAATTG
Source organism: Eucommia ulmoides (assembly GCA_016647705.1). Lineage (NCBI taxonomy): Eukaryota > Viridiplantae > Streptophyta > Magnoliopsida > Garryales > Eucommiaceae > Eucommia > Eucommia ulmoides. The sequence continues at coordinate 48,141,165 of CM028338.1, forward strand.
TTAGTTGTTTATTTTTTTTTATTTAGTAGTTAAATTTTAAGTTAAATTTAGGAATGTAGTTGTTTAATTTATAAATTTTAAATCAAAAATTGTGCACTTTGACCCCTCAAAAATATAAAATTTATTTTATTGTTTTAAAATAAATTGTTAGTTGTTTATTTAGTTAGTTAAAATTTGTTGTGCACTCAAAAATATAAAATTTATTTTATTGTTTTAAAATAAATTGTTAGTTGTTTATTTTTTTTGATTTAGTTAGTTAAATTTTAAGTTAAATTTAGGAATGTAGTTGTTTAATTTATAAATTTTAAATCAAAAATTGTGCACTTTGACCCCTCAAAAATATAAAATTTATTTTATTGTTTTAAAATAAATTGTTAGTTGTTTATTTAGTTAGTTAAAATTTATTGTGCACTCAAAAATATAAAATTTATTTTATTGTTTTAAAATAAATTGTTAGTTGTTTATTTAGTTAGTTAAAATTTGTTGTGCACTCAAAAATATAAAATTTATTTTATTGTTTTAAAATAAATTGTTAGTTGTTTATTTTTTTTGATTTAGTTAGTTAAATTTTAAGTTAAATTTAGGAATGTAGTTGTTTAATTTATAAATTTTAAATCAAAAATTGTGCACTTTGACCCCTCAAAAATATAAAATTTATTTTATTGTTTTAAAATAAATTGTTAGTTGTTTATTTAGTTAGTTAAAATTTATTGTGCACTCAAAAATATAAAATTTATTTTATTGTTTTAAAATAAATTGTTAGTTGTTTATTTTTTTTGATTAGTTAAAATTTAAGTTAAATTTAGGAATGTAGTTGTTTAATTTATAAATTTTAAATAAAAAATTGTGCACTTTGACCCCTCAAAAATATAAAATTTATTTTATTGTTTTAAAATAAATTGTTAGTTGTTTATTTAGTTAGTTAAAATTTATTGTGCACTCAAAAATATATATTTTATTGTTTTAAAATAAATTGTTAGTTGTTTATTTTTTTTGATTTAGTTAGTTAAATTTTAAGTTAAATTTAGGAATGTAGTTGTTTAATTTATAAATTTTAAATCAAAAATTGTGCACTTTGACCCCTCAAAAATATAACATTTATTTTATTGTTTTAAAATAAATTGTTAGTTGTTTATTTAGTTAGTTAAAATTTATTGTGCACTCAAAAACATAAAATTTATTTTATTGTTTTAAAATAAATTGTTAGTTGTTTATTTTTTTTGATTTAGTTAGTTAAATTTTAAGTTAAATTTAGGAATGTAGTTGTTTAATTTATAAATTTTAAATCAAAAATTGTGCACTTTGACCCCTCAAAAATATAAAATTTATTTTATTGTTTTAAAATAAATTGTTAGTTGTTTATTTAGTTAGTTAAAATTTATTGTGCACTCAAAAATATAAAATTTATTTTATTGTTTTAAAATAAATTGTTAGTTGTTTATTTTTTTTGATTTAGTTAGTTAAATTTTAAGTTAAATTTAGGAATGTAGTTGTTTAATTTATAAATTTTAAATAAAAAATTGTGCACTTTGACCCCTCAAAAATATAACATTTATTTTATTGTTTTAAAATAAATTGTTAGTTGTTTATTTAGTTAGTTAAAATTTATTGTGCACTCAAAAATATAAAATTTATTTTATTGTTTTAAAATAAATTGTTAGTTGTTTATTTTTTTTGATTTTGTTAGTTAAATTTTAAGTTAAATTTAGGAATGTAGTTGTTTAATTTATAAATTTTAAATCAAAAATTGTGCACTTTGACCCCTCAAAAATATAAAATTTATTTTATTGTTTTAAAATAAATTGTTAGTTGTTTATTTAGTTAGTTAAAATTTATTGTGCACTCAAAAATATAAAATTTATTTTATTGTTTTAAAATAAATTGTTAGTTGTTTATTTTTTTTGATTTAGTTAGTTAAAATTTAAGTTAAATTTAGGAATGTAGTTGTTTAATTTATAAATTTTAAATCAAAAATTGTGCACTTTGACCCCTCAAAAATATAAAATTAGAAAAATATATATATTGGTTTAAAACATACTCAAAGCCATAAAAAATTAACACTGTAAACATTGGTATAAGAACATACTTTTATGATTGAGTTTTAGTTAATGATATTATTTTCTTGTTTTGTTTTGCCTTTTGAAATGATAGCCGCTTGAAATGGATCACGTCCGTTTGTTATTGTATTGGGGTGGTAGAATATTGGAAGGTACTGAATTCGGGATTAGTTACAGTACATCAGCTATAAAATCTTTGGTTGTCCATAGGGGAACAACCTTAGATGAATTAATTGAGATGATAAAACCGTGTGTTCTTGAGAATGAGACTGATGGGAATTTGAAACTGAAGTGTAGGATGCCGATGGCACTTTTCGGGGCGAATTATAAATATACCCTATTTTCTATCGGGGATGACTCAGCATTAAATCAAGTACTTGAGTTACCACTTTACATACCCTCGCTTCTTGCTGTTGAGGTGTATGTAGAGGTAGAACGAGCATTTGCTGATGGTTCGAATTTTTACCCCGGAAGTGGTCATTTTACCAACTTATTGAGTCATAGTTTTAATCCGTACAGTAGCCAATCTGATGGCCAATTTTTTGGCACCTTCCCTCAAGCAGTCCAGTCTAACTATATTGTCTCACCCCCTTACATTCCAGAATAATATCATTCCCACAGTACTCCTATGCCGCACCCCCAATCTGATCATGATCAAGGTACCAGCTCTGGTCTTCCACATCACCATTATTCACCGACTAGTCCACCGCAACATGACACAAGTAATTATGGTGGTGAGTTTGATACAATTGATAGTCGTCATGATATGTCAGAGGAAGAGTTAGATGCAGATGTTGCGTTTGACCCAGACGAAGATGTAGATGCTGGGCCTAGTGGGCAAGGTAGTGAGAATCAACAATTGCCGTTGGAAAGGGATATTCCATTTTTCAATAACTTGGAATGGGGTGACGACGATGATATGGCAAAATACGAGCCGAAATTGCGGAAAAATTTTTGGACACCAGAGATGGACGAATTTCGTGTTGGTATGGTCTTTAAGGATAAGGAACATGTGCAGCAGGCCGTTAAATATTACCACGTGAAGAAAAACAAAGAGTTTCGTGTGTTGGAAACGAACAAAAAGTCTAGTCAGTTCATTGTTTGCATGGATGCAGTTGGAGATTGCGGGCAGGTAGGAAAAAAAGTCACGGCATGTTTCAGATTACGCAGTATGAAGGGCAGCACACATGTTTTTATAATCATACTGCTGTAGATCATAAAAATCTGGATTATGGACTCATTGCGAACCTAATACTTGGACAAGTCGAACAGGATCCAGAATTGAAGATTGGCGTGATTGTGGCTTACGTCAAGGAGTCTCAGGGATTCACCATCTCTTACCGAAAAGCTTGGATGGCTAGAGCTCAAGCCATCGAGACCTTGTTTGGAGATTGGGACGAATCTTATCAAAAGTTGCCGAAGTTTATGTTCGCGTTGCAGCACTATAATCCGGGAACGATTGTTGAGTGGAGGACTGTGTCGACTGATATGCCTGCCTACAAGACGTTTGACATGGTATTTTGGGCATTCAAAGCTTCAGTTGACGGATGGCGTTATTGTCGCCCCGTAATCACCATCGACGGGACGCACTTGTATGGTAAATACGAGGGCAAGATTTTAATCGCCATTGGAATGACGCCGTCTAACAAATGCTATCCATTGGCTTTCGCCATCGTACCGACAGAGGACTACCGATGCTGGCGATGGTTCATCTACATGCTTAAGAGGCATATTGTCCAAAATCGCCCTGAGGTAACATTGATATCGGATAGACACGGCGGCATTACTAGTGCGGTTGACAGTATCTGGCTTAATCAACCAAATGAGCCTGTACGACATCATCGATTTTGTTTGCGTCATCTTTGCAGCAATTTCAACAAGATTGCTAAAAATCAGCATCTCAAAGATCTTGCTTGGAATGCGGGTGCTATGACACAAATTCGAAAATATAATGCTATCATGGAAGAGATAAAAAAAATTGATGTTCAGGCGCATGCATGGTTGAGCAGTCATCCACCTTATAAATGGACCAGGGCACACGACGATGGTAAGCGTTGGGGAGTGATGACGACCAATTATGCAGAGGTATTTAACAACTGTTTGAAGGGTGCAAGAAATATTCCAATTACTGCATCCGTGAAGATTACGTTCTACAGGATGGTTAAATACTTTGATATTGGTCGACAACAAGCTCTAAAGGACTCGGCCGATGGTTATGTATATGTTAAACACGTCGTTGAGAAAATACTGAAATCTCAAGCCAAGTCTAAAACATATGAAGTTCAAATATTCAATTGGTAATTTATTATTTTTTAATTATTTTCATGTTACATATAACTGCATCGACACATATTTAATGTAATATAATTTTTTTTTTCTAGAGAGAACATGATCTACCACGTTAAAACTAGAAAGACTCTCATTGGGGGCCTGATCGCTCATGAAGTCACATTAGGTGATGACGCGAAATGCACACGTGGAAAGTATAAAATTTGGCGATATCCGTGCTCTCATATGCTTGCGGCCACCGAGTATAGTGGAGTTGATGCATTTCGCTATATCGCAGCTGAGTACACGATGACAAACCAATTGATGGCATGGGAGTCATCGTTTCGCCCGATTATTCACGAGGACTACTGGCCAGAGACCAATTTTCCAAACCTTATTCCAGATCATGACAGACTTCGGGTTGTTCATCGTGGTCGACCAAATTCCACTCGCATTCAAAACGAGATGGATCAATCGCGGAGAACAATGTTAAATCGTTGTGGTTTATGTTCTCAAACTGGACATGATAGGCGGAGGTGTCCATCCCGACCCCGTCATACGCCCAATTAATCTTGTCGGTTCATTATAATTATGTTTATGCTACTTCATTTGTTTGTTATGTCAACTTTTATATATTATAAATTCCATGCACACATTTCTTCATGATCAATGCTGTATTTTGTTTATAAATGTCATTAAATTTTAATTTCATACTAACAAATTTACCACAAGTGTTGACGGACCAAATTTTAGCCATGTCAATCCCTAGACCCGAAGATGTTTCAGTTCTACATATGCAGGCGCAACATAGGTCTGAAGTATTATGGGCAACACAGGTAAATATTTAGGCTATTGCATTATATTAATTTTTATATTTCAGTTTTTAAAAAATTTAATGTTATTTATTGTGTCTTATTTAATGTTTCAGGATATTCGTTCTCTTGACTATCCTGGATCCGATGGAGGAAAATGGAGAGAAAACGTTCCCCCTCAAATTATACAATTGATAGAATTAGTCGGTTTCTACGGCCCGTTCAGGTTGTGGCCGAAGCGATTGGATAGGGCTCTCATAACTGCATTGGTAGAGAGATGGCGTCCGGAAACCCACACTTTCTATCTACCCATCGGGGAGATGACCATCACATTACAGGACGTTGCCGTCTTATTGGGGTTACCCGTGCATGGGAAGTCGGTTATCGCCAATAAGCCAGCGCGAGCGGGACCCGAATGGCAAGCACTTTGCCTCCAGCTCCTTGGAGTAGTACCACCAGAGGCACAGATTAGGAATGGGTGTTTGAAGCTCAAGTGGTTACGGAACACCTTTGCCGAAGTTCCTGAGGATGCCGACGAGAAAGTCATGCATTGCTACGCACGTGCGTATTGCTTGCTTATACTTGGCCAGATGTTGCTGTCTGATAAATCGCAGAACAGCGTCAGGCTAATCTACCTCCCATTGCTTAGTGACTTGACACCTAGCGTCAAGTATAGCTGGGGCAGTGCGACGCTTGCATTCCTCTACTGCGAGCTATGTAAGGCGTCGAAGGCCAACACGAAAGACATAGCCGGTTGTCTATTTTTGTTGAAGTGTTGGGCCTGGGAGCGGTTGCCGAGACTTCGACCTGAAGTTATCCATGAACCCCAGTATAACATCGCAATCGCAGAGCTGGACTTCGGTAATGGTGTGATGTTCCCAGCTGCTCCAAGGGGTGCTTGGTAACTAATTCGTATTTTATTTTTAATTTCATTTACCATGTAATAAATATTTATTTATGGATATTAAACTTATGATTTATATGTTTGTTGTACAGGTGGACCCTCGAATTCAATTTAGAAAACTTGCCGATGCATGTTCTAGCGGTGTATCGCGATCAGTTAGATCGCTTGCAGAATGACGAGGTTACTTATTTATTTATATCAAAATTTAAATAAATTTATTTCTTTATTTATTTAAATAAATTTATATTTTGTTTTGACAGGTTATTTGGATGCCCTATATCTTGTCGACTTTGCCTCCATATACTACAGATGGAGAAGATATATGGATAGCATCGCTACCTCTCATTTGTTTCGAGGTCGTCGAATACACGTATCCCCTGCGCGTGCTACGACAGTTTGGTTATCGCCAAGGGGTTCCTCAGCCGGTAATTATGGATCGGGACTTGCACAAAATGACTCGGCGAGGATACTTTGGTGTAAACTGGACTGAGAAGCACCACGCACATATAGTTGCGTGGAATAGACGACGAGCACCAGATGTGCGCAGATTTCAGCAAGGGATAGGGGTTGACCAAGGATACATGGATTGGTATTGGAGAATCACACGAAGGATCTTGGTCAACCCGGTGTACCGACCTGAGTTTGGGTATCTAGCAACGGGAGGACGAGTTGTGTTAGAAGTATGGCCCCCATTTGACTGTACCATCTGTTTAGTTATATGAGTTTGATTATGTTGTTATTATTCATGTATTAAATAACCAATTATATGTGTTTCGTAGGATACGGAGGTATCAAACCTGATACGCTTGAGTGATCTAACTCTGCGGTCGGGTACTGCGGAATCAGGTATTGCATTGGCTCATGCCATCAATGATGGCACCATTGGGAGGATGCACCGAGGAGTACCACGCCATGTGGCACCTGATGTTCCTCCATCTCCGCAGCCTGCACATCAGTCTCCTCGTCAGCAATGGACTTCTGATGCCTACTATCTAGATAGTGTGGGTGATGTCGGACCATCTACATCGTACAACATGGGTGCTTATGACGGACCATCTAGCACGTACGGATTGGGTGACGGTGCTGGGCCTTCCGACGTGTACCAAATGCACGACCCTTATTCGCATGAGCCATTGCAGCTGTCACCTTCATTCTTCACTCCTGCGATGGACGAAATTGTCTCAACTTCAGGCGTGAATCCTCCAATGGCATTTGTCCAACCGACAAGATTGGAAAGACAAGTGTCACCGGTGCCATGGTTGGGGGACGATGGACAAGTTACACAGCTTCATGACGAGGTTGAGGAACCTCCGATTGTTCAACGCCGAGGGCGGAGGAACGTCCGACGTAGGCCTTGTGGTACATAGTTAGTTAAATAGTAGATAGTTTAAGTATAGGATTGTAAATACAATTTTTTGTAAATAATCCTTTTTTTTTTTTAACGTTTGTAGAGGTTAAAAAGTTGTTAATCTACCGTACATATTTATTCTTCTTGAATTTGAAAGAAAGTTTTTCGAAGATAGACATGATATAGACAAGGTATAACAAACGCAATACATAACAAAGACAATACATAAAAAATAAAATACATAACATCACGAAAAATAGTTGTCAAAAAAATACTAAAGTAACAAACTAACTAAGAAATTAAACAAGTAATCTAACAAATTAAATTAACTAACTACTTAACAAATTAAATAAGTAAAGTAAATAACAAATAGATTAACTAAATAATAATTTATTCAAATTTTGAGATGTTAAAGTTCCTAATTTTTAATTAAATAATTAAATTAACAAATTAAATTACAAATAAATTAACTAAATTAATTATAAATTAAGTAAAAAATATAATAATCAAATTAACAAATATATTAAAATTACCTGAAAATCCGAGAGATGAAAGAGTTATAAGAAGGGGTCGGTTGGAGAAGGTCGAGAGAGGAAAGAGTTCCAAACAGTTGTGGAAGGAGAACGGGTTAGATTTGACGGATTTTATTTATTTATTTTATTTTTTTTAAGATGGATGGTCCCGGGGTTGGTAACCCCGGGACCCGTCAGCCGCCGGAGCTGCCGTCGCCGGCGATGGCAGCCGTCCGGCATAACATCCCGGGATTACCAATCCCGGGATGGTCGCAGCTGAAGCTTGCACAAGCTGTGCAAGCTTCAGCTGCTTGCGACGTGCGGCTAGCAAGCGGCTAGCCGCTTTGTCTTATACATTAGTTCCCGGGGTTGGTAACCCCGGGACGTTATGTCCCAAAAAAATAAAAAAAATAAAAAGAAGATCCCGGGGTTGGCAACCCCGGGATCTCAGTTCCCGGGGTTACCAACCCCGAAATACGCGGGTTTAGGAAATAAGTTGGAATAGATCCGTTGTCAGAATTTTTTTTTTTTTTTTTATATTTATTACGTAAAGAACTCGTTCCACCGCCATGCATGTATCATCGTCTTAAAAAACAAGGAAAATGATAATTAATAAATTCTATATAAAATCACTCAAAAAAGTGCTAAATAAATTTTTAAATGGAGGGGGCCAGTGTGCTAATTAAAATAAAAATGTTTAGTAAATTTTTTATTAATATTTTATTTTATTTTCTAGTAAGACATAATTAACCAAACCCAATTTAGGCCAGCCCAACCCATCCATAAAAGAAAGACAACCCAACAATATAATCCACCTATATATATAAGAATATTGAATTAGATAAATATACTGTTCACTTAAACTAAACTAAACTGAATTTTTTTTCACCCTGATGGATACCATAACTAGTTTGACAATGTAAGATCCTGAAATTTTTGTTAGTAGTAGTAATAGGAAATTCTCTTAACATTCATTCTCCTTCCCAGAGCAATTTAAAATATATTGGGAAAAGTACATCTAAATTCTTTAATTATAGACATATGTCTAAGTAATACTCTTAAATTTAGACGTTTCATTTTAAACTCTCCACATATAAATACAGTTTTAAAAGACTATTCTATTAAAATTTTCATCAAATCTAACATACTTGAGAGGTAAAATGGTATTTTACTATTTTTTTTCTTTTTTTTTTTTCTTTATCTTCTTCACCTCTCTCTCTCCCGCTCAACCCTCTCTCTCTCCCTTCCTCCCTCCCTCTCTCTCTCTGTGTGTACTGTTGTTGATTGTGATTGGAGAAATGGCCAGAAACGGTGCGTTTTCGCGGTGAAGGAGGTTGGAAATGAGTGACGTTGGCCTCGACGAAGTATCTTCGTCAGATTCTTCGCATGAAGTTCATGTGCTTGCGGTTGATGATAGTCTTGTGGATTGGAAGGTCATCGAGCGTTTGCTCAAAATTTCCTCTTGCAAAGGTACACACTACTGATATCTTCAGCTTCGTAGATTTAATTTTTGAAGAATTGAATGCCGAATTACGGATGTTACGTGTTCAGGCATTGAATTTAAGAGGTTTTCCATGAGATTTTGATGGATTGTGGTTTGGATTTTGCAGTCACGGCAGTGGATAGTGGAAAGAGAGTTCTTCAATTTCTAGGGTTAGATTAAGAGAGAAATTTTGGAGAGCTCTTCAATTTCTAAGGATAGTGGAAGTAGAGCTCTTCAATTTCTAGTGGAAGGAGAGCTCTTCAATTGAATAGGGATCATCTACTTTCAGAGAGATTCCAGTTGTGATCATGTCATCAGAAAACGTTTTACCTCGCATCAACAGGTAGTGATCTATTGTGTTCTTCCTCTTCTATACGCTTGTTTTATGAGTTTCTTCTATAAGATCAAACATTTACCTTATGATTAGGTGATTCATTTCATCACATCATGCAATTTTGTTTCCTAAAAGAAACTGGATTCTGAAATGGAAACCATACAGGTTTTTTTTTTCCTTTTGTTATTCGTTGTTACTAGGTGTTTGGAGGCAGGTGCAGAGGAATTCATAGTTAAACCTATTATGGGGGTGAACAATATAGAGAGAGGGAGGGAGGAAGAAGGAGAGGGGTGAAGAAGAAAAAAAATAAAAATAAAGAAAAGTAGAAAAATAAAAAAATAGTAAAAGACTATTTTGCCCCGAAATTTGTTGGATTTGACATAAAACGTTGTTCATACAAGGAGAGTTTAAAATGAAACACCTAAACTTAGGTGGACTATTTCGAAATGTGTCAATAGTTAGATGGTTTAAAATATATTTTTTCCAAATATATAACCAAATATGGATATATTCTGGATAATAGGGATTAAAAAAAAACTATGTAATTAACCCTAACAAGTTTTTCGACAGGGCATGATCCCCTTAGGTAAAAAACTAGTCAGTGCAGGAAACCGAGTTTGAAACCACCACCAATTATAAAATTAGCTTGTGGGGAGGGGGTTGAATAGGGAACTAAAATTTACACCCCTGGTTTTTGATCTAATTTCCTTTTGCACCTTTGTGGTATTTTCGTCAGCACTTACATTCTTCGTTTTTAAGACTTAAGCATAACAACTAACTATTTTGTTAATTTAAGCGGTCAAAGAAAAAAGTCAACAAAAATTCATTAAATAATGTTAAATGACATTCATACCCTTCAAATTATATAAATCGCATTAATTTTAGGGAATGATTTAAGACGGGTGCAAAATGAATGGAAAAAAATATTTTTTACTCTTAAAATTTGGATGACTTTTTAAATAAATTCCATTGAAATAGTTGGAGGAAAATGACGAAATTCGTTAATTTAAAAGTGAAATAACGTAATTACTCTTAATTCTGTTATAATTTGAACCGTTGTAGTTAAGCTTTAAGTACATGATGTGTAAGTAATGATTGAAATATCGAAGAGTACAAAATGCAATTCAATTACTAGTTAACCATTTCCTTGAACATTCTAGAGTGCCCAACATCTTCCAAACTCATTAATTGGAAATTATATCACTTGCTTAGCTTTACCGCGTAAGAGCGATTAAGTGCAACTTTCGATTATGAAACCTAAATAGTGATTTTTAATTAAATCCTCCTCGATTCAATTAGGAATTTAACCATAATGATAGGTAATGAATCAACGGGAATTTAAACATTTCACTTAAGTCTTGAGCACAAGAGTCAACTTCACAACAATAATGATAGACCATGAATCAATGAAAGATTTTCTCCAATGATATATTTCTTTGAATTGTGAAATCTAGAATATATTGCAGAAATCTCAAAGGAAAGATTGTAAACGATATTTACATAAATGAACTAGAGAGCTACATAATAGTGGACGAAAATCAGGACGTGTGCAAGTTCTGAATGTGCATTTATGGACTAAGGTGAAATTTTGCTAATTTGGAACATTCAATTTTTACTGAGCCGAAACCTTTTGACTATGTTAAGAATGAGGAATAAGTAGAAACTTCCAATTTATAGATAACACTCCAATTTTGAAATGTTATCTCTGGTTATACTATAATTTTTAACAAAAATTCTTCATGAAGATTTAGAAAGTGCTTCCTTTAATACTAGTTAAAAAGGTTGATGAGATAGATCGAACGATGCTTAAATTTCCAAGTCTCAAAACATAGGACTGGGACAACAAATTGCTTATGAGGACCTCTACCAGTCCATCATGGAATTTTTGTCTATTAATAGTGTGAGTTAAAAAATTGCTCTCATTAAGTGAGATATAGTAAGATTCCATATACTTCGGCAGTTGGAAGTTTCGTGTATTATCTTCTATGTACTAGACTCGATATCATATATGTTGTTACCTTGACTAAGGGATATCAATTTCATTCTGACTAAGAGTATTAAATGGTGAGTGACATATCCTAAAATACTTTAGAAGAAATAAGGATAAATTTCTATGATATGGAGAATGAGAACATGTATATATATATATCATGGTCTCTAAAAAAATAATATAACAACAAAAACTCTGTCAAAAAATAATTACAATAAAACGAGGATCCTTGAGAAGGGGGAGCAAGGAAAGAATTCAATTAAAAAAAAAAAAAAAAATCAAGAATATAAATATCTTACAATTACATTATGTTGGGTAAAAAAAATCGTATTTGCATAAAATTCATAATTGAAGAGCCGAAAAAAACTCAATAATCGAAGAGCCGAAAAAAATTGGGAAAAAAAATCCAATTTTCAATCTTCGATATTTAGTACCTGTGAAAAAAATTGTGCTTCCGACTTGCTCAAAAAAATCATCCGTTGGTATTGTATTTATCTCCATCAAATCTACAAAATTAGCTTGACAAGCAAACATAAGTATTTTTCCTTCGTAAAATTAGTAAAACTACACCATTATTTGAGAAACTTGAAAATTCAGTAATTAACAATTATTTTATTTTTTGCACGATAATTATTGATTTTTTTTCGAAAACAAAATTGTAAACTGTCTCAAATTTATCCATTTTCTCCTGTGACAAAACATCAACATTAAGAATAATAAATTTCCTTGATTTGGTAAATATCGTAAGTGTAACTGGAATTGCAGTTATCTGATGTAATTGGAGGTTCAAACAACTCGTTCTCTTCTTCCAGTTGAACTCGGTTTTCAGTACCATCAAACGCCTCAATTTGCATCGCAACAATGCCATTGTCTTCAAATGAACAAACAATTTCAGGTGCATCGCTTGGAATTGACTCCACAAATCCATCAGAATTAGCATCACAAGCAACACCTAAACATATGTTGGATAATCACAATATAGTGAAGCTTGAAGGGTTAGCCACATCAAGAATGCAGTACATTATTTATCTTATGGTCGATTTTATGCAGTCTGATTTAGCAAGAATTGATTCCCGGCTGATGAGAGGCTTACTGAACCAGAACGAAAATAAAAATATTGGAACAAACTTTTTTTCTTGTTTTGTTCCCGTATGTTTTTTAAGGCCTCATATGTTTGGTGTTCTTATTCCCGGAAAAATGAAAACGAAACAGAAATATGGGAAACAAAAAATATGCTTTTGTTCTTCTCCCATATTTTTTTAGAATAAATTTTTGGGAATATAATTTTTACTCAGAGTTCTGTTTCTGTTCCAACAAATCTTGGAAACAAAAATAAAAACTTGGGAACAGAAACACTAAGGTGGCGTTTGGTAACCGTTTCTATTTCCTTTCCTGTAGACACAGCATTTTGACCGCCTCGCAAAAAATTATACTTTATTTTATAGTTACTTTTATTTTATTTTCCTATTTATTTTGTTTTGATTGTACCGTATTTGTGCGGTTTAATACTGCTAAATTAAGTTTTATTAATCTCTTAACTAAATTAAATATTAGTAATTGATTTTTTTTTTTGGTTTTATAGATTTTTCGAAGTGGAATAAAAACGCGTTAATTCGGAACAAAATGGACAAGAAACAGACGAGAACAAGAGAGGCCTGGACTGAACAGGGGGTGGGGGTTGCATTAAGGTCGCACTTTCGACCAAAAAATTGGTCGCATAGCGACCAGTGTTGCTGGCCGCATATGCGGCCAGCGTGGGCAGAGAGCATTTGCTCTCTGCCCACACCTTTTGGGTGCACCGAATTTCGGTGCACCCAAAAGGAGGTGGGTGCACCGAAATGCACCTACCCCATTTTCTTACCTTTTGCTTTGCTTTTTGGCGGACGAATTTCGCAGCCTTCATTCCTATAAATAGAATGAAGACTTGTAATGCTAGGGGAGGGATTTTTTTTGGGAAGGGAGAGGTGAAATCTGGAAAGAAATTTTGAAGAAAATAATATTATTTTCATTTTATTGTAATTTTGAAGAAGAAAAAAATCTCCAAGAAGGTGATAAATTTTCATCTGTTGTAAATCTTACATTTATTTTTAAATAAGTTTTTATTATACTATTTTTTTTTTTTGTAAATTAGATTTTTTTTTCTCTTTTTATTATTTATTTATTTATTTATTTAATTTTTTTTGAGTAAATAAAACGAGGTGGAAAATTCCCAACCTTCCATTAGAACGGTTTAAGTTTAGAAGAGAATTACTCCCCTCGATGCGTGTGCGTGTGTGTGCGTGTGTTTTATTTAATTTGTATTAAATATAATGTGTTAACAATACGAGGTGGAAAACTTCTGACATTTCATTGGAACGGTTTAAGTTTAGAATGAAATTACTCCCCTTGAGGAGTGTGCGTGTGTGTGTGTGTGCGTGTGTGCGTGTGTTTTATTTAATTTGTATTAAATATAATGTGCTAACAATACGAGGTGAAAAACTTCTGACCTTCCATTGGAACGGTTTAAGTTTAGAAGAGAATTACTCTCCTCGATGTGTGCGTGCGTGTGTGTGCGTGTGTTTCTTTAACTCGTATTAAATATAATGTGTTAACAAGATAAGGTAGAAAATTCCCAACCTTCCATTTGAACGGTTTAAATTTAGAAGGGAATTACTCCTCTCGATGTGTGCGTGCTTGTGGGTGCGTGTATTTTATTTAATTTGTATTAAATATAATGTGCTAACAATACGAGGTGGAAAACTTCTGACCTTCCATTAGAACGGTTTAAGTTTAGAAGAGAATTACTCCATTCGATGTGTGCGTGTATTTCTTTAACTCGTATTAAATATAATGTGCTAACAAGATAAGGTGAAAAATTCCCAACCTTCCATTTAAACGGTTTAAATTTAGAAAGGAATTACTCCCCTCGATGTGTGCGTGCGTGTGGGTGCGTGTGTTTCTTTAACTCGTATTGAATATAATGTGCTAACAAGATAAGGTGAAAAATTCCCAACCTTCCATTTGAATGGTTTAAATTTAAAAGGGAATTACTCTCCTCGATGTGTGCGTGCGTTTCTTTAACTCGTATTAAATATAATGTGCTGACAAAATAAGGTGGAAAATTCTCAACCTTCCATTTGAACGGTTTAAATTTAGAAGAGAATTGCTCCCCTCGATGTGTACGTGCGTGTGTGAGCGTGTGTTTCTTTAACTCGTATTAAATATAATGTGCTGACAAGATAAGATGAAAAATTCCCAACCTTCTATTGGAACGGTTTAAGTTTAGAAGGGAATTACTCCCCTCAATGCGTGTGAGTGTGTGTGTGCGTGCGTTTTCTTTAATTAATGTTGAATATAATTTGCTGACAAGATGAGGTAGAAAATTCCCAACCTTCCATTGGAACGGTTTAGGTTTAGAAGGGAGATTACTTCCCTCGATGTGTATGTATATGTATGTGTGTATAGGAGAAGGATTTCAAAATAAAAATATTCGGATTTAAATTTTAATTGGACTTAATTGGATAAGGTACCGTATTTTGACGGGCGTTTTGGGGTGCTTAACACCTTCCCCGAGTGTAACTGACCCTCGAACTCTTTAAACGAATCTCTGGTCGGACCATGTTATTTTTGGAGTCAAAATTTTACTTAAGTCATTGTTTAATTTTGTTTTCAAAAAGAAAAATCTGGTGACCTAACACATCATTTAAACTCAATGCTAGGTGACGACTCCTTTTTCTAAAACGGGCTTAAGTATTTTAATAAGAAAATCGACGTTTTTAAAAAACCCTTCTCATTTTACCAGCACCAAGCATATATTCTATATTTTTTATTTTCTTTGAAAAATTGGGGCGCGTTCAATTCCAACAGTGGGATGGGATGGGATGGGAGTAGAACCGCGTTTGGTAACAATAATTTTTTTTTTTTTTTTTTTTGTTTTGGGAAGAGAATTATTTTTGGTAACGATTTTATCCTAATATATATATATATATATATATATTTATTTATTTATTTATTTTTTGGCCGGACGGCAGTGGCGTCGTCTCCGGCCAGTGGCGCTGGCTCCAGTGAGGCGGACGGCGGCGGCTCCGGCTCTGGCTCCGACGACGCCGAATGGCAATGGCCCTGCGCCGGCGACGGTTGGATAGCGGTTGCGGGTGGGTAACAGTTGCCGGCGTCTGGAAGTGGCCGGAAAGTTCCGGCCGGACAGTGATCGACGGCGACGGACGACGGCGATGGACGGTGGTCGGCGGCGGGTAAACAGTGACTTGTGTTTTGGAAATGGAATGGGAATAATGAGAAACAACTTTTTTTTTGTTTCTCATTTCTTAAGAAAAAAGTGGGTACAATTCTCAAATTGGAATGAAATGGAAACGGAAACAAAAATTACCAAATGCTATTCCCAAACAGAATTTTCAAAAATTTGGGAATTGGATGAGAATTTCTGAAATGAAAACGGTTACCAAATGGAGCCTAAGTAATTGTTTGTTTAGGCCCCTTTTGGTTATTGTTTCCGTTTTCTGATTTCTGTTCCCACTTTTAAAATTTTGGGATTAATGTCTCTAAACATATCATAAACATATGTTAGAAGTAAATAGTCTTTACGACATGTTTGGTTGGATGGAATTGAGAGCGGAATAGAATCACATTCTGCCCTCGATTCCCATTCCGTTGTTTGATTCTCCAATGGAATCACTTTTGTGATTCCATTGGAATGAATTGGGTTGGAATGAGATTCCATTTAAGATGGGTTGGAATCAAGTCCAACCCAATGGAATCAACCTAATAAATTACATAATAGCCCCAATGTAAAACCAACCTATCGCATGATCACCCAGCTAGTTGCTGTGCAAAACCAAGCAGCCTATCGCATGATCCTGCTTCTCGCATAGCAGGGAGCAACCAAATCCAGCATCGCAGCCCAGCCGAACTTCCAAATTCGATTGACCTTAGATCAAAATCAATCAAAAACCCTAGCTCAGCCACTCTTGAGATTTCAAAGCTGCAACTCTCGGATCAACTCTTGGATCGGTCATAGGTACGCATGTTTATGAATATTTATGATCAACTCTTGGATTGTTTACTGTGCTTGATTTCGTTCATGTTTGCTTGTGATTGATTTGCTTTTGAACGATTGGAATCGATTTGCTTGTGATCGATTTGCTTTTGATCGATTTGCTTTTGATTGATTAGCCTGAATAGATTCATGTAGTTATCTTTCTTGTGCAATATAGTTCAATATAGTGCGATCGATTGGTCTGAATAGCAGATGATTTTCATATGCATTGGTGTTCATCACTGGTGTGTTCATCTTAGTTCAATATTGTCTTTCTTGTGTAATGTAGTTCAATATAGTTCAATATTGTCTTTCTTGTGTTTATCTTCATATGCACTGATGTGTTCATCACTGTCATGCACTGATTTCATAGTAATTATAGAAGATAATTTTGTTGAATCTCGGTGACATAAAACACTACCAATCAATGTTGTGTATCATGCAACCTTCTTGTTTTGAGTTTTTTGATCAAGCCACTGGATAATTTTAACCCTTTTCATTTGGTTGCTTGTAACTCAGCTACTTCAAGAATACTGCAGCTGAATACTGCAACAGCTTTGTTGCTTTTCTGATTTTTTTTTTTGAATCTTACATGATATATAAAATCCTATCAATTAACATCTATAATGACAATTCAACAAACAGATTATTGAAGGCTTCCTTTGTTTTATTTGTTTTGTTAATTTTGATATGCAGTAATGGCCAACACAAATTTGATAGCTATATATATCCATTGGTTACACACAATGCATATTGCTCATTGGTTTCTACAAATGATGATGATTATTGTCATACAAATATGATGACGAAATATGACTTTATCAAGACGAAAATATGTTCTTAATTTCCAAAATAATAGAAAGAATTTGATGGAACGTGTCTATGCAAGCGATGGTAATTGTATGAGTTTACCTAGAATGGATCGACGTGCTTTTACCATTTTATGTAATAGACTTGTAGAAGTAGGTTTGAGATCGAGTAAACATTTATTAGTGGATGAACAAGTAGCAATGTTTCTAGAAATTCTAGCTCATCACGTAAAGAACTAAGTCATGCAAATGGACTTTAAAAGGTCTGCTGAGACAATTAGTAGATGCTTTCATGACGTGCTATATGAGGTAATACGATTGCAACAAGAATTACTGAAAACGCCTAAGCTTGTACCTCAAGACTCTACGGATTGGAGATGGAAGTGGTTCAAGGTATAATTGTTTTATTTAAATGTAACTAAGATAAAAGATAATTTATCTTTTTTTTTTTTTTTTTAAATATAGTATTTGATAAAATTCACTTTACTTCTCCATAGAATTATGTCGGTGCTTTAGATGGGACATACATCAAGGTGCGAGTACCTTTAGTAGATAGACCTAGATACTACTCTAAAAGCTAAAGATTTTAAAAGGGTTATTACACTTTGTATCCCTATAATTAGACCGAATTGTACTTTGTACAATTGTATTTTCGTCACCACTTACTTTCACAGTGCTTAAGACTTAAGGAATATTTTGTTGGACGGAATCGGGGGAGGAATGAAATCGTATTCCGCCCTCGATTTCTATTCCGTTGTTCGGTTCTCCAATGGAATCACTTTTGTGATTCCATTAGAATAAAAATTAAAAGAATAGGATTTCATTTGAAATGGATTGCAATCAAGTCTAGCCCAATATAATCAAAACTAAAATTACAAAAAAGTCCATTGCTGATTCAGCCTAATCCAAAAATTAGAAAACAGAAACATAAATTAAATAATAGAAAATTAAGAACATAAATAAAAAATTGAGAACGAAAACAAAAAATTGAGAATGGGAATAGAAAATTGAGAATGGAAATAGAAAGTTAGAGAACAGAAACAGAAAATTGAGAACAAAAATGAAAAATTGAGAACAGAAATAGAAAATTAGAGAACTGAAAATTGAGAACAGAAACAGAAAATTAGATAACAGAAAATTGAGAACAGAAAATTAGAGAATAGAAATTGAGAACAAAAATTAAAAAATTGAGAACAAAAATAAAAATTAGAGAACATAAACTGAAAATTGAGAACAGAAATAGAAATTAGATAACAGAAACTGAAAATTCAATAGAATAATGAAATATAATAAAATAAGGGATGGCATGGAATAGTGAAATATAATGAGGGCATAATGAGAATTTTATTATATTTTATTATTCCATTCATTCCCGTATTCCATACCAACCAAACAAATGAATGGAATAGTGATTTCATTGACAATTTCATTTCACCCACATTCCATTCTGTCCAACCAAACGAGCCGTTAGGTGCAACGGTTAAAAATTTAACAGAACTAAGGGTACTTTTATCATTTCAATTATAAAATAAAGATAATTTTGTCATTTTGTCCCAACTAGTTTAATGAGATCTATTTATTTATTTTTTCTAAACTTAAAGGATCAAAATATTTTTGACCCTTCACTCTTCCAACCCCTGTAACCTATTGTGAACCAAACACTACCTCAGTATCTATTCTATTATATAAATCAAGTTTTAGTTACTATTTATTTGGATAAGTAAAATTACATAATTGTCTTTCAAATTAACATAATTTTTACCTACTTCTTTTTCTTTTTACATATATCTACTCTTTGCCTATTAACTTATAATACATTACAAATATTATTTATATCTATCTATAACTATTATAAAAATCAAGAATTTCTTCACTATTTATTTGTACTAAATTGTCCTTAAAAGATTAAAAAAAAAGGACCCATATTTTTAATTATTATTCATGTGAGAAACATTTAATATATATATTATAAATATTTTATATATATACACAACTTTTCCTTTTTAATATTTTTATTTGCAATATAGAATTACAAATTACAATAAACTAATTTAAAAACAAAATAGCATGAGTAATTTTGTATTATTCAATTAGAAATAGTATTTTATTTTGCATAAAAAAATATTCTAACTATTTAATAGAAACCTAAAAAGGTATAATTAAAAAGCACTTTTTTAAAGTAAATTTTTGTGGGACTTTTTCATCTAAAATTGTTTTAATTTTGAAAAAAAATATTGTAGACATTCCTCTATTTATATATTTATATAAAAAAATATCTTAAAATATTATTTGATTGTCAGTGTATGACATACTAATTCTATGAACGATTTTTATAATTTCATCTATGAGTCATAATTTTACAATTTTAAGATATTTAATATTATTTTGTACTATATTACACTAAAATTATAATTAATTTGACAATTTGTAACCCCATGCGTCTGTATATATGTATTTGTTGTATTATACTAAGTGCTATGATTATCATCAGTCATTTAAAATTAAAAAAATACAAGATAAAAGAAAAATTAGAATTTCAATAAATTTCGGTTGCTCCATTAAACTTTATACGATTCCATGACTTTATTTCTTCAATATAGAATTCTAGGGAATTTATAGAGGAACTTTGCAACTTTCAATAAAATTGTCACCTCATTTATCGATTTATAGTTCATTATCATTATTAAAGTTTCTATCAAATATTCATTTGTTTTAGGTAGAATAAAAAAAATTAAAAATTAAAAGTTGTTTTTTTACTCTTTTTTAGTAAAAATATTTAATATATGACAAATATATTAAATGTCACTGATTTTTTGATTTAATTTGCAATTATTTTGTTAATTATAGCTAACCTAAAATTACTAATAAATATTTTACTTATAAAGTTTTGGGGTATGTACTAGGAGGTCCCTTTTTGCAATTTCATGAATCAATCAAACCCACATGTTTTTTTTTTTTTTTTATACCAATAACTCCTTTTGCCATTTTCCTGACCAAAATACCCTCATCCAATTTTACCCTAATTCTTTCGCAGAAGATCCCCACCCCACTGTCGCTATTCTCTCTCTATCGCTGGTCGAATTCGCCGCCGCCGTTCGTCCTTCTCCGTAGCTTTCGCCGTCGCTGTCATCGTCTCCGTCCCCCATCGTTGGTCGCCCTTCGACTTTGCCGTTCAATTTCGCCGTTTGCCGCAACTGTCCATAGTCAAATCCGACTTTCCCTCACCGTTTTCCTTACCGTTCGTCCTTCGCCTTTCTCCGTCTCCGTTTGTATTCACCGTCCGCCGTCGTCGATCATCCTTCTTCGTCACCTTCGCCGTTCGTCTTTGATACACCGTCAAAGCTCCACAGCCGCAAATAGAAAGATGGAAGCTAGGGTTCCAATTCAGTACCATTTATTACATTTTTATCCTATTTTTTATTTTAGATTCGAAATTTACTTTTTTTTTTTCTTTTTTTTTACGCTTTCCTATCAAAAATCTTCACAACTGTTTATGCATGTTTTAGGGTTTTTTGAAAATCATTTTTTTTTCAGAAATTTCAATAATTGAACCCCATCCTCATTGGTTTAGTTTGTGTTGAATGTAACACATCCAAAAATGCCAAAAATTCAAAATTCAAATGCGTGTTGAATGTAACACTGTTTGATCTTGTTACATGTTCAAAAATATTATATGCGTGTTGAATGTAACACTGTCTGTATGTTGAATGTAATACTGCCTAATATTCTCAAAAATCAAATTTTTAAAAAATTCAACAATTGAACTCGCTTGTTTCAGTATGTGTTGAATGTAACACTTCTAAAATTGCAAAAAATCAAATTGCAAAGTGTCTAATTGAAAAAATGTTACACTTCTAAATGTAATACTGTCTGATTGAATCAATTTGCCAAATATTCAAATTTTTAATCAGACATAAATAATTTCATTGGAATATTAGACATACCGCCCCCTCCCATACCTAAACAGATCTCAGACAATTGCCAAAATTCAAAATGCAAAATATTCTCAAAAATTAATTTTTTAATGCATGTTGAATGTAACACTGTCTATGTTTGCACTAATATTTACATGCATGTTGAATGTAATACTGTCTACGTGTTGAATGTAACATTATTTAATATTCTAAAAAATCATCAATTTTTAAAAAAAATCAACAAATGAACCCCATTATTTCAGTGTGTTTGTTGAATATAACACTTCTAAAATTGCCAAAAACTCAAAATGCAAAGTGTCTGGTTGAAAAATGTTACACTTCTAAATTGTTGAAAGTAATCCGATTGAACCAATTTGTTTCAGAATAATATCAACATGCATGTTGAATGTAACATTATTTAAATTAAACATAGGAAACAAATGACCTATCAATCCCAAAACATGTGAGATGTCTTCTCATCATCCATAACACTTTAATCGACATAACTCAACCAATTTTAAATTCTCATCATGCTCAAAAAATGATATATCCAAACATCATAACTTAATACTGTCTGATTGAATCATTGTGACAAATATTCAAAATTAGACAGAAATAATTTCATTGGAATATTAGACATACTGCCCCCTCCCATACCTAAATAGATCTCAGACAATTTCCAAAAATTCAAAATGCAAGTATTCTCAATTTTTCTTTTTTTACATGCATGTTGAATGTAACACTGTCTATGTTTGGAATGATATTTACATGCATTTTGAATGTAACACTGTCTACGTGTTGAATGTAACGCTATCTAATATTCTCAAAAATCAATTTTTAAAAAAATTCAACAAATGAACCCTATTGTTTCAGTGTGTGTGTTAAATGTAACACTTCTAAAATTGATAAAAATTCAAAATGCAAAATGTCTGGTTGAAATTGTTACACTTCTAAATTGTTGAAAGTAATTTAATTGAATCAATTTGTTTCAGAATAATATCAACATGCATGTTGAATGCAACGTTGTCTGAATTAAACATATGAAACAATGACCTATTAATTCCAAAACATAGGAGATGTCTTCTTATCATCCAAAACACTTTTATCAACCTAACTCAACCAAATTTAAATTCTTATCATGCTCAAAAATTGATATATCCAAACATCATAACTTGAAGTAAACTTCTAATCAATCCAAAAACATTGTATGGACTATACAACTGTGCGTGTTGAAGTATAACACTCAATCCAAACATAGGGGGATACTTCTAATCATGCTCGAAATTTGAGAAAATCAACCGAATAACAAAACAGGAAGTGTCGATGCTTACAAATAATAGTATACGTGTTGAATGTAACACTGTCTGATCTTATAAAAAATTCCAAAACAATATGCATGTTGAATGTAATATCTGTGTGTGTTGAATGTAACACTCAATACAAACATAGGGGGAAAAAGAGAAAAAGTGAAAAACATAGCCTATTGAAAATTCTAGGGCTTCAGCAAAAAAATTATTGAAGGCAAAAGCAAAAATTCATGCTCAAAATTGATAATTTCAACAATCAACGACGCCAAAAACAAAAAGAATGTTCTAATCAATCCAAAAAAATATTGTTTGAACTAACTAACTGTGAGTGTTGAATGTAATCCTCAATCCAAGCACCGGGGGATAACTTCTCGTTGTGCTCAAAATTTGATAAAATCAACCGAATAACTACACAGCAAGATGTTGATGCTCGCAGGTAATATACGAGTTGAATGCAACACTGTCTGATCTTATCAAAATTCAAAAACAAAATGTGTGTTGAATGTAACAACTGTACGTGTTGAATGTAACACTGAATTTAAACATCGGGGAAAAGGGAAGAAATGATTGAAATCATAGCTTCACGAAAAATACTAGGGCTTCGGTGGCAAATTATTGAAGACAACAAAATTTCGTGCTCAAAATTGATAAATTCAACATTCGACAATGACAAACACAAAACTCAAGAAACGAAAAATGAGAAACGCTCGAATTGAATCGAAGCTAAACAGAAATAATTTCAATTTCCCATACCTACACAGATCTCAGACAATTGTGACTTGAGACATGGACTTGGATGCTATTGGAGGTTATGGTGGACATAGCTTTGCTCAATCACTTTGAGAAAGTGAGAGAAAATAGGGAGAGAGGGCGCAACAATGGGGTTGCAGGTGACCAGGATTGATGGTGACGGACAATGTTCCACGAACAGAGATAAAGAAACATCCAGTAAAGAGCCATCCAACACTACAAAGAGGAACAATGGTTGACCGATAATAATTTCATCAATTATTTCATCCAACAAAGAGTCGTTCAATACTGAAATAATTGATTCCATAAATTATTTTATCCCTAAAACTCTAAATCAATTCTGCAAACTGAAATCAAAATAAAAAATTAGAAAATCAAGAGAGAGAGAGAGAGAGGAGCTTACAGAGATGGTTGATAGAGGATACCAAAAATCATCGTTGATGGAGGGCATCCCTAAACCCTAAAAATTGATTTCTGGAAAAATGAAATAAAAAATCGAAATCAACAAATTGAAAAATCGAAATATAAAATCGACCGAGATAGAAAGAGATGGAGTTTACACGGATGGCAATGGAGACGACGACAACGACGGCGATTGCTGATGGCAACGACGATAATAGTATACGACGACAATGGAGTTGAAGACGATTACATAAGTGGAAAGTCGAGAACGATGATGGGGAAGAGTATTCGATGGCGAATGGAGAAGAACAACTGAGAAGACGGTGATGGAGAAGAGCAACGATGATGGAAGGTCGAGACGGCGATGGAGCTTGGCAACTGAGAAGTATGAAGACGCACGAATGAGAGAGAGAATAGGGTTAATGAGTAAGGGCAAAATAGTAATCTGACATTTGAGATTTTTTAAAAATGGGACCAATCAGTTCAAATAATTATTAGGAGGGGAGTTTTTGGTTCAGTTTTAACTAATTGGTATTTAGTGGTACATGGAAAGTTAAAACATTATTTAGTGGTAATTTTTCCTAAATGTTTTAGTAACAAAGGTGGTGATACAGACAACAACATTAATGACAAGTGATGGACATAAAAAAATCAATAGCATGTTTTTAAATGGACCATGAGCCTTACTTGAGGGTATTTTTTTTTTAAAAATTTTAATAAAATATAAAAAAAATAAAGTTTTATGGTAAATTTTTTGTTAATGACGGGCACGAACTTCTCCGTGCTCCCTTCCTAGTAATTTTATAATTTATTATCTAGATGGTTTTGGGTACTATTTCACTCCACTTTTTACACTTTTACCCTTCACTTGATGGGAGTAACAAAAATTTTATTTAAAAGGGTTAAATACACTTTAAACCTCTATGACCGAATTACATTTTGTACCCTTATAGTATTTTTGTCACCACTTACACCTCCAGTATTTAAGACTTAAGTACAACAGTTAAAAAATTTAACAAAACTGAAGGTATTTTTGTCATTTCAATTGTAAAATAAGGATAATTTTGTCATTTTATTTTAACTAATTTCATGAAGTCTATTTAAAATATTTTTCAACTTAAATGGTCAAATTTTTTTTGACCCTTCACTCTTCCAACCCCTCTGTGACCTGTTCTGAACCAAACAATACTTTAGTATAATTTTATAATTTATTATTTAGACGGTGCTTAAAACTTAAGTGCAACGGTTGAAACTTTAATAGAAATATAGAATCGATGGTATTTTCATTAGTTCAATTATAAAATAAGGATAATTTTATCATATTGTTCCAACTAATTTAATAGGGTCTACTTAAATTTTTTTCAAAACTTAAAGGGAAAATATTTTTGACCCTTCACTATTCCAACCCCTCTGTAACCTGTTCTGAACCAAACAATACTTTAGTATAATTTTATAATTTATTATTTAGACGGTGCTTAAATTTAAGTGCAATAATTCAAACTTTAATAGAAATATAGAAACGCTGGTATTTTCAATAGTTCAATTATAAAATAAGGATAATTTTATCATATTGTTCCAACGAATTTAATAGGGTCTACTTGAATTTTTTTCAAAACTTAAAGGGTAAATATTTTTGACCCTTCACTATTCCAACCCCTCTGTAACCTGTTTTGAACCAAACAATACTTTAGTATAATTTTATAATTTATTATTTAGATGGTGCTTAAGCTTAAGTGCAATGGTTCAAACTTTAATAGAAATATAGAATCGATGGTATTTTCATTAGTTCAATTATAAAATAAGGATAATTTTATTATATTGTTCCAACTAATTTATGGGGTCTATTTGAATTTTTTTCTAAAATAAAAGGGTCAAAATATTTTTGACCCTTCACTCTTCCAACCCCCCCTAACTTGCTCTGTCTCCCCACCCCCACCCCCTCCCTGCTTCAGTGATAGTGAACTGAGCAACCATCACCCACACCTACGGCAAAAATCCTACTTCGGCCACGGCGAACCGAGCAACCCCTCGATGTTCCGACTCAATTTCTCTCCCTCTCTTCTCTCATCTCCGAGCCCTCTCTAATATATCAATCAAACAAAGAGGCAGGAGAGAGAGACTTCACCAGAGAGTCGTTGTCGCCATTGTCCATGCACAGGAGGAAGAAGATGAATAATATAAAAAAATACACAATAATCCCCTAAGTTTTTGAATAGTATGAAAACAATCCCTAATAAAATATTTAAAGGATATAAAAGTTATTTATGATTAATTAACATTTTTTTTCACTCTTTAACCATTGAAATTTATGAAAAAACTCCAAATTTTGCATTTAAGTCTTAAGCACAGAGGAGTAAGCGGTGAAAGAAATACCACAGAGATCCAAAGTACAATTCGCTCTAACCACAAGGTGCAAATTATAATTAATCCTATTTAAAAAATATAAAACTAAATTATTTTAATTTTAATTTTTTATTTAATAATATTTAAAGATAATACACTAGAATGACATTTTTCTCACTGCTCTACTTTTCTTTTTCTTTTTCTTTTTAATAAAAACAAAATAAATTCTTTAAAAAAGGAATTTTGTCCAATTCATGTTAATTTTAGTTTTAAAAAATATTTTAGCCCCATTTTTTTTTTTACCATATTCTGCTAAATTAAACACGCACTGAAAAAAAAAGTTTTTAATTTTTTATAATTAGAAAAGCGTAAAGTGTAGATTTTTAAAGTAGAAAGAATAAAATGAAACAAGTTCAAAGTATAAGGGGGGTAAAAGGCGATTAACATTTTTAAAAAAAATGGATTGACCTTTCAGATCAAATGAGCAAATTAAATTATTCTTATTGTGATCTTGTTCTTGGATTGAATTGCACTTAATATTTTTATAGCATTTTCGTCATCACTTGTGTCATTCAGATTTAAGTGCAACTATTAAATATTTATCACAAATGCATAAAATGAAAAAATTTACCCTAATATTCAACCACTTTAAAAGCTTAATTCTATTGATAGAATATTTAAAAAAATAAAAATAAAAACTAAATATAAAATGAGTACATTTATCGTGAAAAAACAAAAAATAAAAATAAAATAGAATAATAATAATTGAAAAAAAAAAAACTTACATAAATTACAAATATTGTGAAAATGTGAGGTTTAACTCTTTATTGTTAAGGATTTGGAATATGATTTTTGAAGTCAGAAAATTGTCAAGTCCACAGCCAGAAATTGCTCATACTCCAAATTAGACAGTTTCATTGGAGCTGCATATGCTGTTAGAGGTGGCTCTTATCTATTTGGGCCAGTTGGAACCAGTCTTTTAGACTAAAATTGATCTGGTTTCATTGGAGTTGCATATGCTGCTTGAGGCAAATCCTGTCTGTTTGGACCAGTCGACACTAGCCTCTTGGACTCAAAATCATTTGGCTTCATTGGAGTTGCATATGCTGCCAGAGGTGGCTCTTGCCTATTTCGGCTAGTCGGGACCAAACTCTTAGACTCAAACTCATCTGACTTCATTGGAGGTGCATACATTGCTGGAGGTGGTTTTTGTTTGTTTGGGCTAGTCGGGACCAATCTCCTAGACTCAAACTCATTTGGCTTTAATGGAGCCTCATCTGCTGCTAGAGATGGCTCATGTCTGTTCGGATCAGTTGCACTAATCTTTTTGACACAAATTCATTTGGTTTCAATGAAGCCGCATATGTGGCTGGAGGTGGCTCTTGTCGATTCAGACCAGTCAAAACAATCCTACCATAAAAATAAGGTACATTAGACAAGATAGCAATTGCTACAACCAAATACCTGTTCACAAACTCCATTATTTTGTGTGTTTCAAACGAAAAAGGCACCTCTTCTTTTATAGGGTGGTGGTGGTGTGGATTATTATAGTTGTTATTGACAATATAATATAATTAGAGTTTTTTTGTTTAAATGGTTTCGGGTAATTCAATGGATATCGTTAATGTTGATTTTATTCTCTATTTAATGCAGTCAAATCATTACCTACTTCTTCATTTGAAATTATTATATATATATATATATATATATGGTTATGTGTTACTTCATTATCATTTTGTCTAAAATTACAAACCTCCATATTATTCGCAAAATATCGATTAACCACTTATCATCTTTAGTTAAACATCATTCAGTTTTCCTATAGGTAAAAAAATAATGAAATATTTTTGTAATTACAATTGTATCCTTATCGATTTAAAAAAATAATTAAAAATTAAAATACGCGAATATCATTTTTTTTTAAAAAAAATCACTACCTTTTTACATTAAAATCCCTATCCATTTTCTAAAATAAAATGATTGATTTGATAGATAATGTAGCGTTTATTTAGTGTTTTGTTGTTGTTGAATTTGTCATGTTCTATCAAGTCAAATTAAAAAAAAAAAAAAGTTTATTTTTCTTAGTCATCGGTTAAGTTTCCAACTGGAGAAGAAATATTAGTGAAATGAATAGGTTTACTTTGATTTATTGAAAATTATAGCGACAAAATCAATAATTTTCGAGGAGTTACTGGCCAAAATTTCCACAAAGCTGGGAATGAAACAAATTGAATTTATGCTAAGAATCAATGAATGCGTCTGACAAATAAATTCGAAGATGGACAAAATATTTTCATCACAAACTCGTGCCAAGAATCATTGAATACGTCGAAAAACAAATTGCAAGATAAACAAATTATTTCATCTCTCAATCACACCAAGAAATCAATGAATACGTTTGACAAACAAATTGCACGATAAACAAATTATTTTTTATTATCACGTATATAAATCGCACAAATCGTTTATCACATCAACAACTAATCAATTAGAGTCATAGAAAACCCTAACAAGAAATCAAAAAGGAAAGGAAAAAAAAAGAAACCAGACACTAATCACATAAACCCTAGTTACCGAGGGACACCATTGACAAAAAAATCAAGAACTACTGAATCGCATCTAGAACTACTCAATAAAACTTTAACAAGGAATCAAAAAGAAAATCACCACTCAATAAACCCTAATTACTAGGCAAATGAAGATTGCATGATGACAAATAAGCCCTAATTACGCACCAGGCAATTCATCCAGTTCGCACTTGTAGACATCGACCTCACCGATGATTTCGACTCGTTCACCGTGCATTTTTCTCTTAAGGCAGTAGAGAACCAGCTCTTCGTCCCAAATATGGTGTCATAATTAAAAAAAAAAAAAATACATTTATCATTAAAAAAACAAAAATATAAATAAAATAAAATAAAACAATAATAAAAAAAATTACATAAATCATAAAAATTGTGAAAATGTTAGGTTTAACTCTTTATTGTTAAGGATTTGGAATATGTTTTTTGAACTTAGAAAAATGTCATGTCCATGGTAAAAAAAATTGCTCATATTCCAATTAGACGTTTTCATTGGAGTTGCATTTGTTGTTGGAGGTGGCTCTTGTCTGTTTAGGCCAGTTGGAACCAATCTTTTAGACTCGTTGAACTTGCATTTTTCTCTTCAGGTAGTAGAGAACCAGCTCTTCATCCGTCGAATCAAATTTGAATCCCGGCATCATCTTGGAGGATGAACCTTTGCTACGATCACAGGAGAGAGAGAGAGAGAGAGAGAGAGAGCGCTTCGCTCAAACAACGATAGTAGAGAGAGAGAGAGAAAGAGAGTTTTGTGTGGGAGTGAAGCGGAGTAGTCGCTGATTAGATATTATAGCAGTTGCTCCAACTGTTCAACGGTCATATCTTTAAATTGCACTTTTAAACATTTAATTTGATACCCAAGTCCTTCTATTATTAGTGTTTCTCAATTTTAACTCTCTAAGTCTCAAAAATCGCCCCAAATATGACATCATAATCATTAAAAAAAAAAAAAAAAAAAACATAACCTGATTTTAATTCAACCACTTTAAAACCTTAATTCTATTGATAGCATATTTTTAAAAAATAAAAACTAAATACAAGAAAAAAAAAAAAACTGAATACATTTATCTTGATTTTTTTTTGGTTTACATAAATTATAAATATTATCAAAATGTGAGGTTTAACTCTTTATTGATAAGGATTTGGAATATGATTTTTGAACTCATAAAAGTGTCAAGTCCATAGTCAGAAATTGCTCATGCTCCAAATTAGACGGTTTTATTGGAGCAGCATAAGCAGTTGGAGGTGGCTCTTGTCTATTTGGGCCAGTTGGAACCAGTCTTTTAGACTCAAATTGATCTAGTTTCATTGGAGCAGCATATGTTGCTTGAGGTGGTTCCTGTCTGTTTGGACCAGTCGGGACTAGCCTCTTGGACTCAAAATCATTTGGCTTCATCGGATTTGCATATGCTGCCGGAGGTGGCTCCTGCCTGTTTGGACCAGTCGGGACTAACCTCTTAGACTCAAACTCATCTGGCTTCATTGGAACTGCATATGCTGCTGGAGGTGGTTCCTGTCTGTTTGGGCCAGTCGGGACCAATCTCTTTGACTCAAACTCATCTGGCTTCAGTGGAGCTGCATATGTTACCGCAGGTGGCTCCTGTCTGTTCGGGCTAGTCGGAACCAACCTCTTTGACTCAAATTCATCTGGTTTTAGTGGAGCCTCATATGCTACTGAAGGTGGTTCCTGTTTGTTTGGACCAGTCGACACTAATCTTTTCGACCCATATTCATTTGGTTTTAGTGGAGCCACATATGCCGCTAGAGGTGGATCTTGTCTGTTTGGACCGGTCAGAACAAGCCTACCATAAAAACAAGGGACAATAGACAAGATAGCAATTGCTACAACTAAATGTCTCTTTACAAACCCCATTATTTTTTGTGTGCTTCTAACGAACAAGGCACGTCTCCTTTTATAGGGGTGGTGGTGTGGATTATTATAGTAGTTATTGAAAATAGAATATAATTAGCTTTTTTCCTTTAAATATTTTAGGGTAATTCAATGCATTTAATTGATTTTGATTTTATTTTCTATTTAGTGTGGCTAAATTATTACCTAATTTCTCAACTACAATCATTATATATATACACATTTTTTTTTATTTCTAAATTGAATAGCTTAAAGAGATTATTATGGTAAAATATGTTATTTTCAACATTTTTTTTTTTTTTTCATCCCTTATTAATCCTCATTTGTGTTTTTTTTTTTTTTTTAAATATATATATAACAAGGGAGGTAAGTGGTCAATTGCTTATCATTTTTACTTAAGCACCATTTAGGCGTATGAGTGAAATTTAAAAATAAAATAAAAGAATAACATATATATTATTTATAAAATGGATTTGCCGGTATTTTACAAATGATAAGGGATTTTTGTGACTTTAAACAAGATGATAAAAAAAAGTAAATGGTATATACCCTTATTATAATAGTAATAATAATAAAAAAATATATTTGCCAGCAAATAAAACTGGAGTAGGCAATTCAATTTCCTCTTTTCTTTTTTCTTTTTTGGAAAAAAAAATAAAAAATTGAAACTATTAATTTATATTGAGGTCACTTATTTAATGATCAAATTGTTCAAATAGGAAATATTTTGGTCATATTTAGTTTGCTACACGAATACTATTTTCAGATTTTGAAAATTCAAAATTTTATTATTTTATTTTAGATGATACAATTTAAAAGTATTATTATTATTTTATAAGTTTAATTTTTAATTTTTTTTTATCTATTTTTTTTGTTTTTGTTTATGAATTTCCTCCACCACATGTTAATCCGAAAAATATAACATATCATTTTTTTTAATATCAGATATAAATTAATCACATCATTTTTACTTTTTAATTTTTAACATGTTATTAATCCATAATTTTTTTTTTTCAAAAGTAAACGAAATAATTTCTTGTAATTTCAAAAATTATTTTAAAAAACCAAACCAAACAATACCTTAGTAAATTTTATAATTTAAGACAAGTTTTATTTTAGACCCTCCAAATATTAACACATTTCTACGTGGTCCAATAACTTTATTGAGTCTAAAATTGTAGTAGAACAATACAAGTTCAAAGTAGAGGAGAATGAAAGGTAAAATCTAGCGTGGAATTTTTGTCTATTAATAGTGTGAGTTAAGTGAGATATAGACTTCGGCAATTGGAAGTCTCACGTATTATGTTCTATGTACTGGACTTGATGTCAGACACATTATTAGCTTGATCAGTGGATATCAATTTCATTCAAATTGAGCACTGAATGGTAAGTAAATATTTTCTAAAATACTTTAGAAGAAATAAGGATAAATTTTTGTGATATGGAGAATGAAAACATGAAATATATAAAATTTACATACATCTGTGGTATTTTCGTCAGCACTTATATTCTTCGTTTTTAAGACTTAAGCACAACAATTAACTATTCTGTTCATTTTAGCGGTCAAAGAAAAAAAGTCAACGAACATTTATTAAATAATGTTAAATGACATTCATACCCTTCAAATTAAATAAATCACATTAATTTTTTGGGAATGATTTAAAAACTCATTTAAAAGTTTAAGAGTGCAAAATACAATTTAAGGCGGTAATAGTTTCGGGGTTGAAGGTGGTGAATTGGTGGCAATCGTCGAAGGAAGAAGGTGGTGGCTAGAAAAGACGGGTGCAAAATGAAAGGAAAAAAAATATTTTTTACTCTTAAAATTTAGATGACTTTTTACTCTTAAAATTTGGATGACTTTTTAAATAGATTCCATTGAAATAGTTGGAGGAAAATGACAAAATTCCTTAATTTAAAAGTGAAACAACGCAATTACCCTTAATTCTATTATAGTTTTAACAGTTGTAGTTAAGTTTTAAGTACATGATGTGTAAGTACTGACTGAAATATGAAAAGAGTACAAAATGCAATTCAATTACTAGTTAACCATTTCCTTGAATATTCTAGAGCTCCCTACATCTTCCAAACCCAATAATTGGAAATTATATCACTTGCTTAGCTTTACTGCATAAGGGCGATTAAATGCAACTTTCGATTATGAAACCTAAATTGTGATGTTTAATTGATCCTCCTCGATTCAATTAGGGATTTAACCATAATGGAATTTTTTTCTATTAATAGCGTGAGTTAAAAAATTGCTCTCATTAAGTGAGATATAGTAAAATTCCAAATACTTTGGCAATTGGAAGTCTTGTGCATTATGTTCTATGTACTAGACTTGATATCATATTATATCGAGGATCAAGAACCACCACAATTAACAACAACAGATTAATTTTTCAAATTTTTTCTAATATTTGTCAAATTTAGATTGCATTCTTTTTGTCATCGAAGAGAGAACTGTATCACAATTTTTTGACAAATTTATATTGCACTTTTACTAGACCATAAGCACCATGAAGAAAGTATTAGAAGTGACAAATAAAAGACCTAGAAAATTTTAAAAGTCGCATTATAGAAAAGTTTTAAAAACTTCACTAATGATCTCGCCTTTTGTCAATCTTCACTATTTGGTGGTCCCAAATCAATTCTCCCTTGTTTCCTTCTATTATTCCCATCATCTTTCCCTCTCAAATCATCAATGTCATTATCTCTATAAATTGACTGATATTGTGCATCTTCTTCCTCTAAATGTTCAAATTCTTTTTAAACTTTGATTGCCCAATCTAACATGAAATAAGTTGAATTCCATCTAATTGGTACATCTACACAAACTTGATTTTTACAATTGATACTTTCTTTATTTGCATATTTGTGCAGGAACCTCGCTTGGCACAGTAAGATGGAGACTTACGAGGGCAAAATTAAAAATTTACTATATTACCATTTCTAGGCAACATCAAGTAATTTCTGAGCCGAGTTTACATGATCCAAAAATACTTAAAAAAATGCCTACTGACATTGGTGGTGATATCACATATTTATCTTACTTTTGTACTATACAAATGAAGCAATTGGTATTCAATAAACATATAAATTTTCATATTTATTGAGTTATATTTATATCTAATAATAATAATTAAAAAAAAAAAAAAACAAAGTATGCCTTAAGCCAACCAAGCAAAAATAAGAAAAGAAATCAAAATCCACGTTTTATGCCAGCTGGATTTAAAAGTTGAAGCTGTAAAAGAGGCAAGTTTTTAACCAAAACATTGACAAAAGACGTATTAAAGTAAACATAGTAAGAATGGAGACCGACGCACAACTTTGTTATGTCAAGAAGCCGGAGATCGATGCACAACTTTCTTATGTCAAAACGAAGGTGCTAGCTGATAGGTCTCCTTAGATTGTTTTGTCAATTGTGAGATACTATATAGAGGGTTACTAGTGACTATATTCATATGCATTACATTATCATTGACAAACCAAAGTAAAACATTTCGTTTTGATTTATGATCACTAGCTACACTTCTTAAGGATCTGATTTTATTGTCGATACCCATTTAAGTTGATGCAATTTGATCTTTATTCTGGTATTGACAAAGGATGAGAGAAAATACTGAATCAAAGTTTAAAATAGTTATTGATTGGGAGGAGTTGCATACTTGCATGTCAAATACATTATTTTCGGGTACTGGGGCCTTTTTCCTTTAAGATTATAACGATCATTTTTGCACGTTGGTATTCAACTATCATATTCTTGTTCAATTTGTCATATTAACATAATTTCAAGATTTTTTTGTTTTTGGGTAGGATGGTCTTAAATCTCTCACAACTCCAAAAGTTAGTTTATGAAGTGAGATTTTTACTGACTTATAACCTGAATACCAACTTCTTCATATTTGATGTGAGATAAATTCAACAATCTCCCCTTTATACATTTGGCATTTGGTAGGTGAACCCTCGATTAGTCTCTCCCTTTGTGGCAATTAGACTAGAGTTATTGTAACGTGAACTTTGATACAAGTATAGAAGGGGTAATACAACTTACACCACCTCAACTATTATGATATTCCACATACACCCCCTATTTATCACAATTACCAGAGCGATCCCTCGCTAGAGCATTTTTGAATGAACTGACCATTTTGCTCTTACTAGCCCTGACATAAAAAAAATGAAAAATTACAAAATAACATTAGTGGTGCAATTACCAATATTCCCTCAGCCCATTTCTCTTAATTTCATATACGTTGATCACTTCTTGGTCACCCAAACGACAGTTAGAGAGAGAGCTTGAGAGAACCACACAAAGACGACGATGATGGAGTAAAATTTCAAAGGTTTTCGAGCCCAAGATAACAGATTTTAGCTTGATTGTGCAAGATTGTGGCGAAACCGCACTCGCATTCAAGGTACGGAACCTCCATCGAAGTTTTTGAAAACCTTTTTTTTTTTTTTTTTTCATTTTGTACTTCAAAATTGCGATTTTGAAGATTTTTGTTTGAATTTAAGTTTAATCGTGTCGAATACATTTGGTTTGTACCATTTGTTGTCCTAGTTTTTCTGCTTTGGTTCTAGGGTGTTCTGGATGCATGTTCATTTGTTTTTTTTCTTTTTTCGCCTGGTGATGTTCTTTGGTTGCGTAACGTTGAAGGTGGTGTTGGTTGGTTGTTTATTCTGTTCAAGTGTTATTTGTGTTTGTATTGATCCTCCATTGGTCAGCTAGGGTTTTGATTTTACTTGGAGGTTTGTCTATGTTATTTTCTTTTCTTCTGGTAATGTTGTCTTTTTTTTGTTTACATTATGCATGGTTTACATTACATAGAGTTATGGTGTAATGACCCGGTTTTCCAGGGCCGTCACGCGATTTCTCCATTTGGAGAATTAAAACCAAATTCGGATCGTCAATATTTATTTTACAAAAAACTGGGAAATTTTTACAATGTGACGGCGACAATTATAATTATCGAATTAACCAATTCAATTTTACAACGGAAAATAATAATTTACAAAATACAATTAGTATAAATTTAGTATAAATTCAATTAAAATTCATGTCGCCGTCTCGTTCTCACCAACCCTGCAATCAAAACTGTAAGGTTGTAAGCTAACGATCAATAGAATTTTAACCCCTCTAATACGTGCATTTAATTAATACAACAAATAAAATACATATACATAATTTTCACATAATTTTTACATTATCATAATTATTTCATAGAAATTAACAGCATAATTCGACAACAATAGTACATAAATTTCACAATAGATAAATGAAATACATATATTAAAAGAGTTAGAAATTCTACTTGTAACGACCCGGTTTCCCAGGGCCGTCACGCGGTTTCTCCCTTTGGAGAATTAAAACCAAATTCGGATTGCCAATATTTATTTTATAAAAAATGGGGAAAATTTTATAATGCGACGGCGACAATTATAATTATCGAATTCAACGATTCAATTTTACAACGAGAAATAATGATTTACAAATACAATTTTTACAAATTTAGTATAAATTCAATTAAAATTCCTGTCACCGTCTCATTCTCATCGGCCTTGCAATCAAAACTGTGGAATTATGAGCCAACGTTCAGTAGAACTCCAACCGCTCTAATACGTGCATTTAATTAATACCACAAATAAACACCTTGACATGATTCCCACATAATTTTCTTATAATCCTAATTATTTCATGTAAATCAACAGCTATATTTGATAACAAAAATAACATAAATCTCACAATAGATAGGAAATTAAATACATATATTAAAAGAGTTAGAAATTCTACCTGAAATCCGAAACCAGAATTCCAAACCAAAATCCATACCGAAATAGTTTTCTCACTTAATATATCCATACAAAATTCACTTCATTTGGTTTGAACTCTCTATTCCTGCGGTTCCAATTCATCTCGTCCTTTTCTTGAAATCCACCGTTCTTCTCACTTTTGAGTTATTAGGTGGCATTTATTTAATTTTATTTACTATTTTCTAATCGATTTCATTTTATTGTTGTTTTCTTCTCAATTTCTGTTTATTTCCCACATAGAATAAAAAAATGTAAGTGTTTATTTGTGTTGATAATTTTCAAGAGGAAATCCATCCTTGAATTTCTCAATGAATATTTTTGTGATTAACGATTGAAGTACAAATTTCTATATCTGGATTCATGTAATATCTCTCTCAAATAAGTTAATTTTTCCAATTCTAGATGTATATATAGATATATACACATATTATATCTTTCCGAAACTTCATTTTTGCTGGTTTTTGAATTTCCAAGAAATAAACAAATTGGTATTGAATTTGTGAATTTCATAATGGCGTTTGCAGCTATCATGGTTGGAGGGCTTCTGAATAATTTCAGATGGAAGGATTGCAACAAAATATGTGAGACCAGTAGGGAAAATATACAGATATAACAATTTTCTATATTTTTGTTCATTTATTTAAGCTTATTTCAAAATGGGTTCGAATTGGTATGAAAATATGTCATTTATTGTGTTTTTTTAACCTATGCAATGATTTTTTATTTTCTTGATTAATCAAGTGTTTCTATATTTTGGTTTTAAATTATGGTTGTGGTTGTTTTTATCTTTTTTTCTCCTTTTGGTTTCAATATGTGTTTCATCGCAGTTTTCATGTTGATATACTAATTACGTGTTTCTAACTTCTAACGGGATTTGATTGGATATATGTTATTATTGGATGTTTCGAATCACACCCTCTAACTACTCCATTGATTAATCAAATATTACCTTTAATTTTTTTTCTAGAAAAGAAACATTAATTATTGTGCAAAATATATTATGTTTTGTTTTTTCTTGTTTCCAAAAGAAATGAAAATATAAATAAATTCGTTTTCATTTTGATTTTGATTTTCATTAAAATTTAATTGCTCCAGGTACAAATCAAATATCATGTGGGAGCCCGTGATTTTCTTAGCTTGCCCACTATTGATTGATTTGAAGGTAATTCTCTTAAATTAGTTATCTATTGTGATTTTTATTTTCCCTATCTAAGTGAATTAAAAGTAAATAAATAAAATGTTCGTTATGTCTTCATCAACGTGTCACTTTCTTGATTTTTCTTTTTGGTTCACCGTTGAATTCAAATTCGATTTCTTATTTCTTTGTCTTCCTCATTTTCTTCAACTTGATTGTATGTTGTATTCTGAAGACGATAAAAGTTAATTTTGGTAAAGGGGATCAAAATATGCTAATAACTTCATACTGTAGTTTGATGATGAAGCAAATCATGGTCATCCATACTCCCGACAGTCATGAAGTTGATGTCAGACCTCTCTTCCATATTGTTGAGGACATTCTCAACCGCTCCACCCCCACTATTGACGCCATCATTGTCCCGGTAATTAATTCCTCTCTATCCATCCATAAAGAATTTTATATTGATTTCTAGCGCTTCATGCTTTCTTATATTTCATTCATTTTGATGTTGTTGTTGCAGGGTAGCTCTACCCCATTCACCTTTGGACCATACTGACAACTAAATCCACCATACTGACATCGTTTCCATGCTTGACGCACTCTCCTATATGATTGATTGAATCTCTTTCGAGGTGGTCCTTACTTAATACTCTATGTATGCATTGATATATGACAGTTTTTACTGACTAGGACAAATTTATGACTACGACAAACAAAAATATGATTAGGACAAACAAATACTAACTAGGACATATTTAATTTTCTGACTAGGACAAAGAAATTTGATTATTCTTCATAACGATTAAACTATAATGCTAACAATTAAGGAAACATGCACGGATTGAGACCCAAATTCAGGAAATCAGTTTAATTTAGGCATTCACCCAATTTAGTCTAATTAAAATACTAATTAGAATTTAATTAATCATTCCTTACTTAACCATTTTCTCATTTTTCACCCTATTCTATCACTTACTCTATAACCTAGCCCTTTCTGTCTGCGTCTTATATTCACTGCAAACTCTCGCTTCAAAAACCTATCGCAGAGCATCACCATCACCACGTTTGCGTTCATTGTCGTTATGGTGGCTCCACTACTACTGATCATCACTCATCGCCATCGAGCAAATCACTTCCGTCGTCCGACAAAGGTGAGTTACCGTCGTTTAATTTTTCTGTTCTCCGTTTCTGTTTCTGTTTGTCAACTACATCACTGATTCGCAGATCATGACCATATTTTCCTCTATTTGAAATAAGGGTTCAATTGATGACTTTTGATGTTTTTACATTACTATTCTGTTCCCGTATTGTTGATCCCAACATACTGTTTCCGTTATGTTCCCAAAATAGTTTTTTTTTTATTATCTCTTGGCTGCATCTACAATTGCAAGGTCTTCAATTTCACTTTGAGTGATTTATCGTATGTTTAAACCTTAAATAGTGAGTGTTTTTTGCGTTTGATTATCTCTTGGGCAGTGTTTAGAATGTTTAATTATTTTGATTTTGGTTTAACAACTGCCCCTTATAGCTGCAACAGATCTCCTCACTTCTCTTAGCAACCATCAACATTGCAACTCTCATGTAAGTGATCCTCTCTCTCCTCTCTTCATCATTGCCATCCAACCACCCTACCGGCACACACAATGCCGCCACCGTCCTTTTTCATTGCAAATGGTAATCTTCAAATTTATCTTCCCCATTTGGTTTTTTTTTTTTTTTAAATATGTTTCTAAGGTTTTTCGAAGATATATGAGATTTGTTTTTAGAGTTTTCTTCAATTGGACTCTTTTCGAGTGGCATTTTGCTTAATCGTGAATGAATTTGATCAAATTTAATCGCCGACATTTTTCAGTTCTTCTTTTGTGGAACAGGAAGACATCTATATATATATATATACACACGCACAAAGACTAGATGGGTAGCAATTTGTTTTGTAGAAACCCAAATGTAAGACAGCTTGCGATTTTGATTAGTTTGTGCAGAGTTCGAGAGTTTATGATACTAAATTGGGTGAATACCCAAATTGAACTGATTTCCTGAATTTGTGCCTCAATTCATGCCCTAAAATATGTCTCCAAAATCCATATGTTTTTGTAATATGTCATGTCCCATATTTGAATTTTGTTTCTATTCTGCTGCCATATTTGGAGAACAAACATTTCTGAATTGTTTTCAATTTTTTTGTAGAACTGAGGCCCTGTTTGGTAAAAATTAAATTAAACATAGTTAAGGTGAATGTGAGAATTTAGGGTTAAGTTTTATTGATTGTTATTAGTTATTGTTCTATTAATTTGAATGTAAGAGTCGGACCTTGAGAATGTTGTATAAATAATGGTAATTTTGTCATTTTTTTTTTTAATTTGAGCTTAATTATTGTTCATTGGAATTATTTGATGATAAAAAAAACTTAACAATTTGATGGTTCATTTATTTTATCATCAGTAAATTTATCATTCACTACAAGTTAGTTCATAACTCTTATGTATTTTGGTTGTTTTAATTTATTGTCAAAGTAGTTAATTTCTATGACTGTGATTCATGTTTCTTTTTTTTGGGTATTTTAAACATTTTTTACGATGTAGATGAAGCAAAAAAGAGAATCTATGGGACGCTCTATGTAGATATATAAATAATGTATATTTATAAAGAACGTATAATCTTTCTTTTTCTTATTAGGGATCGATAATATAGATGAAACGATGCTTATTATTTTCTGATGATTTTCAATGCAATTTTATTATTATTATTATTATTATTATTATTATTATTATTATTATTATTATTATTATTATTATTATTATTATTATTATATTGTTGTTATTATTGATATTTAGATGAAATATGTATAAATGTTGTATAAATAGAAGAAGATAATGTCAAAAAGTCTATTTTTTTGTCTTTTCAATTTACACCCGTACCTTCAGACACGGGATATACGCTAGTTTATATATATATAATATATTTATATCCATAATATATATGGATTGGAATTGGTATCTTCCTTTGGAAGATATCGATTCCAACTACAAATTATTATAATATTTTTTTATTTTTTTATTTACATAAAGACCCCTATTAAAATAAAAAAAATATTAATTATATCTCAAAATTCTTAAAAATATATTTTAAATATCACAGTAGTCCCAAAACTTCTAAAATCAATTTAAAATAAACATTTAACTTCCAAAAATTATCAAATATTATTTATACCATAAATTCGCAAAATAATTCCAAAAATATTAAACTTATATAAAATAATTATTTTCTAAAATATAAATTTAACATTTAATTTAAAAACTTATCAAGTATGTATTTGTACCACAAATTCAAAATTTCGTCCTCCAAAAATATTAGACTTATATAAAATAATATTTTTTTCAAAATATAAATTTATGGGGTATTATAATCTGCCCCCCTTAAATAATCCTGCAGGTGGCTGCCTCTACCATTAGGAATATTGAATGGTCCTGACACTGTTGGTCACCTTAGATGACACAGTTGTATAGGTCACGGTACTGTCATAATTCCCGATTATGAGGTGAAATGATCTTATAACTAGTAGAAAAATATGTGTGCGGTATATTATTATATATCAAAATAATTTGGTTGGTGGATTTAAATGCATTATTTTATTGCAATAGTAGCGGTGAAATTTTATTTTTGATCAGTGTGCGGTTATATCTATATTATATTTTGGAAAGTGATGTTTGATAAATATACTTGATCCATAAATTATTTTTATATTATGAAGACCGTATACCGATAAAGTGAGTGTATTGTCTTCTATATAAATTGTCAAATTATATTTTCGTACTAAAATGTGAAAAAAAAAAAAAAAAAAAAAAAAGGTTTATTAAAATAGATTATCTTATAATATGATGCAGATCAAGTAAATTTTTAAATGTGGAAAGTGATTTTTATTACCCGACTATGCCATAGTTATCTTCTCATCAGAAGGGCAAGTCCTGTGAGATGTGAATATATGTTGTTACCTGTCAAGCAAGACCTGTTGGGTAAATATATGTTATTACCTGTCAGACAAGTCCTGGAGAGTGGTTGCTCTTACCATTGGAAATATTAAATGACTCTGATACTAATAGCTACATTAGATGACACAGTTGGACATGTTACAGTACCGTTATAACTCTCGGTCATGAGGTAAACGATCCTATAACTGATAAGTAAGCATGTTATTTTATTATATACAAGTGAGTTGACCAATTGACTTAAATTCAATTGTTCTGTTATGATGATAGTTTTGTTGAGATTTGGATACTGCCTAGTCCAACTATATTTTATTTAAAAATGAATTTGGATAAAAATACTTGATTCATAAAATGCTTTTATATCACGAAGATAGTACACCGATAAAAATAACTCAGATAGATAATTGTCCACTACTAACGTTGGGTGGAGTCGGAGTGTGGGATTATTATGAGATTAGTGGGAACCTATTGTTACTTGAAAATGTTAATTTGAATTTTTTAGCTTAATTGGTGTTGTAAAAATGCGATTAGGGGCTTTATGTGATATTTTTGTGTATATAGTTTACGTGAGTATTGAATTCAGTATTGAATTCGTTATGTTACGTGGCTTTGGTGACGTAATTATGTAATTTGAGATGTATTTAATTTTTTTTATAGTTTGACATGTATTTATATGGTTCAATTGTATTTATGTGTTTTGAGAGGTATTTATATGATTTTAACATATTTAGATGTTTTGAGATATATTTATGTGCTTGAGAAGTGTTTATGTGTTTTAGATTATTGAAATTCTAAATGTGAACATTGGAGATGATTATTTTTAGTTGCACGGGGCAATCCACGAGCAATTTGGGTTATCTATTCGTTATGATGTTGGTTGCAAATATGTTGGCTTGAAATGTTGAATGAAATTGATAAATGCTGGTTATGGGATATGACGGTGGACTTGAAAAGTCATGCCAAGTGGGAAAAAATTATTGAGGTCGTAAACCTGTTGGAATTGAGATAGACTCAATCCAGTGAGACTACCGTGATATTTTAAAGATATATTGTTATTTATTTCTATTTTTATCAGAATAGCACAGCAGGAGCGTGGTGGTGACTTTTGGTTATTATTGTTTAACCGAGAATAATTGGTACGGTGCAATTCTGAACTATTATTGTTGAACGAAATTTTGAGGACGAAATTTACTTAAAGGGGTAGATTGTAATACCCTGAAAATTTATATTTTTGAAAATATTATTTTATATAAGTTGAATATTTTTGGGTTGATTTTGTGAATTTATGGTATAAACAATATTTGATAAATTGTTTAGGATTAAATGTTACTTTTAAATTGATTTTAAATATTTTGGGACTATCATGTTATTTAAAATATATTTTTAAGAGATTTGAGATATAATTAATATTTTTTATTTTAGGGGGGCATTAGTGTAATAAAGATTAAAAAAAATATGTTGTCAGTAACAGATATCACAAACCGTGCATGTGTGATGTGTATACCTTAGATTATAATAATAATAATAATAATAACAAAATGAATAAAGAAAGGGTTGAATAGGGGATTATCACGAAAAGAAAAAGGAATTGGAGCCGCTAGACTTGAATTGAACATGTATATATATATTGAATAAAAATAAGATTTCAGGATTTGATTTTAAAAAAGGGTTTTTGAGCGAGAAAAATATTCCGGTTCGAATTTCGATTTCGGATTTTAAGTAGAATTTCTAACTCTTTTAATATATGTATTTAATTTATCTATTGTGAGATTTATGTATTATTGTTGTCGAATTATGCTATTAATTTCTATGAAATAATTATGATAATGTGAAAACTATGTGAAAATCATATATATGTGTTTTATTTGTTATATTAATTAAATGCATGTATTAGAGGGGTTGAAATTATACTGAGTGTTAGCTCACAATCTCACAGTTTTTATTGCAGGGCCGGTAAGAACGAAACGACACCAAGAATT
This sequence comes from Eucommia ulmoides, assembly GCA_016647705.1. NCBI lineage: Eukaryota > Viridiplantae > Streptophyta > Magnoliopsida > Garryales > Eucommiaceae > Eucommia > Eucommia ulmoides. The sequence goes on from CM028338.1 coordinate 48,184,793, forward strand.
TCATATGAATTTTTATTTATCTGTAATAATTGAATTTATTTTATAATAAATTATTATTAGAACTTTATTATAATTTTATAGAATTGTCGATTTTAATAATTTATTATTAAAATTGATTACATTATATAATAATGATAATTACATCATAAAATTACATTTGAATTATATTTAAATTTCTATTTAATTTGTAATAGTTGCATTTATTATTCACAGTTGTAAAATCAATGCGATAATTAGATAATTATAATTATAACCGTTGGTGTAAAATTTATCTGATTTTATAAAATGAAATATTGGTGGGAAAGTAGCTGTGCAGGAAATTTTATTTGAATTTTTGCTTAATTTGTAATAAGTGTATTTATTAATTGCCGTTGCAAAAATCGACTCGAAAAAATTTGATAACTCTAGTTATCATTGTCGTATGTAAAATTTACTAGATTTTATTAATTGAAATATTGTTTATTTAGTAAAATTATTGTAGTCGATAATTATAACTGCCGCCGTAATTGGTAAAATTTCTTGGATTTACAAGAAATAAATTAATGGGTATTCGATTTTATTATTAATTCTCCAAGGGGAGAAACCGCGTAGCGACCTAGGGAAACCGGGCCATTACATATGAATTTGAGATTTGAGTTGCATTGTCATTATATGACTGAAGTTGGTACAATTGGTAATGTTAATGCCGATAAGTTTGCCTTGTTTGATCTGTTAGATGCCATAGATAAACTGTTTGCTGGCATGATACCCATTGAACAAGGTGTTGCATTGGCTGTTTATGCTAGAATGCCTAAATCTAGGGAAAGAATACAAGTGATGACTGATGGAACTATTTTAGAAATGTTTGACTTGTATGGTGAACATAGGATTACTGATATTGATTTATTCATCAAGTTACAATTGAATGTGCCATTAAATATGGGTCCACCAAAAGGTGTTGAAGTTGAAGCAGTAATCGTGGACAGTGATAGTGATGAGAGTGATGGTAGTGTTGAAGAATAGGACAATGAGAGTAATAAGGGCGGTGGTAGTGATAGGGGCATTGGAATTGAGAGTGAGGTTGAGAGTGGGGATGAGAGTGACAATAGTATCGAATTGTAGACCACTGAAGAGATGAACGCAAACGTTAGTGAAGATGAAGAAATTAGTTATGATGAGGAGGATTCTCTAGACAATTCTGGAAGCCAAACTCATGCAAATGACCAGTATGGGGATGATGAATCTAGAGGTGATGGTAATGAAGAAGATGCGTTTGACCTTAATTCAAATGATGAGTGGATGCTTGAGGAAGAACTTGGGTTGTCAGACTCAGAGGAATTAGATTTGGAGCCAGAAAATGCAGAAAATGTTGAAAGTAACAATGATGATCAATTGTCTAATTATGAGTCAAGTGATAACTCTGGGAAGAAAACTGATAAAGAGGATGAAGTTTGTACTGGTAGTGGTAGGAAACCCTACAAAACAAATAGGCGGTGGGATATTTCTAATTGCCCAATGTATTAGAAACCAAGTGATGGGGAAACACCTATTTTTTCTGTAGGAATGTTGTTCACTAGTATTCATGAATTTAGGGTGGCCCTTACTAATTATGTGGTGAAAGTTGGGTTCAAACTGTTTAGGAAGAAGAATGAATGGAGAAGAATCATTGCTAATTGCAGTGAGAAGGGTAGCTAATGGAGAATTTATGCCACTCCTGTGCCTGGACAATCTTCATATATAATTAGAACTCTAAAATTAGATCATACATGCATTAGAAATAAGAGTCATGTGGTTGAGGCAACTTCAACTTGGATTGCAAAGAAAATGCTTAAAGAGTTTAAAAGTAATCCAAACATTGACATTGTTTGTCTACAAGCCAAACTGAAATAACTATGAGGTATTGAGGCATCTAGGAGATAGCTATATAGGGCTAAGGCAAAGGCAATGGAGATACTTGAGGGTAATTATGGTGCATCTTATGCTTTGCTACCAGGTTATGAAGTGTAAGTGAAGAAAAACAATCCAAGAAGTACAATGAGGATACAATATTTCAAACCATCACTTGTAGTGTCTCATGTTTTCTGCCAGTTGTTTTTTTCTTTCTATTCTTAGAGAATAGGGTATTTGGATGGGTGTAGGCCTTTCATAGGAGTGGATGCATGTCTTTTGCAGAATCCATATGATAGTGTATTACTGTTAGCTATTGCTTTGGATGGTAATAATGGTCTGTTCCCATTAGCAGTTGGTGTAGCTAAGGGAGAGTCAATCCAGACATGGTCTTCGTTCTTCCAAAATTTGAAGGAAATGCTTGGAGGATATGCAATTAGGGCTCCTTTCGCTGTATTGTCTGACTGGAACAAGGTATTTTTACTTCTGAAAATTTAATTTCTGTTTAATGCACAATTTAATACTCTGTTTTATTCTTTGTCTCAGGTAATTAAAACCTCAGTTCCTAAAGTCTTTCCTTAAGCAATACACAGAAGATGTTGCCAACACCTGCTAGGGAACTTTCGAAAGAGACACTGTCACACCCCACCCCGGACACCCGTCATGTAGGACCAACGTGACGCAGACATGACACCGCCCAACTGACTAGCCAACCTGAATACGTCAATAAACAACATTGTAAATCTATACAACACATATAATAATCTCATCTGATAGAGATACACCATCCTGAATATAAAAACAAACATCCAAATCCCATGAACCTCACTTAGATTCCATCTCTGATATCTCGTCTCAAAGACTCCTTTGCGTGACCCGCATAACTCTATCTAGCGCCAGTAGGGGACCGACCGACTCTTAACTATTTCACCTGCGAGTGTACCGCCTTTTTAGTAAAAATATTTTTTAATAATAAAACTCATTCTACAATATCTAAATGGGATCAAGAGGAAGTATATAAATACAACATAACTCGTAAAATCTCCAGTATAAAAGCAGGGAAAGTAAAGCGACATAATTAAGTTCCATTCAAATCCAACTAATATAAAAATCATACTAATCACCATGATAATAAATATCAAATCATCCAATATATGTAAAACACCACATCTCAAGCACACATCTCAAATACACTTTTTAAGCACAACTCAAACACACACACTGGCCAGCCCTAACGATCGTTTTAACCTCACGTTCGGGAGTTTGCAATGGTACCGTACTATCCGTAGGATATGCCTTCCTACGAACAACCATCACTCCGCCGAAGCGAATAATCACTGCGCAGTATAAACGTCTAACATTACTCTGCCGAAGCAGATAAACATCACTCCGCCGAAGCGGATAAACATCACTCCATCGAAGCGGATAGATACTATGGCATCGTTAAATCAAATACAACATCATCGAATCACAACTCAATAAATATTGTCTACTCAACATCGTCAAATCACCACATCTATCTCGTTTTCTCAAAACCAACTTTTAAATCCAAAAAAAAATAAATCATATTTCACACTTCTTTTTAAAGAAAACGTTTGATTTTATCAAAACTACTTTTTCACCCGTTATTTTTAGAAAATCAGGCATTTTTAGAAAAACATATGTTTTCTATTTTCTTTTAAAAACACCGTCTGATTTCACCAAACCCAACAAAAATTCATTTTCAGCTTCTTTTCGAAAACCATCGAAATCTTCCGAAAATCCAGTTTACTAACTCACCCAAATCCTGCTTGATCCATATCATTTATAAATTCGTACAGTTTAAGTAGACACATAATTCATCATATATATATACATAGAAGAATAGTTTGACAAGAAGACAGTACACTCACCTCGATATCCGTTTTGTAAAACTGACACTAACCACACTCTATCTGGACGTCGGTGCCTACGAACCTAATAGTGACAGAACCTAAATTAATATTTTATCTAAAATATCATAATCATGCGATGCAGACCCTATATTCCGAATTGTTATTATTTTATGTACCACGTAATTAAAATTAATTAATCGTTACAAAATTATTACGATTTTAGGATTTGTAACGCTAAATAAAATTTAATTTAACGAAAATTAATAATCGATCAAAATTTCACCTGTTTTCGAATCGTTTGACGACTAAGAGATGGGTTTTGGATTTTCCTAGGGTGGTTTCTGCAAATTTCCCATTTTTTCCCCCTTTTCTTCCTTCTTTTCGGCACTGTTTCGGTTTATGCTCCCGCTGACCTCTCTCTCTCTCTCTCCTCACCAACCTCCAGCAGCTTCTCTCCATCGACGATGACACCTACGCCGCCGGAACTCACCCACCGACCAAACAACCTCCACACCGCCGACAGCCCACAACTGATCACGCACACACACACCCACTGTTGAACGGAACACAGACACACCGGCCGAACGACGGGGGTGATCCCACACATACCCACACGACGAAATCGACGGCTCACACACATACACCAAAACATACACACTTCAATGTCCACACCCATGCACACACACCATCTGACCACACGACACACACATGCACACAATCGTCCGACGGTCGATGCACGCAACCGGTGACGACACGCACACACACATGCACCGGCGATCGACAAAATGCACTGCCGACACACCAACCAGCGAACAGAGCACAGAACACACACACACTGCCAATCATCCCCCTCACGCACACAATCACCGGCGACGGAACGGAACAGAGATGATCGCATGCTCACCCACACACAACGTCGACGGCCAGAAAATGCACACACACACACATACTGTCACAGTCGGAACAACCGAACGACACACCTATATACACCCACACAATCGTCGGATGAACACCCCCCTCACCAGCTGCACACCGTTGACCAAACACCCCCACATCCGAAACCCAGCTTCTCTCTCTCTTCTCGGTTTTTTTTTTCTTCTGTTTTTTCTCAATTCTCTGTTTTTTTTTTTTAGATTTCCCTGATCACCACTTCGACGGATGCATTTATATGCATGAACTTGGTGGTTCATCTTGATCCCACGCCCTGCCACGTCGTTGCTCTCTCTTTTTCTGTTTTCGATTTGGCCGATCACTCCCACGGTTTATGCGTATATATATATATATATATTAATCTTTATTGTAATTACTCTTTTCTCCCCCTAATTTCCTTTATATTATCATTTTAACCTAATTCAAGATATAATTTTCCTTAAAATTATAAATTCACCCCTAAAATTTTAATTTTATAAATAAATGACAGATTGAATCCTAAAGTGTAGAATAAATGTTTTCAAATTTACAAATCGACCTTTAAATTTTTAATTTGGATATTAAATAACACATTTCTAGCCCGTATTTTCTAAATGCTCTAAGATGCAACTATAATTATGTATGTGCTAAAATTAGGGTCTTACAACCCTTCCCTCCTAAAAGAAATTTCGTCCCGAAATTTTTATTACCTTGATCAAACAAGTGCGAGTAATTTTCCTCATCTCGTCCTCTCGCTCCCATGTCGCCTCTTCCACCGCATGACTGCACCATAACACTTTGACTAATGGAATAATTTTCGTCTGCAACACCTGGTCTTTACGGCTTAAGATCTGAATTGGCTCTTCAACGTATGTCAAATATTCTTCCAATTCGATTGGCAGCGAAGTCAACACATGAGAAGGGTTTGACACATTTTTCGGAGCATTGATACATAAAGATGTCATGTAATCAAGACAACTCTGACAGTAAAAGCAAGCCGATAGGCTGTTGCGCCAACCTGATCTAAAATTTCAGATGGTCCGATGTACCTTGAACTTAACTTTCCTTTTTTTCCGAACCTCATTATGCCGTTCCCCGAAAAAATACACAAAAACACATGATCTCCCACTTCAAACTCCAACTCCCGCCGGCGCTTGCTTGCATAACTCTTTTGTCAACTTTGGGCGATTTTTAATAATAATGATTTTTTTTTTCGAATCATCTTGACTTTGTCGGCTATCATTTGGGCGATATCCGGCATCAATAATTTTCTTTCTCCTACTTTAGTCCAACGGACTAGAGTTCCGCATCTTCTACCAAACAATGCTTCATACGGGGCCATCTCACTTGCCGAATGGTAGCCGTTATTGTAGGCAAATTTTATCAATGTCAGATGATCATCCCAACTACCAAAAAAAAAAAAAAAATTTCAAAACACATCCCCTCAACATATCTTCCAACGTTTGAATTGTACGCTCTGATTGTCCGTCCGTCTGAGGATGGAAAGTGGTGCTAAACTTCAGCTTGGTACCCAAAACAATCTGGAGATTCGGCCAGAACCTTGAAGTAAATTTCGGATCTCTATTCGATACTATGGAAACCGGTGCTCCATGCAATCTAACAATCTTATCAATATATAGTTGGACATACTTATTAAGAGAGTACGTCGTCTTTACAACAAAAAATGAGCAAACTTGGTAAGCCTATCAACGATCACCCAGATAGAATTATGCCCCTTTTTTAGTATGGGGTAATTCCGAAATGAAATTCATCGTGATATGCTCCTACTTCTAATCTAGAATAAGTAAAGGTTGCGATAACCCATCTGGACGTTAGTGCTCAATTTTAACTTGACAAACAAGATACCTGGTAACAAATTCTGCGATTTTCTGTTTTATTCCGATCTATCAATAATGTTCTCGCAAATTGTGATACATTTTGGTACTGCCTGGATGCATTGCATACACTGGGCTATGCACTTCCTCCAAGATATCCTTCTTTAGATTGACATCATCTGGTACGTACAAACTATTTCCCATCATCAAAGCCTCATCGTTGTCCCAGGCACGATATCCCAATCCTCTCCAATTGAACGTCTAACTTCTATGCTTTAATAATACGGTCGATTAACGTCGGCCTCAAAGTCAAAGTCGCAAGCAACGCTGTTGTCTGACCAACCGCCAACTGAACTCATAAAGATCTCAACTTAGCATATAGATTAGTATGAACAACTTGAATGCGTGCAACCGAACCCGCCGATTCCTAACTCAACGCATCCGCTACAATATTAGCCTTTCTTGGATAATAGTGGATGGTGCAATCGTAATCTTTAATAAATTCTATCCAACGTCTTTGCCTCAGATTTAGCTCCTTTTGAGTAAACAAGGACTTCAAATTTTGGTGGTCGGTGTATATTTCACAAGTTTCGCCATACAAATAGTGCCTCTAAATTTTCAGGGCGAATACAATCGCTGCTAACTCCAAACCATACGTCGGGTAATTATGCTCATGGTTCTTCAATTGCCGAGATTTATATGTGATTACGTGACCATGTTACATCAGTACACATCCCAGCCCTTGGTGTGACGCGTCGCTATAAATCACGAAACCACCTCCTTCTGACTGGAGGGACAGTATTAGCGCCAATATCAATTTTTTTTTTTGTTAGCTCTTGGAAACTTTGTTCACATTTGTCGGTCCACTCAAATTTGGATTCCTTGCGGGTCAATCGAGCTAATGGGACAGCTATAACAGAAAATCCATGCACAAACCGTCGATAATAACCCGTCAATCCTAAAAAGCTTCGAACTTTAGTCACATTTTTTTTTCTGGCCTTTCCCATTGGACAACAGTTTCAACTTCCATTGGATTCATCTGAATACCATCTCCTGAGATAACATGCCCCAAAAATACCACATGATCTAACCAAAATTCGCATTTAGTGAATTTCGCATACAACCGCTTCTCTCGCAATGTCTACAACACAATCTAGAGATGCTCTGCATGCTCTTCTCTACTTTGGGAATAGATCAATATCTTGTCGATGAACACGGTAATAAATTGATCCAGATAAGGTTGGAAGATTCGATTAATCAGATCCATAAAAGCAGCAGGGGCATTTGTCAATTCGAATGGCATAACCAGAAATTCATATTGTCCATATCTCGTACGGAACGCTATTTTTGCCACATCATTATCTCTGGCTTTCAATTGGTGATACCCCGATCGAAGATCTATCTTGGAAAATATTTTTGTCTTCTGGAGCTGATCGAACAAATCATCAATTCTAGGCAACAAATATTTATTACGAATCATCAACCTATTCAACTGCCGATAATCGATAGACATTCTGAACATGCCATCTTTCTTCTTCGCGAATAACACAGGGGCTTCCCATGAGTAAACACTGGGTCTGATAAATCCACAGTCTAATAAATCTTGCAACTGCACTTCCAATTCTTTCAGCTCGGTAGGCGCCATACGATAGGGCGGAATCGATATAGTGGCAGTTTCTGGAAGCAACTCGATAGTTAATTCTATCTCCCTATCTACTGGAAACCCTGGCAATTTGTCCGAAAACACGTCGGGAAAATCTCTGACCACTGGAATATCCGTCATCTAAATTTCTTTCTGACTAGTAACAATCACGTGTGAGAGGTATCCTTGACATCCTTTCTTCAATAATCTCCTGGCTTCTAAGGCTGAAATCAAAATGACAGGAGTGATAATTCTGTCTCCCAAGAATACAAATTCTGGCTCGCCTGAGATTTGAAAGATCACTTTCTTCTTAAAACAATCCACCGTCGCATGATAGCCGAACAACAAATTCATATCCAGTATTACATCAAGATCATAAATATTCAAGGGTAATAGATCTACCGACAACTTCCTACCACCAATACGAAGTGAACTATATTTATACGCACTAACTGTTAACACGGATTCATAGTTCTCGGCTACTTCCTACACATCATTCTCTATTAATTCACGTTGCATTTGCCTATTTCGTATAACTTTTAAATCTGCATGTCTGTCAACCTAAAACGTATTTTCCCAAGTAAATCCTTCCTAGATTAGTTTACATCTTATCTCTTCCATTTTACTAAATCAGATTTAATTCCATATCGCCGAATGATCGTCTCTTTCTGCTTTAACCATATGAACCTCCATCTCTTAATAAAATCACGAGCACACCCACACATTTATGATAGAATTTGTGTATCTTAAATAGTAGCGCAGTGTGTCGTGTAATTGCATAAATAAAATGTTGTCTACCAAGTCAATTCAATGAATAACTTAACATTGGACGAATTAAGTGTGCTCCGCCACACCGTTGGTTTAATAATAAAAATATTATGTACTACCGACAGGGTATCCCAATGTCAAATTCTACTAATAAAATTACTTATCAGTTATAATTTAATATTCCCAACCACTAGCACCCCCTACAATCGCGATCCATCCATCACCACTACCAACTATACTACCCGAACCACCAACTGGCAGTATCACAACTTCGTCGCACCCACTAATTACCAACAAGACAAATAACCATGCACGATGTCCATATACCATCTAATGCAATGCAATAACCATCACTCATGTGCTTAACCCACCTATCGACACCCTATCTCATGGTCCACCTATTGACTAGACGACTGGCACGCCTTCCTATCTCATGATCCTCTATTGGCACAACAACTGGCAAGTCTACAGAATCTATAACCTAGGTTCTGATACCAAAATTATCACACCCCACCCCGGACACCCGTCATGTGGGACCGGCTTGACATAGATATGACACCGCCCAACTGACTAGTCAACCTGAATACGTCAATAAACAACATTGTAAATCTATACAACACATATAATAATCTCATTTGATAGGGATACACCATCCCGAATATAAAAACAAACAACCAAATCCCATGAACCCTACTTAGATTCCATCTCTGATATCTCGTCTCAAAGACTCATTTGCATGACCCGCATAATTCTATCTAGCGCCAGTAGGGGACCGACCGACTCCTAATTATTTCACCTGCGAGTGTACCACCTTCTTAGTAAAAATATTTTTTAATAATAAAATTCATTCTACAATATCTAAATGGGATCAAGCGGAAGTATATAAATGCAACATAACTCGTAAAATCTCCAATATAAAAGTAGGAAAAGTAAAGCGACATAATTAAGTTCCATTCAAATCCAACTAATATAAAAATCATACTAATCACCATGATAATAAATATCAAATCAACCAATATATGTAAAACACTATATCTCAAGCACACATCTCAAATACACTTTTTAAGCACACAACTCAAACACACACACTGACCAGCCCTAACGATCGTTTTAACCTCACGATCGGGAGTTTGCAACGGTACCGTACTATCCGTAGGATATGCCTTTCTACGAACACCTATCACTTCGCCGAAGTGGATAATCACTGCACAGTATAAACGTCTAACATCACTCTGCCGAAGCAGATAAACATCACTCCGCCGAAGCGGATAGATACTATGGCATCGTCAAATCAAATACAACATCATCGAATCACAACTCAATAAATATCGTCTACTCAACATCGTCAAATCATCACATCTATCTCGTTTCTTCAAAACCAACTTTTAAATCAAAAAAAAAAAAAAACATATTTCACACTTCCTTTTAAAGAAAACGTCTGATTTAATCAAAACCACTTTTTCACCATTTATTTTTAAAAAATCAGGCATTTTTAGAAAAACAGATGTTTTCTATTTTCTTTTAAAAACACCGTATGATTTCACCAAACTCAACAAAAATTCATTTTCAACTTCTTTTCGAAAACCATCGAAATCTTCCGAAAATCCAGTTTACTAACTCACCCAAATCCTGCTTGATCCATATCATTTATAAATTCGTACAGTTTCAGTAGACACATAATTCATCATCATCATATATATATATATATATATATATATATATATATACATAGAAAAATAGTTTGGCAAGAAGACTGTACACTCACCTCGATATCCATTTTGCAAAACTGACACTGACCACACTCTATCTGGACGTCGGTGCCTGCGAACCTAATAGTGACAGAACCTAAATTAATATCTTACCTAAAACATCCTAATCATGCAATGCAGACCTTATATTCTGAATCGTTACTATTTTATGTACCGCGTAATTAAAATTAATTAATCGTTACAAAATTATTATGATTTTAGGATTTATAACGCTAAATAAAATTTAATTTAACGAAAATTAATAATCGATCGAAATTTCACCTATTTTCGAATCGTTTGACGACTAAGAGATGGGTTTTGGATTTTCCTAGGGTGGTTTCTGCAAATTTCCCATTTTTTCCCCCTTTTCTTCCTTCTTTTCGGCACTGTTTCGGTTTATGCTCCCGCTGACCTCTCTCTCTCTCTCTCCTCACCAACCTCCAGCAGCTTCTCTCCATCGACGATGACACCTACGCCGCCGGAACTCACCCACCGACCAAACAACCTCCACACCGCCGACAGCCCACAACTGATCACGCACACACACACCCACTGTTGAACGGAACACAGACACACCGGCCGAACGACGGGGGTGATCCCACACATACCCACACGACGAAATCGACGGCTCACACACATACACCAAAACATACACACTTCAATGTCCACACCCATGCACACACACCATCTGACCACACGACACACACATGCACACAATCGTCCGACGGTCGATGCACGCAACCGGTGACGACACGCACACACACATGCACCGGCGATCGACAAAATGCACTGCCGACACACCAACTAGCAAACAGAGCACAGAACACGCACACATACTACCGATCATCCCTCCCTCCCCCCACGCACACAATCACCGGCGACGGAACGGAACAGAGACGATCGCATGCTCACCCACACACAACGTCGACGGCCAAAAAATGCACACACACACACACACACTGTCACAGTCGGAACAGTCGAACGACACACCCACATACACCCACACAATCGTCGGATGAACACCCCCCTCACCAGCTGCACACTGTTGACCAAACACCCCCACATCCGAAACCCAGCTTCTCTCTCTCTCTTCTCGGTTTTTTTTTCTTTTGTTTTTTCTCAATTCTCTATTTTTTTTTTAGATTTCCCTGATCACCACTTCGACGGATGCATTTATATGCATGAACTTGGTGGTTCATCTTGATCTCATGCCCTGCCATGTCGTTGCTCTCTCTTTTTCTGTTTTCGATTTGGCCAATCACTCCCACGGTTTATGCGTATATATATATATATATATATATATATATATATATATATATATATATATATATATATATATATATTAATCTTTATTGTAATTACTTTTTTCTCCTCCTAATTTCCTCTAGATTATCATTTTAACCTAATTCAAGATATAATTTTTCTTAAAATTATAAATTCACCCCTAAAATTTTAATTTTAAAAATAAATGACAAATTGAATCCCAAAGTGTAGAATAAATGTTTTCAAATTTACAAATCGACCCCTAAATTTTTAATTTGGATATTAAATAACATATTTCTACCCCGTATTTTCTAAATGCTCTAAGATGCAACTATAATTATGTATGTGCTAAAGTTAGGGTCTTACAGACACTCTAGATTATATTTGAGGAAGCTATTTTGGAAGGCTGCAAGGGCTTATAGTGAAATACCGTTCTTGGATGTTATGGAGATGATGAAAACACTGGGTGCCAATGCCTACAATTGATTGATGGAGCACCCAATTCAGACATGGGCAAGGCACACTTTTGATGAAAAGGTAAGATGTGATCATAAAACCAACAACCTAGTTAAATCTTTCAATAGTTGGTCAGGATCTCTTAGATGCAAGCCTATTTTGAGTCTACTTAAGGGAATTAGGACAAGGCTGATGACCAGACTGTATAAAAGGTATGAGAAGGCTGTTAATTGGGAGGGTCAAGTCTACAATAACATAAGGAAAAAGTGTAGGGTTGCAGTGGATGATGGACAGAAGCATTGCAAAGTTTTATGGGCTGGTGGTACTGAATTTGAAGTGAGTGATGAGAAGGGTGTTGGACATGTTATGGACTTGGAGAAAATGAACTGCATATGTGGGAAGTGGCAAATTATTGGTGTTTCATGCAAACATGTTGCAGCAACCATCACTTCTCAACGGACCAATATTGAAGACTACATTCATCTCTTCTTTACCAAAGAGACATACCTGAGCATCCACCATAATTTGATCCACCTAATTATTAATCATAAATTTTGAAAGTTTAATTCAAGTAATCCATTGAAGCCCCCACTAATTACAAGGCAGCCTGAAAGGCCAAAGAAGGACAGAAGAAGGGGAGATGATGAAATACCTATAAGTGGAAAGAGGAAGAAAGTTGGTAATGATGAGGGATAATCAAGTGGAAAGAGGATGACGATGATGAAAACCAATCAAGTAATGCAAGCTTTGTTTTCAATTTGGACACAACAAAAGGACTTATCCAAAAAAGAGAACAAATAAACGTGATAATGCAGCAGATGCACCAACAATTGGAGCAACAAGTGATACACCACTAGCTGGAGCAGCAAGTGATACACCACTAGCTGGAGCAACAGTAGATGCACCAAGTGGAATAAATCCATCGCAACCAGATGGAGAGCTAACTCAAGCCTCTGGACAATGAATGTCATTGAATTTTAAGATACAACTGCTTGTTTTTTTGTTTTTTTTTTTTGTTGACAAATGATGTAAATTGATGGGACAACTGTTAGCATGGTACAAATGTTTTTTTTTTGAGCTACATTGGTGTATATTTCATTGTAGAATCCAATTGATTTATTTCACATGTATTTGATATCAATTGGAAATGCTAAATGTAATGTATGTATGAACCACTTTTGATATAATTTGATATCAATTGGTTGAGTATTGTTGAATGTAGTTAATGTGTTTGAATGTGGTTGCCATTTTCATTCCAGTATTATTAAATGTGGTTGAATGTGGTTGAGTATTGTTGAATGTGGCTGCAAAGTTTTCAGTCAAGGTTGCATTTTTTGCATTTCAGACTACATTTACACTTTAATTTTTTGCATTCTAGGCTGCATTCATTCAAAGCTGCATTTTTTGCATTCCAGGCTGCATTTACACTTCAATTTTTTGCATTCCAGGCTGCATTTTTTTTTTTTTTTTTTATCACAATTACACTTAAACTTTGTCCAAATTTGAGCAAATCAACTCCATTTTGTTTAATCACACTTCCAAATTATGCCCAAACTTTGTAAATATGATAAACTAAAATTTTTTCTTCAATTTCAATTCATCACAAGTACACTTCAATTTCAATTCATTACAATTACACTTCCAAAAGTACAATTTTCATCACATAACCAAAATCACTTGAAAACACCAATTTCATTACAAACAACAAATTTGAATTGCAAGATATAAGAATACAATAAAACAAATCGAAATCCATTTCTTCATCTTCCCCACTGTCAATTCCAATTTCTTCAATCTCAAATTGTTTTCACACTTCAATGCAACAACCTTCTCTATTAGTTCTAGATACAGATCATATCTTTTCTTAGAAATTCCATCATCTTCAGCAACATCATCTTTGCTCCAATTGTCTTAATTGAATTTAGAACAAGCCAATCCCAAATTGTACATGTTTTGGTAATACAACAATATTAGAGAAGACCCTCGGTAAGTTTCTCAGCTTGAATAACCCTAATGTTTACTCTTTTTCCACAAGCACAGAATTTGAGAACAAATCGCATATCTATGTTTGAACCCCCCAAATTGTTGCTTAATCCACCATATAGCATACTATTGTAGGACATTGTTCAAAATCGGAGAAGTGGTTTAAGTTTTTCATTGTTGCAGGTCAGGGATGACGACCAAGGGGAAAGGGATCAAAAGTTGAGGGTTTGAAATGGAGGTGAAGGTGCAGGAGACGGTGAAAGAGAGATGGATAGGAGAGAGAAAAATAAAAAGAAAATGAGATACGGCAGAAGAAAAACCTTTGCCTTTTGACTGCTTAGGGAAGACGACGAAGGAGACCAGAGGTTCAGAGCTTGGCCATGGACATAGATGGAGGTGAGGGTATCGATCGTTGGAAATGAAGAGATGAAAAGAAGAATGAGAAGGATAATTAGGTCATTTCACATGTTTTCAATTGGAGGAAAGAAATAAGGGCAATTTGGTCATGAAAAATGGTCAAATTGGTCAAAAATGAAAAGTTTGACTTTTCAAAGGGTATTTTTCAAAATTAAAAATGAATAGAGGGTCTCAATGTCCTTTGACCAAAAGTTTAAAGGGTGTTCTGTGTAATTTTTCAAATCATGGGTTCCCACAGTTCCTGTCAATAGTTGAGAGGGTGTAAGTAGCATTATCCCAAGTATAGAGTGGTTTTGAGCCTTTCTCACCACATAACTTATAAATTTCTTTTGTTTTTTTTGTTTTTTTTTTTAATTTAAATTAGTTAACTTACAAATTGAACAAGAATACTATAGTTGAATACCACCGCATTGTGATTGTTAAAAAATCAAAATGCAAATAAGCTTAAATTTTAGGGATCAAAGTATAATATACCCTACAAATGAAAATTGATGGGTTTATCATGGGTTCTTGGATATAAATTTGTCCATTTCCTTCTACCTCTCGATCCTCACGGTCTCTCAGTCACTGGTTTGCTCCGTACACAGCTTCTATCTATGAAGCATCGAGTTTATCCTCTGCATCTCCTTCTACATCTCCATCTCCATCTCCGTCAATGACTGTCAAATCTCAAACCCAGTCCCGGACTCTCCGGCTATCGGCCTGTTATCTTCACCCGACTGAACCTTTCACCGGTTTCTGCGCCGCATGTCTACGGGACCGTCTCTCCTCTCTAGACACTTCCGATCCCCTGGAACCATCTACCTCGTCCTCCTCCACCGCTTTCGCGCATTCACTTGAGAATGTCGGCGGTATCAGTGGCAGCCATCAAGGTGCGGTCACTAGTCGGCGAACCAGAAGAGCTGCATCTGCATACTCGCCGGGGTTCCGCCGTTGCAGATCGGTTTCAGTCGGAAAATGTGAAGCCTCCGCCGGAATATCTGAGCCACGGCGGGTGTCTTGCGATGTTAGGGCTCGGAACACACTGGCGGATTTCTTCGACATCGACGACGAAAATAAGGGATCGGACGCAGTGTCTAAGGTCGAATCGAAGAACATCGGGCTTTCGAGACTCACCGGTACATTAGTGGAGTCGGCTGAGGAGGACGAAAATGGAGAAGAAATTAGGGTTTTTCAGAATGTACCGGCACCGGATCTGATTGTCGATGATACCAGGAATGAAGAGGGAGATCTCATCACAATAAAAGAATACATTGATATTGAATATCAAAGCAGGAAGCAAAACGCCATGGATTTTAAGGACATTGCCGGGAGCTTTCTGGAGGTTGCGTCGGTTTTCAGCAAGAAATTAAGGAAATGGAGGCAAAAACAGAAGGCAAAGAAGTCTAGCAGCAACAATGGCGGATCCATTGCTTCTGCTGGTGGTGATTTGCTGCCAATGCGAGCTGAGAAACTCAAGGGAAAGAAATCGAGGGAAACACAGTCGGAGATTGGGGATTACGTACTAGGCCGAAGATCTTGTGATACAGAGCCAAGGTTTTCAATTGACGCTGGAAGAACATCAATCGAGGGCTCCAGAATCTCATTCGATGAACCCAGGGCTTCTTGGGATGGGTATTTAGTTGCAAGGACGATCCCAAGACTCACACCATTGGTTGAAAACATGATGTTCGGACAGATTAACAGAACTGAAACTCGCCCAAATTCGATCCATGTTGATGGGCAAATGCATTCCATTAATGAAGATGAAACTTCTTCAGGTGGATCTGCTCCGACAATCTCAGATTCTTCTTCTTCAAAGGGACAAAGCAGTTTTGACAGGTCAAGCTCTGTTAGAAGTTCCAATGTCAAATTGGTTATAACAGAGGAAGAATTGAAAGATTGGCATTTGAATTCTCTAAGAGAAGGTAATTCAAATGATTTTGAGACTGTTTCTAAGGATAAAACCGGTGTTATTGTTGATGCCAACTCAATTGATTTCATGAAAGCCAATTCCAGTAGGTGGCAAAAGGTTTATAATACATTGAGTTTCAGACAGAGTATCAAAGTAAAAAAACATGAGACTTTCACTGATGAAAATCATGGTTTGAAAGCTGATGGGTTATTGAAAGGAGATTCTACTGGCAAGCTTATTCGAAGCAGTAGTGTTAATCCTAGCAGTATCAGCAAAATAGGTGGATTAGATCGAAGGTGTGGGAGTGTTCTTGAGATCAGAGAAGAAGCGCGTGGTAAAAACGTTGGAGACAAAACGCTGGAGCGAAACTACGACGATGGAATGTTGAGGTTCTATTTAACACCGATGAGGAGTTTTAGAAGTAAAAATGGGAAGCAAAAGTTAAAGAATTCGGCATCTGTAGCTGGGGATATTTTTCGGCTGAACTGAACTAAAGGTAAGGGCTTTATGTTTTCTTACTACAGTGTTATTTTTGTTGATATTAACATGATCCTTTGGATGCATAATATGATAATACATAACATGGTGTTAATTTATGCGGGTGTTAGTGATGCATATGGGTCGTAATTAGAACGCTAAGGTACGGTCTGTTTGGATGGATGGCCAGAGGGGAAGGGGAAGGGGAAGGGGAAGGGGGAGGGGCTGTCTTTCCTTTATTCTGGTTCGATGAAAAGGAAGGGATTCCATTTTTCACCATGTAATATGATTATTGTACCCTTTTCATAAGTATATGTACGCGGGAGATCAATAAAAAGCGTTAGGGTTAAAATAGTAAAATTAGGGAAAGATTGGAAGAATAGAGTTCTATGGAATTGGCGAAGGGGCCTACCCCACCCCATCGTCCTCGTCAATCCAAATGGACCAGTAGTGTTTGGTTCCATGGAATTGGCGCTTCGGAATGGCATTTTTTTTGGGAATAAACATGTAAAATCTTAAAACACTACTGGTCCGTTTTATGTGTTCATCTCAAATTCCAATTCTGAGGCTTCAATTCCATGCTACCCAACACTACCTATTTTCTTTGCGTTAGAGTTTACATGGTACTTTGCTTAGTTTTTGGCAAAGATTATGTATTGTAAAGTATTTCATGTTGTTCACTTGGCCCCATTTGTCTAGTGTTTCTGCTCCCAAATTCTTGTTTCCTTTCCCAAAATTTTGAAATTTAAGAACAGAATCATGTTTGGTTAACATGTTCTTGTTCCCAAATATTCCCCAAATTTTGAGATTAATCCCAAAACTCTTTGGCTATTGAGAAACAAAAACAATTTATTTTCTTTCCTTCCCAAGAAAGGGACAAGGTCGGTATTTTTTAAACCTTTAGTGTGCTCCCCTTCTTCGGAACTTCTTAGTCTCAAATATAGAGAAGTGACATTTGTTTTTCTTTTTCATTTCCCTTTCTTCATCAATTTTGGTAAAGAGAAACACAATAAAATAGTTTCCTATAATTATTTCTTTTAGTTGTAATTAATCTGATAAATGTGTTTTTATGTTATAATTTACTAAAATTAATTGCCTAAAAGAAACATTTAAGTCTATGATTTATGTTTAAAGTGGTTTGTTTTTTTCAAATGTGAGAACTAATATTGTAACCAAACGTGTTTTTTTGGTTTTGTTCTCATAAATTATAAAACAATTAAGAGCAATTGTTGTTACCAAACACGTTTCTATTCCCAGAATTATTTGGAACGGAAACATAATTCTCATCCCATTTTTTGGGAGTAGAAAAAATACACAGAAACGTTAACCAAATGCCACCTTATGTTATTCTTTGTGATTCCACCGTGTCCTTGTTTCATGATCGCGAGACTAATCCTTGGAATGCATATTTTCAGTCCAAGGGGGTCGTGATCTTTCTCAACAAAACGAGGTAAGATGGAGAGAGAATGAAGAAGAGAGCAAGTTTGAGGTGTACTGCCAAACGAGGAGCAGAAAATAATTGAGGGAAAGTCGGCTTAAAGTTCTTCCTCGAGGACCAATCACAACTACCGACAGCAGAGAATCTGAAAGCCCATGCAGAAGGTACTCTTCCTCTCTGCTAGTATTTGAATTTTCTTTCTGGCATATTGAGATTTGCAAGTTGACGTTCAAATTGCAGAGAGAGAGAGAGAGAGAGAGAGATTTCTTATCATGGGAATGCTATCAGGAAGAGAGAGAGAGAGAGAGAGAGAGAGAGAGAGAGGTGCTGATCAAGGAATTCTCTCAGGTAGAGAGAGAGAGAGCGAGAGAGAAATGCCTTTGGTCTGTTGGATATTGTTGATTTCCAAAGGTACCAGCTGAATTGTTGTTAGATGTTGTTAATTGTGTTTTTTTTTCCACCTATTGTAAAACGGTTGTTGTTTGGCAATAAAACAGTAGATCCTGTGAGACTCTAACTTGCAAATCAAATTTCCATTTCCCTACAAGTTTTCCATGACTTCCCTGCAGGCAATGTTAGGTTGGAACTTGGGAGTAATAGAATATAATCTAATTCTGAACCAACTAATGTTTTAAAACTCAGACTGGACATCAATATAATAAATAGATATAATAAATAAATAAATATATTACGTCGTTAATATATATAATTAATAAATAAATAAATTATATTTATAACATATATAATAGAGTTGGTGGCAATTTTGTAATTTTTGCTCCCATTTTGTCCTTTTCTTTGGGACTTTTTGGTTGATTCTTCCAGCCATGGGGTGATGGCAAATGTGTAATTCAATTTTATTTTTGTCCTCATACGTAATTTTACATAGCATATATTTCAATTCCATGTTCATTCTTTTGTTGTCTTCTAAGATTAGGCCCATTAGGGCTTACAATACAAACGGACCATATGAGCTGTGGAGTGTGGATGAGAGAGCGACGAAAAGAGGGAGCGAGCGAGGAAGAGATAGGCTTCGGCGGCTATGGAATTGCGCAGCATATGAAGTTGAATCCCTAGTCGGCCGTCCACTGTCGGAGCCCGTTGTTGTCGGAGGTTGCACAAGCAAGGCTGTTCGTCGTCAGCTGATAACGGAGGTTGCACAAGCAAGGCTGTTCGTCGTCAGCTGATATCGGACTGAAAAAAGGGAAGAGCATTTTTTTTTTTTGCAAGAAAACCCAGCCGGTTGGTCGAAAACCGGAACGGTTCGCTGGTTCGCGGTTGAACCGATTTGAACCGACCGGTTGGCCGGTTTTAGGGGTTCTTCCGGACTAGAAATTGAGCCGATCGAAGGTTCAACCGGTTGAACCGGCCGGCCCGGTCCGGTGTTTAAAACATTGGAACCAACGTGGGTTCTAATTTTGATTCCATTCCATTGAAATTCAATCATTTATTTTTTTAAACGGTAGTGTGTGTCTGGGTCAGTTTACGCACACTTCGAATAATTATCTCTTCGGACGGTCTTGAGGGTGCACTTCCCCACATCATTTTGGCGCATTCAGATTAAATTCAAAATTTAGATTGCGTTTGGGTAAGGCATTTGATAAATCCAAGATTTTGAAATTCCTTCATTTCATAAATATTTTGTTTGGAGTGAAGTATTTGAAATATATATATATATATATATATATATATATATATATATATATATATATATATATATTTTTTCTATTTTTTATCATTTCAGGAAAAAAAATAAAAAAATCGACGAACAGAATCCGAACAGAAGACGAATCGAACTCTAAATCTTCGAACAAATTTAAGAACAAACTCGAAACCGAAACTCTATTTGGATTTCGATTTCGAAATATAAATCGATTTTGAACCCTTTTTGGATTTCAATTTCGAAATCCAAATCAAAATCGAAATCGATTTCGAAATCGATTTCAAAGGTCGATGGAAGATTGAAGAATGAAATCGAAGGTCGACGAAGAAGCAGAAGATCGAAATCGAAGGTCGACGAAGAAGAAGCAGAAGATCGAAATCGAAGGTCGATGGAAAGTCAAAAATGAAGGTCGACGAAGAACGAAGCACGACGAGTGTTGGTGGTCGTCGTCTCGTGTGTCGGTGGTCGTCGCGAATTGCCGACCGTCGGGTAGCAAGTCTGTTCTTCGCGAGGTCTGAAGGCTATCGATTGATCCTTTGCTTGAGTGGATTTCTCAAATTCTACCTCTCCCAAATGCATTTTTAAATTCTTCCATTCACCCAAAAAAGAATTTCACAAATCCTTTATCTTATTACCCAAATAAGGGATTTGCCAAAAGTGAATTTCAAAATCCCCTAACCAATTGAAATATTTCCTACAAATCCTTCATCCAAACACAACCTTAATTTCTGGAAAACTTTTCAAGAGAGTCGAATTCTAGTTGACAAAAAAAATAGACACATTCTCTCTTTCTCTGAATTGTTTGTCGCAAATTATTTAAATTTATTTTGTTGTTGATTTGCTTTCGAAATTTACTCTACTTTTTTGGTATTGATTGATGAATCTATTGATTTTCTGTTTGTTGTGTCATTTTGATTTTTTTTTGTTGTTGATCTTGGTTGGAACAATCTGTTGCCCAAATCTTTTTTTTTTTTTTTTTTTTCTCTCAAAATTGTTTGGAGTAGATTTGTTCGATGTTGATTTGGTTCTGAATTTGACTGTGCTTTTTGGATCATTTTGTTGATTTTGCTGCATTTGTGTCCTAGTTTTTATTGTTTGTTTGAATTTTGGTGTTATTTTTTTGGAAATAATTCCTGCAATTTTTGGTGATAACAATTTCAAAATCCAAAAAGTTATTGTGATGGTAGTGGTGGTTGGTCTGAAAGTTCGTTGCAGATTAGGGGGAACAAAAAAATTTCAGAACACGTCCGAGTGTGTTGAGGATATTTTAATAAATTTATTTAATATTTTTTAATTAGTGGAGTTTTCGTAAAGAAAATAATAGGTGGCAGTTTTGATGTCCATACCAAATCACCGGATGGCAATAGTACTCTCTCTCTCTCTAATCTCTATTCTCGCCGCTAACTGATAATAAATTTCCTATTTCCTGCTTAGAAATTCCCATCGTGGTGCGTTTACATTTTCGTAGTTAACATAATCAATTGAAAGCTTAATACATTGAAGAAAAATCCTATCATGCTTATCTTCGAGCAAGTTATGCATAATTAATTTTTTGGGTATTTTTGTATCCGATTATTTATGGTACCCAATTTTAGATTGAGACATGTGAATATACTAATATGTTTTATCGGCGAGAAAATAAATGTAGTATATTTATTTGTAAATTATCACTTAAAATGCACATTTCAAGTTATTGATTAATGTAATGTGTGAATTATCTCGCTCATGCATTGCTTAGTGAAAAATATGAAGAGTTATTTATTAATACTATTACTCGGGTTAGCTTTAGATTGTAAGCCGCTTAGGAGTTAGGACACTTCAATATTATGGAAATGAAGTGGAATAATTCCATTTACACCATCTCAATTATAGTGAAATTCTATATACACCCCACTAACTTTCAAAATTATCACGGCGACTCCACGTCGGAGCAATTTTTATTGAATGGGCCATTTTGTCCTTACTAATTTAGAATAGAAAAATAATAAAATAACTAAAATTAATGAATGACCAAATTGCCCTCCTTTTTTCTTTCTTTTTCTTTTTCTTTTTCCTTCATCTTCAATCCCCACAATCAACGATCTCTGCTATGGCCCCAGCCCCAGCTCCATCTCCAGCTTCGTGCTCTATCACCAATCATCCTTCAACTTTCGATCGTCGTCTTCGTCCCTCAATCTTCACTCGAATTGAGGTCTGATAGCTATTACCAAATTGAAAATCCTGTCTCCGTCCCTCCATCGTTGTTCGACCTTCGATCGAAAATCGTAATTGCAACCCTAAATCGAATGTGGTGGTCGGCGATGGCAGAGAATGAAATGATACCACGTTTTTTTTTTTTGTTCTTTCTTTTCTTTGTGTCTTTGTTTGCAAACAAACAAAGGCCACAAAAGGGGATTAGGGTTCCAAACAATCGCCGCCCTATCTCCTTGTGGTGGTGGTGGACTAGTGGGGAATTTGGCGAAGAGGAAGATGAAGAAAGCCCGCAAGGCCACTGGGATCTACAAGGGAGTTCTTCCGGCAGAGGGACGAGTGGAGAAAGCACCTGATGTTGTCGAACCCTAGGTTCCTCTGCTCGCATCATCCGTTCCTCTATTATGAAATTGGGTTTGTTTGAGAGCCGTTTATGCTTTGTTTTGGGTCTGTGTTTGAGTTATTCGATCTGTTTTGAGCGATTGCTTTGGTGCACTAAAATTGAATGTAATTATGAAACTACAATAAATTATTGTTTTGAGTTATTCGATCTCTCTTGTTAGGCAGTAGGTATGGTGTTCGGTGGTGGTGTCTCTGGTGGCAGCGGTGGAAATGGTCCTTGGTGGTGGTGGTGGTGGTGGTAGTGGTGATTTCGGGAAGATGAAACGGTGGAGGTGGAGAAAATTCTAAGGCTTTAATTACAATAGGTACTATGAATGTTTTATGAAATGTTATTTTAAACTATTATACTTTTTTAATATGAGGGTAATTTGATCTTTTTACTTGGTCAACAATTAAAAAAATTGATTTTGAAAGGGCATTTTCGGAATCAAAAATGATCTGGAGGTCTCAGTGACCTTTGACCAAATAGTTTAAAGATATCCCATATAGTTTTAAAAGTTGAAGGGATTCCTGTGATCACGGTCGAGAGTGTAAGGGGAATTATCCCGATATGAAGTAGGGCAATGATTATAATATAAATAAAATCTTAGGCCCAAGCAGCCGTTGCTGCCATTTGTTTGATTACCTATCTGGTTGGACTTGGGCCTATTTTGGGCTTGGAAAATTCTTGGTTTGACCTTACTTTCTTTTTAGAGAAATGTTAATTCGAAGATCATATGAACAAACTCAATCAGAACCTAATCCTTGCAATTGCTCAATGTCTCTTTATTATCTTCTATTTCCTTTTCTGCTACATATGTAAGTGTAGACATTCTTCATCAAAATATAACGCATTTGCATTCACGAATTTTCACCAAGTCTTTGTTCTTGAGAGAAGTTTCTATACTTTTTTGTTCACTACATGATGTTGTTTATTGTTGTATCTTGCGAGACAAACTCTCGATCAAATCATCAATACCGTTGCGGGGGCAAAATTTACTTCGAGGAGATACCGTAATACGATTGACTCGATCATCCATTTTGGTATTTGATTCTTTTTTTCTTTCGTAATCCAATTAGTGGTTTCTGATTAGTTTTTTCCATTTACTTTCTGTCTGATATTCTGTATTTAATTTATTTATTTTTTTAACTGTAGTTTCAATTCTTATTCTGCAATTTCATCGTAATTTGCTAATCTAGAATATTGATGTAACCAGTGATCTATATTATTTTAATCTTTTTTTTTTAATTAATTAATTTATAAATCAAATTCTCAACATTTTTTTTGTTCACACCCATGAAACCTCCCTCTTAAAATCAAATTTAGTTAGAACTCTTCCAAATTTAGTTAGAACTCTTCTTAACTTGGTATATAGTATTTGAATTTAAGGAATTTATGATTTCAATTCTAAACTTCGAATTTGGTGCTTCTAAATTCCTTATCCAAACCAACTCTTATATTCTTTACCTAATCAATCCTAAATTCTGTAGAACTTCAATTCCTTTTATATGGTTTAACTAATCATATGGTTTAACTGCCTAATCTAACCAATGCACTTGGTTGTTGATTTAGGTTGTTTGAATTCTCAGAGTTTTATTCCATTTGAGATTTATGCCTCAAAAGTCCTAATTTTGTTGGTTTAGGGTGTTTTTTTCTTACCATTCAAAATCACTTTTTTTTTTTTTTTCAAAGATAGATTTTTTAAATTTAGTTACTCCTCAAGTAAATTTGTTTAGTTTATTTTGAAAATTATTTTGGTATAAGTGATAAAGAAAAGATTGTTTTGGAGTTTCCAAGCAAACAAATCATATAATTTAATTTTAGGTCCCTTTTGATTTTTTTGGGGATCTGATCTTAGATTGGGACATGTGAATATACCAATAGGTAAATATGGTATATTTATTTATAAAAAATCATTTAAAAGTGAATAAAAATTTATCACTTAAATTACTAACCTGAAGTTATTGGTTGATATGTTATATAAATTATCACACATTGATTTGTGAAGAATATGAAGAGTTGCAGAATATTAACTCCTGATTGTTAATTAAAGAGTTACAAAAAACAACTTTTGGTTGTAACTGATAGGAGTTTCAAAGTCTCTTCCTTATCTTTCGTTTTTTTTCTAATCCCTACATAGGAGCAAACATTCTTCAACATATAGGCACAAAAACATAAGGCATTTGCATTGTTTCCAGTGTTGGTACCTGGAGTTGTTGATCGTTGTATCTAAGGAGACTGTTCACGACAAAATATACTTTCAAGAGATATTGTTAAATGATAGACTTGAACTGCCCATTATGTTATTTGAATCTATTTTCTTTGTAATATAGTAAGTGGTTTCCAATTACTTCTTTTTGTTTATTTTGTTCATCTCTCTGTATTCAATTTTTTTACTATAATTTTAATTCTTGTTTTGAAGTTTTATTGCAATATGCTAATCTAGAATATTTATGTAACCAATTACCTATTTTATTTATTTTGTTTTCTATAGTTAGTTAATTAATTAATTAATTCATAAATTATTTTTTTCAACAATCTTAAAGCAGATTTCGTATAGAAATTCAGTTTTGTTTTTTTTTTTTTTTTTGAAATATTCTAGTTTATAAAATACTTATATATTTACTACTTTCTTTCATAGAAACATGTTGTCCACTAATGATGCTAATACTGATGGAACCCAAACCATCACAATACCAGTTGTGATTGAGCCTAAAGTGCATCCTATGCCCACTCCTTATGAAAAGAACTAGAAGTTTGATTGAAGTTTCTTCAAGAGATGACAACAAAAGATGTTGTTCTATTTAACAACATTGTACTTGAAAATGTTTTTTTGCGATGATGCTCTTACCATGACTGAACAGTTAGACACATAGACTGTATTTGTGCTTAACGCATGGAAACACTCACATTCATGTGTAAAAACTACATCCTAAATGCAATGAGTAATATACTCTACAATGTGTATTGTTCAATTACGATGGCGAACAAACTGTAGCAATTCTAGGAAAAAGACGGTAAAAAGCAACAAATGATTGAGTGAATCATTCGAAGTGGCGATTGTGATTGAAAACTTTCCATTATCATGGGGAGACTTCAAGAATTATCTCAATCACAAATGCAAAGAAATTACTCTTGAAAATCGTGTTCTAAGATTGCGAAATCGGATTTCTTCTAAGCGTGAGGGTTGCATTCTATGATGTCTAAAGCTCATGTGATAGAGACTCACAAGACAATCAAGAAAATGAAGCAATTTGAAGAAAATTATAACAATAGAGGGTAAGAAGCCTAATATTTAGGTTAATGTGACCAAAGTGGATAACCGTTTGATGAGGTTTCTACGAAGCACTTGTCAACAATTGTATCTGAATTAATTTTGTCGACAACCTCAGAGAATGGTATGTAAATACTAGCGCCACCTGTCACATTTGTTCTGATAAGAAGATGTTTATCGTTTATCAACCAGTAGAACTTGGGGATAATCTCTACATGGGAAATTCTTCAACCTCTAAGGTTGACAGACAAGAAAAGATTGTGCTGAAGATGACCTTTGGGAAATAACTTACTCTAAATGATGTCCTAAATGTATCAGAAATTCATAAGTATTTGGTTTCTGGATTGCTACTGAGTAAGAAGAAATTTATGCTAGTGTTTGAGTTTGATAAATTTGTACTTAATAATAATAGAATGTATGTTGGAAAAGACTATATAGCTAAAGGGCTTTTCAAGCTTAATGTAATGACTTTAATTCCAAAGAATGATAATAATATAAATGTAGTATTTTTTTCTTATATGATTTGAGTCTTTGATGTGTCATGGTTGTTTGGGGCATGTTAATTGTGATACTTTGCGTAAATTAAATAATATGAATTTAATTCTTAAATACCAAAATAATACAAGTCACAAATATGAGAGGTGTGTGGAGTCAAAATTCAATCAAATTTCTTTTTATTCAATCTAAAGAAAAACAGAATCTCTAGAATTAATTCACACTGATCTTTGTGATTTAAAATTTATACAAATGAGAGGTAGAAAAAAATATTTTATTACTTTGATTGATGATTGTAGGAGATACTGCTATATTAATCTTTTAAAGAGTAAAGATGAAACATTAAATATATTTATATATTATAAGACAGAAGTTGATAATCAACTTAATAAAAAGATTAAAAGTGTTGCCTAGTCATAAAGGTGAAGATTATGTTGTATATTTTGGTGAGTTGTGTGCGTAACATGGAATAATTCACCAAATTATAATATCTTATTTTTTCTCAACAAAATAGAGTTGTTAAAAGAAAGAACAAAATTTTAAAAGAGATGATGAATTCTTTATTAAAAGTTCTAGTGTACCACAAAATTTGTGGGGAGAGGTTGTTTTAACAACAAATTTGTTTTTAAACAAATTACCTAATAAGAAATTAATATTTGGTAAATGATGATTTTTTTTTTTGTTTGTTTGTTATCAATAAGTTCTAGTCTACCACGAAAGTGTGGATTCTAACTTTCTCATGTTAAAGTTTACCACAAATCAATCGCACACATCAGGCAACAACTGTAGAATTAGTCAAAATTCAAGTTGTGATGAAGACCTGACCCTCACCTTTCCAGTTTCTCAACCTGCCTGATTATCTTAAGAACGTGGTCCTTAACCGAAGACCTTGTCGACATCTTGGTTCTAAAGCTTCTTAAAGGTGTTGTACCTAGCAGTATGACTGTGTTCACCAAAGTGTTGCAAAATCACATATGAGCTCCCCAGTCCTTTAGAATATTTCTAAAGCTAATTGCCCATCGATACTATCACATTGCACTAAGTTTGCTTATCATCATCTATCCATTTTTGGATTGTAATACAGAGATACAGCGGGTGTCCGCCATGGGCCAATTTTCTTTGGAAAGATCGCTTGATCGGTGGCCCACCTTATCGAAATGCTTTTTATAATCGTTTGCCTGTTTCTCGATCGACTAACACTGGGGGCAACTGATGGGGTATTCATGGTCTAAGGTGGACTACCTTCCTCCCTCCTTGGATGAACAACTCCTCTACCTTTCAGTCGATCTGCATCACTTTGATCCTGAGTCTCCTCCGATCGTCTATTTCCTCATCCATTCTTCTTTTTGATAGGTTGGTCATGAACAATATTGGACCATTTTGGCCAATCCCATTAGATCTTAACGAGTGCAATACTGATTGGTCAAGTGGGCCATGTCTATTGGGCATTACGGGCCCCACCCATGGGCCATGCCGCCTTTCTCCACCCATGACGTTCTAAGTAGGTCGGGTTATGTTTTAATCAGCTCGGATTAGAATTAATCCTCTTGCTTCACCAGCTTTGGGCTCCACCCTAATTTGGAGGCTTTACCTCTATATGTGGTACTCCTCTTGAGATTTCAGGTAACACATTTATTGTCTTTCAAAATATTCTACTTGCCAACTTGTATATTTACTTTCACGTTTGAAGGACTTCGCTGGAGATCACTCCAATTAGCCTTACTGCATGTACTCGGTGAATAGATTGGGTACTTGGCGGACAAATAGTTATCATGTTCCCTGATCGGTGCAACACAGCTTGGCTCTATATTCCTTTTATTTGTTGGTAAGTTTTGTGCACGAATAGAATCTTAAAATTTGAATATATATAATTCATTAAATCTTACATTTAATTTAACAAAATTGAATTGTTAAGTATTATTATAGTTAGAAATCAACTGAAATATTAATAAGGTTAGTAAATAAATTGTTAAAAAATATTAAAAAAAAAATTATTAGATCAAGAACTATACCTCTCCTGCCAAACTACAGATGTCATCTGGTCCTATATTGGCTAAATTGTTGCTCAATCTTCTCGAATAAAATAACACACAACGGATAACCCAAATACAGCTCAAATCATGAATATATAATAAATATGAATTTTTATTTTTAAAATAACTATCAATATTTTACATTCAAGGGCTCAACAAGGATTCGATTATAATAAAAACATTTCAAAAATTAAATTTTGAATTTAATCCTGAATATAGTAGACTGATGTGGAAAAATGTATTCTTAAAATTACGATGATTAATTGAGATACGCGTAAATTATTCGAATATATCTTACCGTAAAAACAACCAAAATAAAATAAAATAAATGAGATGAAGTCCCTTGGTCAATTACAAGATCATTAAAAAAAAGTAGAACTTTAGTACAATGATGCTATTTCTTATCACATGTTAATTTAGTGCATGTAGATGGTTACTCATTGTAATGAAAGTTTCATTAATTGGAGACTGAGCCGGTCAATATATCGAATCACTGGCTAATGATTGAACTGGTTTAACAAATTAATTTTGTCATATTACACTCACTTTATTCATTTATAAGTTATAACTTGTAGAATGGACTAGTGACCGAATTGTGTATATAGAAGGATTAGCTGCCTTTTATTTTCATTTTTTCTTTTTTATAGTGTTTCGGTGACAAATCTCTTAGTTTACGTGTAATTTTTAAAAAAATCTCATGAGGAACTGCAACTTGTGTTTTAATCCCGTGTATTAAAAAAGACAGAAAATTCAATACACGCACCTGCATTTGTTTAGTTACATATAACTAATTTGTGTTAAAATATTTGCTAGATGTAACAGATGTTACTGTAATTTGTAACATGTAATTAATTTGTGAGTAAAAATTTATTAGATATAACAAATATTACACAAATATATGTAAGTCGTAACATTTCACTAATATTACATAAATATATGTAACTAATATTAAACTAATTTTTATATGTAATATTTGTTAGATCTCATAAATATTACATAAATACATGTAATTTGTAAAGTATAACTAATATTACATAGTATGTGCAATTAATATTACATAGATATAAGTGATATAGTTAATTATTAAGTTGTAACTAATTTTAATCATAAGTAATTAATATTCAATATAATACGAATTTACTCACCAAGTTCTCTTTACATCCTCGTGCAATATGTGAGTACATGCGGAACTAATATTAAAGTAGAACCTAAAACGCAGAACCAAATCAAAATTTATGTTTTAAAAGGGACTAATAACAGATTACTTCTGCTATTTGAGACTAATCACCAATTTTTTTTTTTTTGGGACTAATCACCAATTAAAAAACTAAATGTGTCTATCTCCTTCTAATCTTGACCGCGAAAAATTAAAAATTTATTAAAAAATATTAAATAATTTAATTATCTCTAATTTTCAATTTTTAATTAATACTTAAAAAGGAAGAAACTAATATCTGGTTAAAAATATAAAATAATTTAATCGCGCTCTATTTATTTTTTTCAATTTAAATATTAAGGAAAGAAGAAAAAAAAATCTCTAACTCTCTTTCTTTCTCCACCTTTATTATTCTTTGTTTTTTTTTTTTTTTTGTGTAATAAAAATAAAAAGTTTGTAAATGGACAATTTCATCTTTTATATAAAAGTAAGGATTCATCGTGCCCAAAGACAATATCTAAAATTTATAAATATAAAAAATAATAAATAAAAAAATTCCCAATAAAATATAGTATATATATATATATATATATATGAAGCTTCAATAATATAAAATATAATTAAACTCAACCGGTTTGTAAGACTGGTTGGCCAATGCTACCAATTGGCTTGGGCAAAGGACGCCCATCTTGAGTAGCGTTGAATAAAAAACCTTTTGTAAGTGTAGATAGAACCAAGATCTCAAGCTACTAAAGAAATGAGTCACTGTTGCTAAAATTATATTCTAATAAAATTAGGTCGGTCTCTAGTCGGTGAAATAAAATTGAAAACTCTGTGCTTATTATACGTAAAGTGAAATTTTTAAGCAAAATTTTTTCTTCAAAATACTTTCATAATTCAATCTCATTCATTAATTTCTCTCAAATCAATCTCAACCCTTAATAAAAAAATATCGTGTTTTAAATAATTGATTTGGTTGAAAATTTTAATTTTAATATTCATTTAAATTAAGCAATATATTTAAGAAAATATATAAATTTGAATTAGTTGGTTCTGCTTCACAATAATATTCTTGAAGGATGAGTGTAAGTACATGTAATCTCTTTGACCTGTCTGCCGTGACTGGCATGAAAAAGTTGAGGTTTGTTTGGTCACGTTAGCTAGAGTTGGTTGGTTGCCATGAACCCACTATGGTTGGAACAACCCTAAACTCCCTCACCACCAAACACTCCCTCTCCCTCCCTCCATTCTTTTTTCTAGAATTTTTATTAATATTTAATTTTAAATTAAGAGATCTATATATGTATAAATACGGTAAGGTATATTTAAATCAGTTTACGCACACTTCAATTAATCACTTTTTTGGATGATTTTAAGGGTGTATTCCTTTACCGGCTTGGTGCCTAAAGTCGATTGAGAAAGAAAATGACATAGAGATTAGCAGCACATAGCTTAGCTTCGAAATTATATGTCGCTGTTGATGCATAACTACTTTGTGTAGGTCTCAAGAAATAACTATACGAAAGTGCTTATACTTTTTTCAAAATTTCAAAGTCCTTCATAGATTTTATTTTGTCTCAATTAAGTCCTCTTATTATTTCAAATAAAAACAGCCGTGCTGGGTGATCCCTGCTCCTATAAAATTTTGGAAAATATCGAGAATTTTAGGTTTACTTGTAATAGTTTTTTAAAAATTATTAAAACAGATTTACACCAAATTTACCGTTTTGTTACTCCATTATATTTCTGTCCAATTTTCGACAGAATAAATCATGTCGATACCGTACATTATAAGGGTAAAAAGGGAATTTTTAGACCTATAATTGGCCGCCAATAATACCCTTCATAGAAAGAAAATCGGGATTGTGTGGGTACATAATAAGTCAGTCAGTAGATATGAAAGAAAATACAAATTTCATAGATAGTAAATCCGTGATTGTCTAATGACCAACTCTAAGTAGGAAAATACCTTTTTACCCTCCTGTACGGCTTCCAAAAGGTTATTAAATTGATTTCATATTAATGAAGTAATGCGAGGGACATAGTTGAAACAAACTATATTTATGGGGCTAATATAAAATATGAGTCAAAATACAGGGTACTTTTGGTTAGTTTGACCATATGTATTGTGGTGTCGTTCTGGATTTATGTATAGACGTATAACGTCTTGGTTGTGAAGTATTCTTACAATGTTTACCAAACCAATTAAAACTACATGGTAACAGAGACACATCTTCACCTCCTTATAAAGCTTCGTGACATCCTCTCTCACCTCAATGCACGGACAAAGTAAGAGAGAGAGAGAGAGACATGGCGGCGTGGGTGCATGCAGTGGTGCTGGCGGCGTTGTTGTTGCCGGTGGCGGCGGAGGGCATGATTCGTCATTACAAGTTCAACGTAAGTATTTATTTAATTCTTTTTCGAGTATATATGCATTTGTTGCATAAAAGGGGGAAAGTGTCTCCTCTCTCAATCTAAAAGTTAGTGATGTTTTTTTTTATCTTTATAATTTAACTATCAGCTTTTTTTCACTGGGATAAACCCAACAATCTCTCCCTCACATATCGAGCTTTTAGTCAGTTAACCCTCGATCATTCTCTCCCTTTGTGGCTATTGGATCAGAATTATTGTAACTTAAGCTCTGATTCAAGTGTAGAGTGATCTTGGACTTCTCTCAATTTCAAAAATTAACTCATGAGATGAGATTTTACCTCACATTTATAACCTGATCAAAGTTCTTCGACATTTGATATGAGATAAACCTAATCATGTCTACCATTGATTAGTATTTTTATTCTCAAATTTGTCTGTTTTAATTATAAATATGGGAAAAGTGGTGTTCTGTTCTCACATTTTCAAAATATTTATTTGCGTTAGATGGGAAATGAATTATTTTGCACGAAAAGTTAAGTCCTTTACTATAAATATAGTAATTTAATTTATAGATGCAATTGACTCATCACCTGAAAATCTTTCACCATACGGTTTCCCATGCAACCTGCATTGTGCACTGGCCAGGTTAGCACTGAGAAAAAAGAGAATTTTCTTTTTTTTCTTATTAATTAGGGTAGGATTCTTTTACCATCTATAAAATATTTTAGAAATTAATTAATTAAGGTACATGCAAGTTGATCCAGAAATATCTAACCATATAATAAAAATAAAATCATATCCGTGCAACAAATATATTTTCTTTAAAATTGAGAATAAAATTCTAGGAATATTTTTTTCCCTTTAAAAAAATATTTATTTTTGTTTGTTTTCACTTTTCTTTTATATTAAATAATTTTTTAGAAGATTGCAAAAAACATTAATTTATTTTCAATTTTATATTAGTATTTCCAGTTCAAAAACAATAAATAAACATCACCTTTTACCAAATGGCACTTAAATATCACCTATTCTAATATTTTCTTCCATGAACAACTGTATATTTAGAATATCCAATTTCTTTTTCTTTTTCTTTTTTTTAAAATATAATTAGTTTACGGTGATTACTGGGGGCTAACTTGCGCAGGTTGTGATGACGAACACTACAAGGCTATGTTCGACTAAGCCAATAGTCACAGTGAATGGGGGATTTCCGGGTCCCACCATCTATGCCAGGGAAGACGACACCGTTTTGGTCAAGGTCGTTAACCACGTCAAATATAACGTCAGCATCCACTGGTCAGTAGTGTGGTGCAAAAAATGACATGGAATTTATTTATTTTGATTTTGAGTCAACTAGTCGCTAATCACCTAAGGTGGCGTTTCGTTAGTGTTTCCACTTTTTTGAACCTAATTGGAATAGATTGGGTTGAGTTGAATTGGGTTAGGTTGAGAATTTTAGAAACAAAATTGCGTTTGGTAATGACAATTTTTGTTTTGTGCTGAGAACAAAATATGTTTGGTAACGATTTTATTCTAAAACTAATTTTTTTTTTTGGTTTGGCGGCGGCGCCGGCGGTATCAGACGGTGGCCGGACGCCGGCGCCGGCAATGGTGTCAGACGGCGGCGGTGGCCGGACGGCCGGCTGGCGGCAGAGGTGGCCCGCGACGGTTGCCGGAGGTGGACGCCGGCAGTGCTGACGGTCGCCGAAGGTGGCCGGCTGTAGCGGAAGGTCGCCGGAGGTGGCCGGGACGGCGGCGGTCGGTCACCGGACGGTGGCCGGAGACGGCGATCGGTCGGTGGCGATGGTCCCCGGACCATGGCCGACGGCGGCAGGTGGTGGTGGTCAGCCGGCAGATGAAGTCGAAAGTTGAGAATTTTGGATTGAGTTTTTTGGGCACAAAAAGAAATAATTTTTTTTTGTTTCTGGTTTCTTTAGGATTTTGAGAATCAATTCCTATTTTTTGGGTTGGATTGAGTTGAGTTTTGTGTTTACCAAACGCGTTCCCAAAAATCAAACTTAAAATTTTTGGATTTGGTTGGGAACACTAACCAAACGGGGCCTAAGTGACTTCACTGGAGGCACCCGTTCCTGCATTGACATGGTGCATTCAAAATTTAATTTGTAGAGTGTTCTAAAAGAGAATGAAATTCTGGTTGAAAAGAAAATCAATTATTTTTACTTGTCAACCGGGCTAACCTCTCTCTTGAATACATGGTAATATTTATTTATTTTTGGGAAAATGGACAGGCATGGAATTAGACAGCTGAGGACGGGCTGGGCCGACGGGCCTGCTTACATAACACAATGCCCAATTCAACCGGGCCGGAGCTACGTTTACAACTTCACAATAACGGGTCAAAGAGGGACACTATGGTGGCATGCCCATATCCTGTGGCTAAGGGCGACTGTCCATGGGGCCATTGTCATATTGCCCAAGCTCGGGGTGCCCTATCCTTTCCCCAACCCCCATAGAGAAGTGGTGGTCATATTAGGTGAATACCTACCCCCCAACTATTTCTCCTTCTCAATTTAGTACTTATATTTTTTATAGTTTAGATTATGCTTGGTTTGCATTTTAAAAATTATTCTATTCTCTCTTTTTTTTAAAAAAAAAATTCTATTTTGAATACATTTTCAGATAATTGTCGATTTTGATTTTTTTTAAATAAAAAATAAAATTTGAACTAGAAATTTTGGTTTGGAGGACCAAACTATAATTATTTATATCAGGAAAGAAATTGTTGTAATTTTTAAGTAAAAACATATAGAAATGTAAAGATGCTAGGCGTTTGGTAACCGTTTCTGTTTCTATTCCAGCAGTGAGATGGGAATGAGATGGGAATTTTGTTTCATTCTTGGGAATAGAATCGTATTTGGTAACCGTATTTTTTTTTTTTTGGAAGAGAATCGCGTTTGGTAACGATTTTATCTTAAAATCAATTTTTTTTTTGAGATTTTTTTTTTGTTTTGGTCGGACGGCGACGGCGGCGACCGGCGGGTGGGTGACTATGGTGGACAAACGGAGATGATTGGAGACGGTCGCTGAAGATGGCCGTTGGACGGCGGCGGCAAACGGCGGTGGACGGTGGCGGTGGCGGCGGATGAACAGTAACATATATTGGAAATGGAATGGGAATAATGAGAAACAATTTTTTTTATTTCTCATTTCTTAAGAAAAAAATGGGCACAATTCCCAAATGGGAATGGAATGAGAATGAGAACAAAAATTACCAAACGCTATTTCCAAACAAAATTTCCAAAAATCTGGGAATGAAATGAGAATTTTTAGAATGGAAACAGTTACCAAACGGGGCCTAAATGACTATTTCAAAACTTGTTGGGGAGGACAAAATAGAATTGTTTATATAAAAAATAATATATATTTTTTTAAATAAATACAAAAACAAAGGATAGTAAGCTACTAAGGTGGCGTTTGGTTTGTGTTTCCACTTTTCTGAACCCAACTGGAATGGGTTGGGTTGAGAATTTGGGAACAGAATTGCGTTTGGTAACGACAATTTTTGTTTTGTGCTGAGAACATAATGTGTTTGGTAACGATTTTATCTTAAAACTATTTTTTTTTTTTTGAAATTTTTTTTTGCGGTCGGCGGCGGCGGCGGCGGCGGCGGTAGTGTTAGACGGTGGCCGGACGGCCGGCAACGGCGGTGGCCGAACGTTCGGCGACGGCGGTGGTGGCCCGACGGTGGCCGGAGTTGAAAACTTTGGGTTGAGTTTTTTTGGCAAAAAAAAAAAAGAAGCTTTTTTTGTTTCTCATTTCCTTAACATTTTGAGAATCAATTCCTATTTTTTGGGTTAGGTTGGGTTGAGTTTTGTATTTGCCAAATGTGTTCCCAAAAATCAAACTCAAAATTTTTGGGTTGGGTTTGGTTGGAAACACTAACCAAACGGGGCCTAAGTAACTATTTCACAATCATTATGCCTCATATTACTCTTCACTCACTGAGTACAGTAATTTTAAAAAGGGTTAATTGGTTTGACCCATTTGCACTTTATACCTCTATGGTTTAAACGTCACCATTTACCCCCTTATAGTGTTGGCCCTAAGTGCAAATCTAACACTTTCTGTCAACTTTAACAAATGTATGGTTCACTCGCCATTTATGCGGATGAGCGTATTTTTTGTATTTTTTTCCTCCAAAATACATTTTTCTTATTCCCATTTTACCCTCCATATGTCTTTATATAATCTCCAGCACTTTTCACACATTTTCTATATCAAACCAATACTTTTCACTTATTTTTTTTTCATCCACAATTCATATTTTTATTTTTCATGTCTTCTTCAAATATTTTAAACACAATTTCTTACATTCTTCAAGTATTTTTATTTTTTCTTTACACAATATTTTTTTTTGTGAAATACACCATCTTAATAACAATAATACATCATAATAGAGCATGTTAATATATTTTTGATATCTTCTTCAAAATACATAATTTCATGAAAATACATCATATTAATATATCAAAATACATAAAAAAAAAAATTACACTTAATTGTGAAATACAACATCTTAATAACAATAATACACCATAATAGATCATGTTAATATATCCCAATATATCAAAATACATAAAAAAAAAAAAAAAAAAAAAGAAATAAATAAATATTACATTTCATTGTGATGTACAATGATATGAAATAAATATATAAAAAAATCTATTTTCAATGACATTATAATATCAATTTAAATTATATTATTTCACCACAATAATTCTAGTGATTAATTCAAAATTAAAACATAAATTGGGAGGTGATAATGTAATTTATTTTCATACCCACCCAGAACAACCGCTCCTCCATGGTCATCAAAATAGCCGCTCCTCTATCATCATCCTCCATGGTCGTCCTCCAAGAAGATCGTCATTCGTCGTCGTCTCCATCACGTTGTTCGTCGTCGTCTTCTGCGTCCTCTGTCGTTCGTTCGCCTAGTTCGTCGTCGTCCTCATCCAACAATGGCGTCCTCTCCTTCGTCTGCATCAATGGCGTTCGTTCATCCATGTCATCTTCTTTGGTTTCAATTTTGAAATCGAAATCGAAACCCTATTTCGATTGTGTTCATCGCCGTCCTCATCTTCATCGTCTGTTTTCATTACAATGGGGAGGATTTGGCTCTCGATTTCGAAATCGAAACAAAAACAGATTTTCGATGCCTATTTCGATTTCGATTTCAAAATCGAAATAGAAATCTAAGGATTTGTTCTTGAATTTGTGATGGTGTGAAGACGACGATGATGGCGGTGACGACGACGACATGGCGGTGGCTAGAGAAGACGACAACGACGGCGGTGGTTGGAGAAGGCAACGATGATAATTATGAAAGGAGAGCCACCGGGCGTGGCCATCTAGATCCGACCTCTCTGCGACCAACGCTGACCAAAGAGAGAGAGCGAGAAGGAGAACGAGAAACAAATAGAAAGACGAGAGAAATGGGAAGGAGCTAAAGGTTAATTACACTTTACACCCCAATAATTGTGAATAATTATGGAAGGGCAAAATTGACATTTCATATTTTTCGTCAACTGAGTTATCGTTGCATTTAGGTCTACAAACCATTGGGGGGTAAGTGGCGCCGTTCAAACTACAAGAAGGTAAAATACAAATGGGTCAAACTACAGGGCTAAAGTATAATTAACCCTTTTAAAAATTATAATATAAACATGGTCTAACGTCCACTTGCCTAGTAATTTTTGCACTGAGTCTACATCACCAAAAATGTTTAAGTTAAGATACTAGTATATACTTTATATATTAAACAATATTTTTTAATACTTTTAGTTAAGATACTAGTATGTACTAATAAATGTTTTTTAATAATTGCATATTAAATGGCCATAAATTGATTTTTTGATTAATTGAGGTTGTTAGTTTATTTTATTAATTTGATATGTAATAATAAAATAAACTTATTTGTGTGTGACGTAGGAGAATGGTGGAAATCAGACGTTGAAGCAGTGATCAATGAAGCGACCAAATCAGGATTAGCCCCCAATGTTTCTGATGCTCACACGATCAACGGTCACCCTGGCCCCATCTCCAAATGCCCTTGTCAAGGTAAAAATAATTGCTAAAAATCATTAAATAAAGGAAAATGCTAAAAGATATAAATTTTTAAAATATGAATTTTAAATTTAATTAATTGACCAATAAATTTCAATGTTTAACAAAAAAATCCAAAAAATCATAGATTCACAATTTAAAAAAATAAATAAATGTTATTTTAAGGATGTTTCGATAACAATTCTCTTATTTTATCCTTAATTTTAAAAAAAAATCTCCTATACAATTGTAACTCGGGTTCTAATTCTACGCATTAAAAAAAAATGGAAGATCCAATATACGTGCATTCAGTTATATATACCTAATTTATGTGCAAAGTATTTATTAGATGTAATAAATATTACACAAGTACAATTAATATAGTTACATGTAATTATGTAAAAGTTACACAAATACATGTAACTAATAGGAATAAGTGTATCTTTGACCCTGACAAATGAACTTTGTGTCAATTTGAACCCCCGTATTTGAAAGTGCATACATTGGTTACCTTACATTTCAATTTCGCTTCAATTTGGACACTAGGCTAAAATTTGTTAAGTCAAACTTAACAGTCAACTTTATTAAGGGGCATTTTTGTCATTTTCATTCCCAAATTATTTTATCCAATTTTTGTTCCATTTCTGTTGATCCTTCTGCTCAATATTTATAAATATTTTTCCTATCCCTATATTTATTGTTTATTCTTCATTTTCACCCTATATTTTTTATTATATATTTTTTAAAATAAAAATACACAACAATTAAAACATTTTATTGATCATAATTACAAGAATTAGTGTATTCAAACACTATATTGATCGATTCCAACACTGATCAACTAAATATTTTTGTATTTTTGAACTATAAAAAAATATATATATATACTCAAGAAAAACTTCCATAGCAAAACATTTTTTGCATTTTAGACAACACAAACAATACATCATGTTCTCAAAAAAACAAAACAATACAACAGGTCCTAAAAAAATAGTACAATACATCAGGTTCTGATAAACAATCAGAATAATACAATAGGTCCGAAAAAAAGTACAGTACATTAGATCTTGATAAACAACCAGAACAATAAAATAGGTCCCAAAAAAAAGTACAATACATCAGATTCTGATAAACAACCAAAACAATACATCAGGTCATAAAAAGACAGAACAATACATATCAAAAAACAGAATTAACCATCAAACTTGTTCTCTAGCATATGCATTGAGCATAGTCAAAATCCC
This sequence comes from Eucommia ulmoides, assembly GCA_016647705.1. Classification (NCBI taxonomy): domain Eukaryota; kingdom Viridiplantae; phylum Streptophyta; class Magnoliopsida; order Garryales; family Eucommiaceae; genus Eucommia; species Eucommia ulmoides. Next base: position 48,224,233 of record CM028338.1, read on the forward strand.
ATTTTTTACATGAACAGGTGTTGGCCTCTGAATCCACACTATATTTTCTACTTCTTGACCATATAAACAAATCATATAAGTGATATTATTGGTATGGCTTAATAACTGAGCATATTTTTTCAATTCAATTAGTGACATTTTATCTCTTGAGACATAATCAAAATAGCACAGAGAACCCCCAACATATTCAACAATAGGCTCATATATAAAATAACCCTCATGACATAACCACATTGTAAACAAATTACAACTAGTCCCTGACAACATAAATAAAATTTCCAGTTCATCATCATCTAAATTTGTAGATTTTGTTCTGTTCAAATACCATTTGTTTTGAAAATCTGAGAATAGAACAGAAAACAACTTTTTTCCCCAAAACCAAGAACATAAAACTTGAAACTAAAACAAAGCTGCTGGAAACAAAAATATGAAAGGAAATAAAATAAACAAACAAACAGAAATATACATAAAACAGTTAAAAGAAATAAAATAAACAAACAAACAAAATTGTTCTAAACCCTGGAAACTAAATAGAAACAAACGCATTTTTTTTTTCTTCTCATATTTCCGTTTCTATTTCTAAATTTTTCACAACAGAAACAAAAATAAAGGGTGTTTCACTCCCATATTTCGGTATATATATTCAGAAAAATCGTAACAGAAACAGAAATAGAAGTTGGAATGTGTGTGGTTACATAAAACGTTTGAATATAACCCTAAAAATGGGAAATTTTTCAGAAACGAGAACATTGGAATGGTGTTACTTACTGTACAATGGCGTGCCAAATTGCTCCAGATCTGTCGTTCTTAGGGCCATCGAATGCCTTGGGACTGAGAAATCGGAGGCGATGGCGACGGTTGTGGCGTCGGAGGTTACGAAATCAGAGGGAGAGTTCATCGACAGGATGAGAAATCGGAGGGCGATTACGTTGAAGGGAGATTTCGTGATCGAAGGCCGATTTCGTGATCGAAGTCAGATCGAAGCTCGATTTCGTCAAATCGAAGGAGAGAGGAAGATGAGAGAGCGTGAGGGTGATGAACTCAGAATCGGTGAAGGGAAGAGAGAGGGAAGCCTTCACTGATCACTCCTTGTAAAGCTAGGGTCAACCAAAAAAAAAAATGAATTTAGATATTTACCCTTGTTAATAAGGTCGCGTGATTTGCACGTGCCTGTTTTCTGTCCAATTCCATTCGCACCGTCAGCCCACGGTCTAAATTGAAACGAAATTGAAAATTAAGGTAGTCGCACTTTCAAATACGGAGGTCTAAATTGACAAAAAATTAATTTGTCACAGGCCAAAATTATATTTATCCTTAACTAATATTACACAGGTACATATAATATAAGTACATAAGATTTGTGATTATTAATTTGTAACTAATTTAACTAAATTTATTATAATACAGATTTATTCATTCTCTCTACTTTTCATGCTCAGTGCGTTCGCACATGCATGACTAAAACAGAATCAAATACTAATTTAAAGGATTAAATCTAAACTTATATTTGAAATAAGATAAATAACAGATTATGCCCGGATTAATTGCCAACTATCCCTTATTTTAATGCTTGATGCAGGAGGTTTCAATTTACCGGTTGAACCGAGAAAGCAATATATGCTGAGAATCATCAACGCCGCTCTCAATGAAGAGCTCTTCTTCAAGATCGCCGGCCACAATCTCACCGTTGTCGAGGTCGACGCCACCTACGTCAAACCCTTCAAAATCGACACCGTTCTCATCGCCCCCGGCCAGACCACCAACGTTCTTATTAACGCCGATCTCGGCTCCGGGAAGTACTTGGTCGCCGCATCTCCGTTCATGGATGCTCCAATTGCCGTCGATAACATGACCGCTACCGCCACATTGAATTATTCCGGCAGCCCAGCCACTGCCTCCACCACCATGACTTCCCCGCCGCCGCGGAATGCCACCCACGTGGCGACGAAATTCACGGACTCCCTGAGAAGCCTGAATTCGGAGAAGTTCCCGGCGAGAGTCCCTTTGAAAGTCGATCGTTCTCTTCTCTTCACGATCTCACTCGGGGTCAATCCCTGCTCCACCTGCGTCAACGGAAGCCGGGTGGTCGCCGACATAAACAACGTCACCTTCGTGATGCCAAAAATCGCTCTGCTTCAGGCCCATTTCTTCAACATCAAAGGAGTCTTCACCGACGATTTCCCCGGAAATCCGCCGATTAAGTACAATTACACCGGCGCTCAGCCGACCAATTTGAGGACGATTAAAGGGACGCGTCTGTACAGACTTGCTTACAATTCGACGGTGCAGGTGGTTTTGCAGGACACCGGAATGCTTACCGCCGAGAACCACCCGATCCATTTGCACGGATTCAATTTCTTCATCGTTGGGAGAGGATTGGGGAATTTCAATCCCAAAAAGGATCCCAAGAAATTCAATTTGGTTGACCCTGTGGAGAGGAACACCGTCGGAGTCCCTTCCGGCGGGTGGGTCGCCATCAGATTCAGGGCTGATAATCCAGGTAAATTCGCAACTGAAATTCGCAGAAACTTTGGTCAAATTACAGTATCAGCCCCTCTACCTTCGCAATATTTATCTATTTCTTTAAATTTTAGATATTTTGTGTCAAGTCTCTTATTTTATTTTTAACTAGTTTTAGATATTTTTAACTATTTTTAAGTAGTTTTAAATTTTAGATATTTCGTAACATTAAAGTATTAAACACTTCGTTATCATTTGATTACTTTAATAGCAATATCCGAAAACAAATACATAAATTTTAGTAAATAATGACTTTTATAAATTTTAAAAATAAATATACTATTAAAAATTATATAAAAAATAAAAAAATAAAATAATATTTCTACATATTAATTTTTACTAATATACTATAAAATAATAAACAAATATCTATAAATTAAGATTAATTTTATCATTTTTTGCAAGTTAAAAAATTCTAATTTAATTAATTTATATTATATCTGTTTTCTTTCTGGGTGAAATTATTATTTGAATTACAATTATTTTTTGAAATAATTTAAAATGTGAATTAGGGAATTAATAATATATATTTGCATTCATTAAAATAAATAAATATAGTTAAAAGATTATTGAGTAGGACCACTCATTATTTTATATATAAAAATGACAGCCCAGTGTTACAAAACTTTCGTTATGGGCGGGGTCCAGAGAAAGGTCGGACCACTTAGAAGTTAAAATCCACCAAAAATTTTAAAAATGCATTCTTTAAACTCATTAAAATCTTATCTCTTGTTCCACTTTTAAGCATTAGATATAGATTTTTAAAAAGCTCCATATGCAATTGCAACTTGTGTTTTAGTCTTGTACATTAAAAAACTGTGGAATGCCCAATACACAGGTTACACTCTTATAGTTACATGTATCTAACTTGTATGCAAAATATTTGTTAAATGTAACAAATATTATACATGTATATATAACTAATATTACACAGACGTGAGCATATGCGACACTAATATACAAATAAAAATCAATTTAAGAGATTAAATCAAATTTTTTATTTTAAATGGCATTAATAACCAATTACATTCATATGAGACTAATCACTAATTTTTTTTTTTATTTTTTTTAAGGGGTGTGGTTCATGCATTGCCATCTAGAGGTGCACACAACATGGGGGCTAAAGATGGCATTTGTTGTGGACAATGGGAAAGGCCCCAACGAATGTGTTCTACCTCCACCTAATGATCTTCCCAAGTGTTGATTTATTATTATTATTTTATTTTTTTTAGCATTTAAAAAAAAAAAAGAGAAAGAAAAATCAAGAAAAGGGAAAAATAGAATGAAATTATAATATCATGAGTTCTTTTGGGCTGGACAAAATGTCTAACCTAGAGTTGAATTAATAAAAAAAAGCCCATTTTATTGTTTTCCATTTTCATGGGCTACATGTAATTATGCATATTTTGGAAATTCAATTTTTATTATTATTTCAAATCAAAAAATTATTGTGTCATTCATATATTGCGAGAGCAGAGGTGAGGCATGGGTACACAACGTCCGCGACAGCAATTGAGTGAGCAAAGATTGAAATTTTCTGGCTAGCTCGCCGGCAGAGATCGAGAGGAGAGGTGAGGCAAGGAACACGATCATTTGTTCTTGTTTCTTATGTTCTTCCTCTTGCTGATAGGTTTTGGTAGGCTTTTTTACCTTAAATTTTTTTGTCAATGTTTGCCACATTAATCAATTTTAGTTTTTTTTTTTTTTTTTTTTTTTCAATAATTGAATTATTCTTTTTAATTAATTGGTTTTATTAAATTAAGGATATCGATATCAATATTTGACACTAAAGTTTGGAACCAAAATTATAACATTTAACGGCATTTGGAATAAATTTGCAGTAATTAAATAATTTGTCACGGGAAACATATAATTAGTGGCTATTTTTAACTGCCGCTAAAATAATTGTTGCTGCAGACTATTTTTCTGGTAGTGTGTGCCGATTCAAATAGATACTTTCTCTTTAAAGCCAAATATACCTCTAATCTCATTTTCAATGTTAGCATCACTGACTTCGCCATTGCCAACACTCATCTAGAGTCGAATATCAAATTTATTCCTCCAGACGGCTTCCCTTTCTCGACATTATTCTTTATCGCCAACTAATTGGAAGTTTGATTTATCTCATCTTTACTAGGCATTACCCATGTTGTTTATCGAGTCAGTCAGTTCTTGTCCGCTCTTCGGGCCATTCATCACTCGATTGTTTTTTGCATTTTTTGGTATTGCCAAAGGCATCTTGTTTCATGAACTTTATTTATCAGCACAGTTCACTTCCACTTTACAAGTAGTTTGACGCCAGTTGGGATGTGGATCCCATCGACATATACTCTACCACTAATTAATGTTTCTTTTGGAGCAACTCAACTATTTTCTAGCGTAATAAAAAACAGATTGTGGTTGACCGTTTCAAAGCTGAGTATTGTGCCATTACTAATGCAACACAAAAACTATTTTGGCTTTGTTGGCTCCTCTCTAACATGTGAGTCTTCACTCCAGCTACCGTTCTAAACTGTGATAATCAGAGTTCTATTTAGATTGCCCAAAATGATGTTTTTTATTAGCATAAAACATATCGAGACTGATTGTTATTTCATCTGTCATAACGTTCTCCAGAATATTGTTCATCTTCTCTCAGTCAGCTCTGCCGATCAAACAACATATATTTTCATCAAGACTCATCTACCTGGATGTTTTCATACTTTGGTTTGCAAACTCAAGTTTATATATGTTTTGCCATTTTGAGTTTGAGAGGATGTTAATATATATACACATGGCCTTGGACCATTAGGTTGCCAAACCTTAATCCTTATTTATATATAGACACCTTTTTACATCTTTCTATAACCTAGACTTTACACATATCAATATATTGTTCCATTTTATCTCTCAATATTTTTTCCTCCATTATCCAAACATTCATAGATTGGGTATTATAAAAATTATTTTTGCAAGACTATTTTTGAATTATATTGTTAAACAATTAATAAACGTAATTTGTATTTTTGAAAATCAAAAATAATTTTCGAATTGTCAAGAACCTAAAAATTAAGAATGTAATCGAATTGCTAAGCAGACAATCCCTTAGGCCCCGTTTGGTTACTGTTTTCGTTCCTTGATTTTTGTTTCTGCTCCCCAAAATTTTATGATTAATGTATAGAAACGTATTTGGTAAATACGTTTCTGTTCCCAAATTTGGGAATAATTTTTGAATTTCTTAAGAATCTGAGAAACAAAATAATGTTGATTCCTATTCACTTCCATAAAACTATTCTCACTACCACCTTGTTGGCCACCATTAGCCCCTAGCCACTACTACCACACCAGCCACTGCCATTTTTCGACCACCACACATTTAAAAAAAAAAAAAAAAAAGTAAGCAAATGTTACAAATCAAACGTCACTACAACAATAACTATATATTAGGACAACATTTAGATACAATTTGTAAATAAGGGATAAAGACATTTTTGATCCCTGACAAATGCCTCAGGTGTCCAATTGGCCTCTAACTTTTGCAACTCGACAATTTGGCTCTTGACATTTCAAAATCGATCCAAATTGACCCCTATGTCGGGTTCTGTTAGTGAAATTTAAGAATTTTGGACGGAAACAGTCATGTGACAAGCACGTGACTATTTGTCCAACACACCACCACACAACAACACCACACAACCGCCTCTACCATCGCTAAACCAAAGACCACCTTCACCACCGTTTCTACCATCGTCGAACCAAACTCCATCTTCAAACCCATATCCCTGAAGACCCCAAATCAAAACACCACCGTCGAACACCACCACCAAACCAAACATCACCACCACCGAAGAATACCACTGAACCAAACAACAGCGCCACAACTCTCCCATGGAACTAGACCAATTTCCCCTAGTCTCATTCGTACAAGGAAGCTTGAATCTCATTGCGTACTCAACAATCTCTCTCTTGTTTTCGCAAGCTCTCTCTCTTTCTCTCTACAAGCGGCAATGGCGAACCAAAGCAGGTATGTGCGAAATCGTGACTATGAATTTTTAAGAGAATTTTGATTGATGAGTGTGAATGGCGGACCAAATTCGATTTCGATTTCGAAATCGAAACTCTGGTTCGTTCACCTGTTCTTCGCCCTTTCGATTTCGAAACCCAAATCAATATTGGGTTTCAATTTCAATTTGAAATCGAATTCGATTTGGGTTTCGAAATCCAAATCGAAATAGAGAAGAAGACGAAGACGACGCAGTGGGTTTTTATTTCAAAATCGAAATCGAAACCCTAGTTCCAAAAAAAATGTATTTTTCTCCATTGTCTTCGAATTTTCTTCTTTTTTGATTTGAATATGTTCTTCGCCTTTTTAATTTCGATTTTGATTTCGAAATCGAAATCCTGGTTCGTTCACCTGTTCTTCGTCTTTTTGATTTTGAAACCCAAATCGATACTGGGTTTCGATTTCGATTCGAAATAGAGAACAAGACGAAGACGACGTAGTGGGTTTCAATTTCGATTTCTCCATTTGCATATGTGCATAGCATATACTGTTTCAGGAGATGTCAGGTTGACTCCATTTTATAGGGCAACACCTTTTTTTCCCCCCCAAACTAAGCTGATTTTTCAGTTAGGTGGTGTTTGGTTAATGTTTTTGTTTCTGTATTTTTTTTTTCTGTTCCTAGAAAACATGAGTTTTGAAAAAGAAAAAACAGAAAAACGGAAACAATAAGAAATTGTCTGTTTGGATCCGATTATTTGTTCTAAAAAAATCTTGAAACGTGACAAAGACATTTTTTTTTTGTTTCTTTCTTTTTTTTGTTTTCATTCCAAACTTTCTGAGAACAGGAATAAAAATAAAATTATGTTGGATGGTTTGAATTCTTATGCTGTGATTCTGTATTTTAGTGTATTAGATGTAATGTTGAAACTACAAGAATATGTTGATGAATTAAATGACAACATAGAGAAGGTAGATACGAGGGAAACCATTTCGAAATATGTTTTACCGGAGGAGATCCTCAGGGGAAGGTAATTATTTTTTATTTTTTTTTATGTTCTCGAAAATTTTAGAACAGGGAAAAATGTCTCAATTCTATTCTCAGATTTTTAGAACAAATTTTCGAGATTAGAACAGGATCATTAGTGTTATGCTATGCAATGCAACCAAAAAATCTGAAATGGTTGTCACTTGGTTTGCGTCCTTTCTGTAATGTTTTGAAACGTAAGAGTAGGACTTTTGTTCAAAATATGAATGCTCCAGATGATTGCTTCAATACCATGATTATGCTACTGTAAGTTAATTTTGATGCTATTATATAGGACTTTTGTTCAAAATCTAAAACATCATTTTGTTGTTGCAAATATGCTACCGTAAGTTAATTTTGATGCTATTACCTGTTTATGTATGAGCCTATATAAAGACAGCTCTATTTGATGGTTGATTTCTGTTTTTTGATATGTATTATATTGTTTTTTTAGGACTTGATGTATTGTATTATGTTTTTAAAACTTGTATGGTTTTTGTTGTTCATCAGGACCTGATATATTGTACAATTTTTTTAAGGACCTATTGTATTGTTCTGATTGTTTAAGAGAACCTGATGTATTGTAATTTTTTTTAGGATATGTTGTATTGTTCTTTTTTTTTTTAGAACATGATGTATTGTTTATATTTTCTAAAATATAAAAAAACTGTGTTTTTTTTGTATGAATATATTATTCTACTTTTTTTATTGTTAAAAAATACAAAAAAAGTTCTTCCAATCGGTGTTGGAATCGATCAATATAGTGTTTGAATATACTAATTCTTGTAATTATGGTCAATAATGTTTTTTAATTGTTCTGTGTTTTTAAAAAAAAAATATATATAATAAAAAGATAAAGGTTGAAAATGAAGAATAAACAATTAATATGGGGGTATGAAGAGTATTTAAAACTTGCAAACAAATATTGAGTGAGAATGATCAACAAGAAATAGAAAAAAAATATTTTGACCCCTTATGTTTACATAACTTTTCAAAATTGACCCCATTAAATAAAAAGATTAAAATACCCTTAATAAAACATTGATCGTTAGTTGACTTAACGGAATTTGCCTCAAGGGCCAATTTGGTACTATTTTGAAATGTCAAGGGACAAATTGTCGAGTTGCAAAAGTTAGGGATTAATTGGACACTCAGGTCATTTGTCAGGGAACCAAAAATGTCTTTATCCCTGTAAATAATGTCCTTTTAAATTTTTATTGACACTCATTCATAATATTATTATAATATTGGAAAATTTAGCTGACCTCCTCTATGTGCTCAAAACGTTGCACATGGAAAATGTTGCCACCTTTGCAAAGTAAACTGCAAGAAGAAGTGTGGGGCCTTGGCCGAGCTCTGGCTTCTAGACACACCTAGTTTGGTATTAACCATTTGGTGACCCCTTTGGTCGAGCTCTGGCCTCCGTGCACTTTTTGCTCAGTAAATGCTAAAAGAGAGTCCCGTTGGCCAGGCTCCGGCCTTCGTACACACCCTGCTCGGTAAGCCACAAATGGTGGAGTCATTAGTCGAGCACCGACCTTCGATCACTCTCTGTTCAGTAATTCCAAATTAGGAGACCCAATAGCCAGGCTTAGTAGTTCAACCTTCTACAAGAGGTTAACAAGTTTCAGTTTTCCCACCTAAAGGAGGTTGGCTCAGTTAAGCTCTCCATCCACAGGAAATCAGCTCAGTTTAGCTTTTATTCCGAAGGGGCTCAGCTCAGTTCAACCCTATTTCTAGAGGAGGTTAGCTCAGTTTAGCTCTCCTTCCAAAGGAGGTCCGCTCAGTTTAGCTCTCCCTCCCAAAGGAGGTTGGCTCAATATAGTTCGTCAGTTCATTAGTTTAATACGTTAGTTTGGTTCACCGGTTCAACTCAATTCAATTCGTCAGTTCATCATTTTAATTTATCAGTTCAGTTCATCGGTTTAACTCATCAACTTATCTCTCATCCCAATGGAGGTAATCTTATTGTGTCCGGGCAGAACTCAACATGGTGCCTACTCGTTTTGGTTACTAGGAAGATCTCGTGGGCCCTAGCCAAGCTTCGACCTCCAAGCATTCTCTGCTTGATATTCGTCAAATAGGGGATCCCTTGTTCGAGAATAGACCTTGTCTCATCTCTTGATTAGCCATGTAACGAACTGGTTTTCCAGGGTCGTCACACGGTTTCTCACAAAGGGAATTAAAATTAAAAATTTTAAACAACGAATATTTTATTACCCATAAATTTGAAAAACTTTACAAACTAGGGCGGGAATTGTAATTGTCATTTTATCGAATCAATTTTACAACAAAAATAATAAATAAAAATATTACAAAATAATAAATTAAATCTAAATCCATTTATAATTCTTGGCGTAGTTTTATTTTTAGCAACTCTGTAATAAAAGCTGTGGGATTGTGAGTCAAAACTTAGTAAAATTTTAATCTCTTTAATATGTGTATCTAACAAATTCCACAAATAACATTTAAGCATGTTTTTCACATAATTTTCACATAATAATCCTTAAATATTTCATGAAAATTACCAATTAAAATTAACAACAATTTTAGCATGAATCACATAATAAAGAGCGATTAAATATAAATATTAAAAGGATCAAGAATTCTACCTGAAATCCAAATATGATAATCGCAGATGAAAATAATATTATTTTTCTTTGTTTTATTTTCTCTTTTTTCCTCTTCTATTTTCTTCCTCGTTATTTTTTTTTTTCTCCAACTCTCCTAAATTCCTTATTATAACTTTTAACATGATATACATATATATAACTAAAGGTATGAGTCATTGAGCTATCCATGTGACCCAACAAAAAAGATCGAGGATAACTTTTAAAATAATTACACAAGTACCCCCTATAATTTATGTAATAATATTATTAAATCTAATAATTACACCATTAAGCCAAAAATTATCAAATATCTATACTTACACGATAATATGCAAAACAATATCAAAAATATTAAATTTATATAAAATAATATTTTTAAAATATAAATTTTCAGAGGTATTACAATCTACCTCCCTTAAATAAATTTCTTCCTCAAAATTTCGTTTGAAAACGAATAATTCAAAATCGCATGGTTATGTTAGTCACACTTGATTCTAGAACAATTGTCTTCTATGCAGAGTACTATAACCGAAAGTTACCAACAATCCACAATTCTCAAAATTAATAATGCATCGTCACTTTCGCATTTGCGGTAGCCAATACTTTACCCAACAAAACACAACATGATGTACTTTGGTCGGTAACTCCTAACACAGATAAACAATTGTTAAAGAATCTTATTTTTCTAAATATTTTTGCTACGCAACTCTGATAAAAATACTATATACAGATAAACAATTGTTAAAAAATCTTATTTTTCTAAATATTTTTGTTGCGCAACTCTGATAAAAATACTTTATATATAACCAACGAATATATTTTTAAAATATTACGATAGTTTCACTTGGATTGGGTTTATCTCAATTTCAACAAGTTTACGACTTCAATAATTTTCCTCACTTAGAATGACATTTCAAGTCCACTGTCATATCTTATAACTAATATTGATCAATTTCATCCAACATTCATAACCAATATCCTCATAACCAACATCATAATCAGTAGATAGCTCATATTCCTTGTGGATTGTCCTGTGAGACTAAAAATAATCATATCTAATATCCACAATATTATTTCTTTTTAAAATTCCAGTTTAACTTCATAATCCCGTAAACTTTTTCATCAAATCACAATACAAACCAAATTTTAAATAATAGATTCTCTGAAAATAAGCAAACTTTATATATATATACGTCTCAACCACATAAATATGTCTCAACTACATAAATACGTCTCGAAACACATAAATTCGTCTCAAAACACATAAATACGTTTCAACCACGTAAATACGTCCCAAAATTCATAAATATCTCTTAACCATATGAATATGTCCCAAAACACATAAATACGTTTCAAAATATATAAATATGTCTCAAAAGTTCAATATTCATTTACGTAATATAACGAGTTGAATGCTCACGTAACATATATATCAAAATATTACATAAAACCCCACTTGATTTTCTAAAATATCATTTAGGCACAAAAGTAAAAATTAATGTAAATATATAACTGTTAATAAATAATAAGCAAAATTAATAAATTATATTAAAATTATTATTTTTAAATATTAGACAATTTATTATAAGTAATAGGTACCATAACCTAAGCCTAGAGTGGTCATAATCTATTCTTTGATATCACTTGTAACGACCCGCGGTTTAACAGATCTTGCAACTGAATCTTCAGTTCTTTTAGCTCAGAAGGTGTCATAATCCCAAAACTTTTAAAAGTCAAAATTAGGATTAATATATTAATAATTTGAGGGTATTTCATGTAAATACTAACTTTTGTATATCAAATACTTTGACACACACACACGCGTGTAGGATGTTAAAATTTTGAAAAAAAAAAAGAAAAAAGAAAAAAGAAAAAGAAAAGGTTAAGGTAGTGAAATCGTCCTTATATATATATATATATATATATATATCATCTCTACGGGACTCACGGCTTCTTCTGCAGGTATTTCTTATTTATTTATTTATTTGTATGTATATGTATATATATATATTGCTAAAATAAAATATTTATCACCTTTAATTTATGAGACTATCTATACGGGTATGTATACATGTATATTTATATGCCAAAAATATATATACGTGGGTTTGAGAAATATAATGGGTAAATTTATACATAGATATATTTAATTTGCAAATAATACAATTTATAATAAAAATTGTAAATTTTATTAAAATAACAATTTTTACTATTTCATTGATTAATAATATTTTTAACAGTCTATTAATATTTTTCTGTCGATTAAATTATTAACAAGCAAAATTTTGTAATTGTTTTTATAATATTTGTGTATAGTTAATATTGATTTAAGAAATTGGACGTTTAATAATTTCTTATAATAAAAAAAATTGGGAATGAGAAAAATTGTATTTTAGTGTTATGCATTGCATATTAGATTTTATTTAAATAAATTTTTACTTTAGATTTTATCGTTGTTAGGTTCACAAGTGAGGCCGACAACATCAGCATTACGACGGTAGTGTATTTAGTAGTGAAAATATTGAGGTGAGTGTATTGTCTTCTATGTAAATTGTCAAATTATATTTTTATGTTAAAATGTGAAAATAAAAGGTTTATTAAAATTGATTATTTTATAATATTAAATGGATTAAGTAAATGGTTAAATGTGGAAAGTGATTTTTATTATTTTACCTATATGCCATAGTATGATCCTGACAAGAGGACATGTCTTACAGAATGTTGTTGGTCCGAATATAAGGGTATGTCTTGTAGGACGTTGTGTTGTGACCTAACAAGAGGACAAGTTCTGTAGGTAGTTGTTGTTGTTGATGATGATGATTATCATCATTATATGATGGTTTATACCACGTGTTAGCTCTTACCATTGGAGATATTAAATGACCCTGATACTCATGGTAACCTTATATTGTACAGTTGTATAGGTTACAGTACCGTTATAACTCTCGATGGTGAGGTGAAACGATCTGATGGCTAGTAAAAAAAATATGTGCGTGACATTTTATTATATATCAAAATAATTTGATTAGTTAATTTAAATGTATTTGTTTCATTGTAATGATAGCTATGAAATTTTATTTCGGTTCAGTGTGCGGTTATATTTATATTAAGTTTTGAAAAATGGTGTTCGATAATTATGTTTGATCCATAAATTATTATTATATTATAAAGACAGTACACCGATAAAATATTTTGTCTTAGGTACCTCAGCTGAAGACGGGTTCACTATTGACATTAGTTAGGGTAAAAAAGTGGTGCTTTTTTTTGAGGCAGTTAGAACAATTGTAGTTAATTAGTGGTTCAAAATTTTTAATGTTACAAAAAAGTTGAATAGGTATAGTTGAATTTTGAGTTAGTAAATTTTAAAATTTATGTCAGTTTATAATTAGTTTATTTATTTTTTTATTGGTTGGGTAATAACAAGTTGACGTCATGTAAATTATTACTATTTTTTTTTATTAGAGTGATGCAGTGGAAGCGTGGTGGTGGGGTGATTTGTGTTTTGCCAATACTTTTCCGTGGAGATGGGAAAACTGAGTGACGGCCTTGGAAAATTGGGTCGTTACAAACCAAGCATTTGTGGAGGCCTCAGAAGTCCAACTTCAAGTTGGGGGACTAAGGTCCGTGCTCTGAGCATCCCCAGCTCGATTTTTCCTATCACGAAGCTCCCTCATCGTTTATATGGCCTCCGAACGAATATTTCCACCCTGGGATCAACGTCGGGCGGGTACGACGACTCATTCCAGCATCTTCTTGGCCATGGACTAGACCCAATCTCCTCAATTGTGTTGGGTAGGCCTATAGGCTCTCCTTGATGGGCTTGAAGGCCAAGCCCAAAGGCTTAATCTCTCCACTCGCCAGCTCATTGGTCACGCGCCGAGTTAAGGTAATTAACCGAGCTCAAACCCCTAATTCTGCGATGCTAATTAAGCCCTTCGTCTATATATATGCCCTGACATTCAATGCCTTAGATATCACTTCTCATTTGTTTGAAAGCAATTTTAGCCTTCTCTCTTGAGCTTTTATTCTCATGCTAGAGGCATTTCACAGGGCATAACCTGGGTGGGTCTTTGTGCAGGTACAGTTGAATCGCTGTCGCCATCTCGAATCGCAGCTGAATAGGAATTAGGAAATACCAAAAACCTTTACAGATCTCGAATCGCCATCGCTATCGCTATCTCGAATCGCATCTGAATCATCATCGCCTTTTGAGAATCACCTTCGCCATCTCCATCTCCATCGCCATCGCCTACTGTTGATTAGGGCTGTTGGTTTGGGCGAATTAGGTGGGTGGGTTGTTGGTTTGGTCAAATTAGGGTAATTAGGTAGTTTGGGCTATTGGTTTGGGCGAATGGATGTAATTAGGTGGGTGGGTTGTTGGTTTGTGCTCTTACGGCTCATTTAGTTGGACGAAATGGAATGAGGGTATAATAGAATGGAAGAAGTAATGGAATGAGAGAATGAATGAAATAGAATTTTCAATGGAATCACTATTCTATTCACTTATTTTGTTGGTATGAAATGAGAGAATGAATGGAATAATGAAATATAGTAAAATTCCCATTATGCCTTTATGAAATTATTATTTCATTTTCTTATTTGGTTGGTATAGAATTAGTGAAGGAATGAAATAATAAAATATTATAAAATTTCGATAATGCCCTTTCATATTTCAATTTGAATATATATAATAGATTACTCAAAAAATAATAATTATAAAATATTAATAATATCATATATGAAAAAGTATTCAACATCTACTACTTTTTAATATACACAACTGCTATTTTTTAAAAGAAAAATTATTAACTAAAAACTATCACTCAAGCCAAACAAATAAATAATACACAATTGCTATTTTTTAACCTGCATAAAAACTTATAAAATAAATAAAAAAGATAAACAAAAAATTAAGAAAAAACCAACAATTTTAAGTTCAAGTACTAAACAAATTCATTCCATTGTAACAACTGAGCAAGTCAATCACCATATTGTCTACAAAATATTTCAACCAGAAAACATCAACATTTACTTAATTAAACAATCAATCAAGAAAAACAGATCATAAGCTTCTATTTAGAAGTAACTTTACCCATTTTTCCTTTTTAGTGTCACCAAGGGAGAGGAAAATATTGGTCGTAAAAGGACTACCACATATTATATAATCGGCTTTGTACTTATCAAAATCCATGAGACCAACAAGCTTCTGTAGCTCCCCATTAAGCTTCATTTGCTTTTCAATCAAATCAAATCCCACAGCTTGTCTCAAGAGATTTATAGACTCTTTCATTTGTGTAACAATAACTTGGGACGCATCTTTCATCCCATCTATAAGTGCATCATCAGAAAATTCAGTATTTTTCTTCTTCGATTTAAAACATGAACCACAACAAGAATGCAATATCTAACATTTTAAGATTCAAGACATAATGAAAATATTTGATATTTAAAACATAAACCACAACAATTTATGCTCAAGGCATAAGTTATACACAATTTCCATGCATAATAACTTCAATTAACTCCAATTTCCACAGATAAAAAGTTATAAACAATATCCAATTTCCACAGATGCGTAAGTTATTAACACAAATAAAATCTACTTTTGTTTCTCATTTCCTCATGAAATTATATATGAATCTAGTATTTGTTTTGCAGATGTTTACATTGTGGTTATACATATTGATGCCATTTGGGAGAGATTGTTCAGGTTTGTATTCTCAATTTTATGGGAACAGAAAACACAAAACAAATGGGCATATGGTGCCATTTGATTAGTATGTTTATGTTTCTCTCTCTCTCTCTTTTTCTTTTTTTTTTTTAATAAATAAAAGCTGGAACAGAAACAGGAAAAACTTGTTAAGGTCCTGTTTGTTTTTTATTTAGGTTCTAAAAAAATGGAATTGCAATTAAATTTATATTCATAAATTGGTTCTAAACATCTCACTACAAGAAAAATGGGTTTTGGCTACAATTTTTTTTTTTTTAGCTAAAGCCCTAATTTCATAGCGAAAACGTTTTAACGACTAAAAAATTACTGTTCCAATTTCGTAGCCTATGTGCCGTAGCAGAAAGTTTTTGGAGACGAATTGTTAGTTTGTCGCGCAAGACTACTATTTCGCGACAAATTATTTCGTAACTAAATTCGTAATTAATAAATTCATTTCGTAGCCAAAGAGTAATTAAAAATCACAGGGATAATTTTTTGGCGACAAAATTTTTTGTCGTCAAAAAGTAACTAAAATGGCGGTAATTCTTTTGGCGACGAAATTATTTTGTGGCCAAAAAATAATTCTTTTCAAGAAATACATTGGCTACAAAAATAAAATTTGTAGCAAATTACTCTACTTAAAGCTATGAATGTCAATTTATAGTCATCAACCAATTAACAAAAAGTAACCAAAACTATACAATTGCATTAAAAGTCAAATAGCTAAAATATATCAATATTCTTAAACATTAATATAACCAAAAAAACACAATATCTTACGAAACATTATTACAAAATAACTAAAAAACAAACTATAGATGATAAGCGATATCCATTACCCATTTGGCCTTTGATGTGTGATCCGATGTAGATCAATCCTACCCCAAGCTTGCAATTATTGAATTTTCATTTATATCACATACAATAATTGACCATTAAGGTATAAATTGAATTAGAATAATAGATATACCATTTTTCGAAATGTTGTGCCGAATGACCTTGAGCCCGAAACATGAATCTGTGAACACAAACAGAGAAACAAAAACCAAAACACAGAAATAGAAACAGAAACAGAAACAAAGAAACAAAAACAAAAACGCAAATGGAAACAAAAACAGAAACATCAAACAAAAACAAAAACAGAAATAGCAAAATAGAAACAACAACAGAAACAGAGAACAGGGATAATTCATGCTCTCAGTCAGCCAAAGATTTCAGGAAAAGATATAAAAACTTGAAAACAAACAATAATACACAAATACATCACTTTTTTTTTTTTTTTTATTTGAACAACAACCATATAGTAATTCTAGGAAATAAAATGTTCTAAATCCACATCAAAACTATAAATTTGAAGAAGATACAGGATAGAGTAACCTGATCAAGTATAAGAGATTATTCCCTTCACGCATCTTTAGCAGCCTCAATCTTTTTGGTTAACCTTAGCTGTCTTGGACACCAAATTCTTCAGCACCAGTTGACGAAGTTTATGAAGGAGGTGCCTCGGAACATGCCCTCAGCACAGCTTCATTCTTCCAAACACGGCGAAGACGCTTCTTGGTGTTAGAACTAGCTTCAGTTAGTAAAGGAAACAGCTTCCCAAAATTCCAACAGAAATTAAGAATTAAATGAACAAATTTTAACAGGAATAAATCGCAACGAAGATCAAAATCGAAACAAAATCATAGGATGAGAACGAGACACAACGTCCTAGATCGCTTCAACTCAAATCATTTCGACTCAAATCGTTTCGATTCAAATCGTTGAAGATCTGAAGATAAAAAATGCAACTAACGTTAAGGGCAGAATCATAGATCTGAACAGAGAGGAAGGCAGCGAACAAACCCAAACATAGGTCAAGATCGAAACAAAATAGATATGAGCATAAAATCAAACCTTTCATCCGCAACTACGATCTCAAAATCCGTCGGCATAATGACGGTGAACGGCGCACGACGTAACAACGGCGAACGGCGCAGAAGCGATGTCTTCTTTGATTTGAAAGATTTGATTGTGAAAACTTAGATCGAAGTTGATAGCCAAAAAACTATGATCCGTGCTCAAAATCCTCAAAGAAATCGCATCAGTTTCGGCGACCGACGGGGAGATTTTGGATGGCGGCTTGGAACTCTCTCTCTCTCTCTAAGCAAATGTGTTTGGGCTTAGGTTGTGTCAAATGACTTAGGTTTTGTTCGCTACTAAGACGGGGAACAAAATTTTGAAGAGCGGGAAATTTTTTTGTTGACAAACATTAGGTTTCGTGCTATTTTGAAAACATTTGGATTAAAAAAAAACATTATTTTTTTTTTAATTTATTTCATTATTTCCTTTAAAATTTGTTTTTTATTTTTTTCATTATTTTCTTTAAAATTGTAGTTGAATTATAATAAAATACAATATTATGTATTTAATTCAATTTTTATTTTTAGGACACTAATTTTAGTTCTTATATATTATATTTAAATGATATTTTTTTATTACTAATTTAATTTTATTGGCGCCAACTCTAACTATACACATTTGTGACAAATTCAAAAACTTATTATGCAATCTATGTATTTGATTCCAGGTCGTTGATTAGAGGGTTGGCTAGGCAGTGGAGGGATGAGATCGAGATAGAGGGATGAGAGAATTAAGGGGTTTGGGGGTAGGTATGAGGAGAGCGTGGGAAAAATCTAGACAAAAAGAGAGTTTTTTTTTTTCTAGCCAATGTAATAGCGGGAAAGTGGACGCCAAAATCATGCTGGGGGAGGTAAAACAATTGGCGACGAAACTCATTCGTAGCCCAATATCAGATATAGGCAACCACTTTGACGACGAACCACTTTCGTCGCAGATATAATAGAGGGTAA
This sequence comes from Eucommia ulmoides, assembly GCA_016647705.1. NCBI lineage: Eukaryota > Viridiplantae > Streptophyta > Magnoliopsida > Garryales > Eucommiaceae > Eucommia > Eucommia ulmoides. The sequence continues at coordinate 48,242,933 of CM028338.1, forward strand.
TTAATCGCGACGAAAGTGGTTCGTCGCCAAATAAAAACATATCTCGTGCTAAATTGGCGACAAAATATTTCTATCGCCAATACGCTAGCGGGAAAAATTTCATTTTTTTTTGTTTGGCGCCAAGAATTGATCGGACCAATAGCAACGAATTCTAAAATTTCGTTACCTATTAACAACCTATGGCTACAAAATTGCACTTCGTCGCCAAAGGAGGTCACATTTGGCTACGATTGTTCATTTTGTAGCCAATAGACACATTTGGCGACGATTATTTTGTCGTTGCAAAAAAAATTCGTAGCTGAATCCTGTTTTTCTTGTAGTGTCTTGGAGAACAACAAAAACACATTTTCCTGTTTGCAGCGAACAACAGAAATAATCTTGCATTACCAATTTTAGAAATTCTCTTTGGCATTTCATCAAACACCTTGTGAGCAGAGACAACACTACCAATATGAGCTCCAAATTCATAGCAATTTAACAATATTTTCACAGCTATATACCAGGTGAGTAAACATATTAAGAACTGCAATCATTCGTAACAAGATCAATCGTTACGTACATACCTATAACCGATTAATCGTTCGTATTAAGCCGTTACGCTTCAATCATTCGTAACAAGAACAAACACGAACAATAAACATATTCAGAACATATTTACACATAGCTATGGCGATTCGAGAGTCGCAGATTTGCAGAGAAATCTTCAGGCCGATCCGGATTAAGGCAGCAGCTGAATGAGATTCGAATCTAGCTGCTAGGGTTCACGATTTCAGATGGATTGATGGCCGATCGATTTCAGATGGATTGATGGCCTTCATGATCGATTTCGGATGGATCGATGGCCTTCAAGATCGATGGTCGATGGACAATGGACTGGATCGATTTCAGATGGACGATGGACTGGATTGATCGGGGGCTGTTAGATAGAAATTATGTTGGGCTTAAGGGGCTTCTTGGTAATTTAGAATGTTGATTTCATTGGGCAGGACTTGATTCCAATTCATCTCAAATAAAATCCCATTTCAGCTCATTTCATTCCAATGGAGTGATTCCATTAGAAAACTAAACAACGGAATAGGAATCGAGAGCGGAATGCTATTCTATTATACCCCCCGATTCCATCCAATCAAACATGCCGTTAGAATAATTAGGTGGTTTGGCTAGTTTGAACGAATTAGGTTGGTGGGCTAATTTGGGCTAATTGGGTGATTTGATATGCCAAAATAGCACATCTCTTAGAGTGTGTTTTTTTTTTTTTTTTTTTTTGTTTTTGTTTTATGTCATTTGGGCAAATAGTAATCAAAATATATCTTCTCTTTTGGAGATGTTTTTAATGGGTCCCAAAATTATATATGTTAATTATGACAAATTTAGTGTTCTTAAAAATAAATTTTTGGTCAATTTAATATAGGCCCCAAAGCCCACTATTATATTAGTCATATACCCATTCAACCTTTTTTTTTAGGAAAAACCCCAACCAAAGCCGTGAGTTTCAACCACAAAGGAGAGGCGCGTGAAAGGTGAAGATATATGGTAAGTGTTCTTTCTCAAAATTCCATATTCGAACCTTCCATCCTCTGATTCATGCTCAGAATCTTGGTATAGAAAGTTGATATTCAGCTTCTTCCCCCAAAAAATCGCAAGCCCTAATTTCGTCCCCAACCCGTTCGCCGCTGTCTGCAGTTATCACGGCGGAGTGTGTGTGTCATTGGCCATATTCATCCATCGCCGCCTACCGTAGCCGTCGCCGTCGCCTAACGAAGCCGTAGCCGTAGCCGTCGCCTACCGTAATCGTCGCTGTCGCCGTTAACGTTGCCGACACGTTGGTGTTCTATCGTCGCCGCAACAGTAGCTCGATCTCGCCTCACCTTCTCCGTTCAAGCGTCGCCGCCTTTCAAATACAGCCGCCGTCGCCGTCAATTTGAAGCCGTCGGTACCCATTTCTGTAAGTTTCATCTTGATTTAAGTTGTAGGATTATCTAGGGTTTTCTTTGATGCGAACACTGATTAAGCAAGAATCTGGTTTGGTTTTGAGATGTTGACTGCACAGTAACAATTATATATTGTTTGTTGTGTTCTTGAATTTGGGTAGTTAGGAATGTTAATGCATAGCAAAAATTCATCTCCCCTCTCTGCATTGTTCATATTTCGGCCATCTCAATACCAAAAATCTGATTCTTGCTTGGTTGTTGATTGGAGTTTAATTCAAAATTAGGGTTAGGAATGTGGAGAAACCAGAATTAGAATTTTTGGTGTTGCGATGGTGAATGCACCTTAATAATCATATATTGGTTGTTGTGTTATTGACTTTGGGTTGTCATGTGCGGTAAAAATTATATGTTGTTGTTGTGTTCTTGAATATTGAGTTATTCTGATTGTTAATGTATAGCCAAAAATATATCTCCCATTGCATTGTTGATATTTAGGGTGTTGGTGCTTGAGTTCTTGAAATATTTACTGTTCGGGTTGTTAAATTACGTGTGTGCAGTTGTGTTCTTGAATTTCGCTTTCGGTTTCATCACAAATAGATGGTCCTTGTTCCTGTTATCAATTTCTGTTTCCAATGGCAAATTGTTTGAATAGTTAATGGTGTTGATCAAGCGTTACTGTGGTGTAAAAATTAATGTGTATTTAATGTGTAGCAAGAATTGATATTCGGTTAATAGAGATTGAAATTGTGAAGCAAAATTCAACAATATAAAACTTGTTTTTTAATTATACGGATTCGTCCTCTACATTGTTAATGTTTAGATTTTTAATTTTTGACCGACAACGGAATTGTTTCTCAGGTAATGGCGGGTGCTTCCGACAACGATCCAATATCCCATATTCAATCTAGGGGTAAGCAGTATCGATGTAATTTGCGTAGCTTCTGTAATTTAATGGGAAAAAATCGAATAAAGTTTTGTCCTGTCCACATTAATGTGATGTCGTCCACTCCGCTTTGGCCTTTCTTTAAGGCATTCGTTGACGACAATATCGTGGTACAACAATGCACTAAAAGTGACCAGGACATCTTTGCGTTGTTGAAGTATTATAATTGGCAAAAATTGTTACTTATCATATCGATAATTTATGTTGCAATGATATTTACAGTCTAACTATAATTTTCTGAACATTTTTTTATTGTCTTGCGTATTGGGCAGAGGCAGGAAAGCTTTTGTGTTTGGCAGTAAGAGTATTTCTTTGAGTTCGAGAGATATATCCTTATTCTTTGGAATAAAAAATGGAACCAAAGTAGTTGAACACACGTATGCGAAGAAGATTATGAGTCCATTTGTTCAACGGCGTTTTGCTGGAGTGGACCAAGTCTTAACGAGAGTGATATTACAGACGATCGACACTATTATTGAGCTGAACGAGCACGATGACGTTGAGGATGTTGTAAGGTTGATGTGTTTGTACACTTTTGTGACTTTCTTTTTTGCAACTACTGGTACAAATATAGGATGGTCGTTTGTGCAAATGGTAGAGGACTTGAATGCAATGTCTGAATATGCATGGGCTGATGCTATTGCTAGGGGGGTAAATGACTCCATCCTTAATAACATTGACAAACCATACGCGATTCGTGGATGCATCATCGCTATATTGGTAAGTTGTTTATAGGTGCAATGGCAAATGTTGTATATATTCTTGTTTGTTGATGTAATAATTTTTTCTAATTTGTATATGTTATTACTCGTAGTATATGTTTTGCGAGCGTTCAACCTTGTTAGATCCAGACTACAATCACCAAGCTATGTCAGTGGGCGGTGATGTCAGTTGGATTGGCATTCCTCGATTCACCCGTTGGAATTTGTCTTCTTTAAAGAGCGTGTTGCATGGGGTGAATGAACTCAGTGAAGATCAGGTTAGTGCCAATTGTATCTTTGAAATATTATATGTATGTCATTAATTGGGTGGTTGTATAATTTAATAGAATTTTACTGCATAGCAAAATTTATGTGTGTTATGTCATTTATAAGAATGTTACTGCATATTAACTATTAATGTTATTCCACCATGACATTGATCATGTTTTGTGGGGGTGTTTATATGACTGAATAACAACGGTTTTGTTAACCCCTCTTTCAAAACTGAACTTCAATTACCAAAGCTTTAAAAAAAAAAAAACAGAAAAAAAGGTTTGAAATTTGAAAAAACATGAGCAAAAAAAATGGTTGATTATTATGTGTATCATTTATAAGTAATAAATGTTACTGCACAGAGACATTTAATGGTCACCTTATCCCCCTATACCAAGTATGACATGATTTGATTTTAGTGGACGTAGTGGAGAGCGGATTCAAGTGGCTTTTTTAAGAGAAATTTATGTAAATTACAATAGTATAAAATTTGTAGGATTTGAATTGATTTCTTATCAAATCAGGGTAAAAGTGTTGTTTGCAGAATAAGGGGACTTTTGATCCTCTTATTTCTACCGCATCAGCATAATAACATGGTGTGACCGTTTTGATCGGATAAGTTTTTCAAGTTTTGAGGGTGAAAGTCATGATCTCCAACCTATAGCAATGCTATTGTCCCAAACAAGAAGATATTGTCCATATTTGTTTTTTGATTTATGTTTGTTTAACAAAATGGGTTCGCCAATAATGCAATTTTAGGAATGTTACTGCATATTGACTATTAATGTTATTCCACCATGAGTTTGATCATGTTTTGTGGGTGTGTTTATATGACTGAATGACAACGATTTTGTTAACCCCCTCTTTTCAAAATTGAACTTCAATTACCAAATCTTAAAAAAAAAAAAAAAAACAGAAAAAAAGGTTTGAAGCTTGAAAAAACAAGAGCAAAAAAAAAAGGGTGCTTATTATGTGTATCATTTATAAGTAAGAAATGTTACTGCACAGAGACATTTAATGTGCATCGATAATTACATGGTTTCTTTTAAAAATAGCACAGTTTTTTTTAAAAGTGCATCAATAATTACGTGTTTTAAAAGATTGTTAATTTAAGTTGCGTGTTCAACTGTTTCAGATAATCTTTGACGATCTGGTGCCATCAGCTATGGAAGAGTTGTATGTATTCGGGGCCCAACCAACGACAACATCAGCTGGCTTCCCTCCCCCCGAGCAACAACCCCCCGACGAGGTCACTGAAATCAAGAAGCAATTGGAGTGTTCGTTGAATCAAAATAGTGAGTTGGTTGCGGAGAATGTCCATCTTCGATTTGAGTTGAAAACTCGTGACGAGTTGATAACATCGTTGATGAAACAATTAGATGATTTGGCAGAACAGACGACCATCATTGATGCGGAACAATTACGCGAAAAAAAATCCGTTGCCGAAATAGTTACATCTCCAAGTATTAAAACTCTTGAACATGCCGAACTGCAAACTTCTATGGTAAGGGAGATTAAACGGCAAAAAAGAAAACCTACACGAAAGTCAGATTTCGTGTATGAGAGGGTTAAAAAGCGAAGTAAGAAAGGGTGTGTTCAGGTAGTGATTGATGTGGATGAGATCCCGTTGATACATCGAATGACTAGAAGGAAACCCGAAAAACTTCCTAGCAAAAAAAGATGCGCGGTGGCCAAATTACTAGACGAAAGTGATTGGGATAAAATAAAATCCATACATGAAACACATAATGATGCGTATGTATTCGTTATATTTACTTGGAATCAATTTGTACTTTTTCTTAAATTCCCTATTCATTTTTTTGATTTAATTTTTCGTCCTGCAGTGACTTATTATGGATTGGATTGGATGGCTTCGTTGGCATCCGTTTTGGCGACATTATCGATCTCCTTAAAGGAGAACATTTATCTAGTAGGGTAAGAAAATATACTAGATGTCATGTATTTTAATGAACACATAAACGTGATTTTTTTTGGCCTCGTTCTGTTGTAGGTGATAGATACGTTTGCCGAGATAATACACCATCGCCAGATAGAAATTTTTAATGGCAGTTCAAATGTTGATGCTCCCCACAAAGTGTTTGTTATGCCTAGTCTTTCTTGGGTAACTTCCTTTGACCCGGTTTTGGAACTTTTAATATTTTGACGCATTTATAATTTTAGTCTTTGAGTGTATATTAAATTTTGTGCTGATTTTGATGATAGACCTACATCAAAGAGAATAAAGAGGCAATCATTCGGGGGTAAATGGACAAACAATTCAGTATAGGTGTTGCTGGGAAATACGAGACGATAATGTTCCCAATAAACACTCCTGGTAGGAGATCTACACCATTGCATTGGACATTACTTGCTTTTGAGATGGAGCATGGGACATTAAATCACTACAACTCGTTGTATAGTCTGAATTCACATGATCCGCATTTAGAGAGCGCCAAACTTATAGTAAGATTTTAGATATGTTACAAATTAATTGATTATGAGTTTACAATAATAATCCTACATGACAAAAGTACTCGCTTACATTAATTTACTATTATTATTTGTTTCATTTTAACTGGTGATTTCATTATTTGCTAAATATAGGTGGACTATGTCAATAACTATTTCACTCGGTATGCGACTTCGTCAAGTTCTTCTACACAAGACCGATCGATCACTTTGGAACCAGTTTATGACACGCCTTAGCAAAGGGTTGATCGGTAAGTTTGGATTTTGATTTGTATTAGGTTTGTAAGAATATGCGATATCATACTAGAAATTTGTACTTTTTTTTTTGGCAGACCTGACTGTGGAGTAATTGTTACGTATATAATGGGGCAGTTCGTCCTTGGGCAACGAGAAAACGTCAACCGTGAATGCAAAGCCAGAATAGCAACGGTGGAAAGAGCGGATCTTATCAAGGACATTATAAATGACAAACATGGCTGTTGGGCTTTTGATTCATTTTATGCACAGAACAGTTGAGCGGGGTGGGTTCGTGGACAAAATGTTTAATTCGTTTTTTTATATTATTTTGATTAAACGATTTACTTGTTTCTAAAATTTTTGACATTTTCTGATGGATGTGGTTCATGACTAATCTCGATGTGTGGGTGTATTTCTTGTTACGTAATCAACTTCGTGCATGAAATGTCTAAGTCAAATGGTGTCAATTTCCCAACCATTTGCAGACATCGGCGGACTATGCCCAAGGGTTGCAACATTCGGTAGTTTAGAGAGAGAGGGTAGTAGCAGGCGATAGTGTACTGTCAAGGGATGGGTGTGATGTAAGAGGGCTGGAAATGAAAGGGTTGAAAAAAGAACAGGAAAAAGAAGGTGAACAAAAATATAGTTACTCCCACAATTTATAATGGGGAAAACAATCACGCAAAGAAATATTTTACACCATTAGTATTACATTGTCTGTTAATAGTTTGTAAAATAATAATACATCATAGATAGACGAGGGAAGAAAAAGTAGAGATGGCATGCCCCAAAGCCCACTATTTTCCTACATGAAAATAGAGGTTTACAATGAAAATATAGTTAGTGGAGAAATATCCTAATTTCACCGGATATGGATGCACATCTAGCTATGGGGGTCTTCTGGAAATCGAGTTGAATAACAAATTACTGTGTATTAATTATTTCGCTACAATAAACATTAATGTGAATTAATATTCATCTATTACTTCATGTTTAATTTACTTAAAGAATATAACCAAAACATTAACTTAACATAACAAACTAGAAAAAATGAATTGTATTGATAAAACGATTCTAGTCATGAAAACATCCACAAAAAATGTTGAATTTTTCAAAAATAAATAAAAACTGTTGCTCCAAAAAATATAATGAAAGTCTAATCAATGATGTCATCTCAAATGGGTTCTTTGCATGTTTTCCTGTTGTGTCCTTTTCCACCGCAGCGACTACATTTCAATGTTCCTTTCTTGAACTCTCCCTTTGATGGGATCCTCGTTTTCTTCGGTCGTCCTCTAGGTCGTTTGGTAACTGGTGGTAGTATTAAAATGTCTTCTTGTTTAGTATCTTTTTTTCCTGCAGTTGGCACAGCAAAAATTCCATTCTCGTAACTTAGACGATAAAATGACATATGGAAGTAATCCTCTACATATGAGTTCAAATCTTCACCGGTCTTTGTAATAGCAGTGCAAGCGTGTGAACACGGTATCCCATTGTCCCTCCAATCGAAACAAGAACATGTTCGGTTTTTTAAGTCTACAAGTACAGAAGGGTCCGATTGAACTTCAAAGACTCCATTCACGGATTCGCACACCACCCATGCCCTGCATTCTTCCAATCTTTTTAGCATTTGTCTCTCGATTGTCTCACAAAGAATATTCTTCACCCCTGACGCCATGTTTCGTTGTTTTGTCCGTTGTTCCATTAGGTCAACACGGATCCGATCAACAACTTTGTGAATTGGCAGGTGCCTGGCTTCCGCAATCCATGCATTGAATGTCTCTGCAGCGTTGGATGTCAATTCACCATATCTTCGACCTTTGAAGAACGCGTTTGTCCGATTCTCTCGCGGCAAATCATCCACCCAATCAGAAATATACTTGGATCCCTCGGTTTTTAGTTTAGCCAATAATGCATAAAAGTCGAACTCTATTTTTGCTTTGTAATACTCCCGGAACAACCAAATCAATCGTTGTTTTACCACTGGTGACCGAGCTCTAATTTTTTCCTTCAAATTCATTGTTAAGTCGTTCACGCAAAATGAATGGAATGCATCTGGGAATACCTTTTTCACAGCTTTTATTAATCCAGCATGTCGATCAGATATGAATGTCATGACTCGTTCCGGTGGGATAACGTTAACTAGTTGATTTAGAAACCATTCCCAGTGGACTTCCGTTTCAGAGTCAACGATTCCAAAAGCTAACGGATATATACCTATCAGAAAATGACAAAACTTTAATCATTCAGATTGCGTTATTTACTGTGCATTGGAAAATATGATTACAAAAGACAGTAATAAATACAGTAGTCGCTGTACATTAAAAATTACGTTAGATATAACACAAAAAATAATTGATTAACACGTCAAAAAATAACTAGAATTTTTACCCAGCTTACCGTTATTACCATCTTTGCCGGTTGCTCCAAGCAGGGTGCCTTTATATTTTGCTTTCAGAAACGTTCCGTCAAGAAATAGTAAAGGTCTTACATATTTAAAATCAACTATGCTAGCCCCAAATGAAACAAACAGTCGGTTAAAACAACCAGTACTCATATCATATTCAATTTCGAAACGTGTTCCGGGGTTTGTCTCAATGCATGCTTCCTTGTACCATCTCAACTCGTCATAACCACTACGATAATCCCCATAAACATCTTCTCTCGCCTTTTCAACCCCCCACCATGCATGGTGATAACTTATGTCCAATCCATAGTTATTTTTAAATTCTTTGACGACATCAATAGGACGTTTTAGTGGTTGAACTTTTAAAGTGTTTTTTTATACAACTCGACACAACTTGGGAATTAAGCCTACCATTTTTTCTGGTACGGAATGCAGCACCGCATGTGTGAATATTGTTTATTTTCTTGATGTAAAAAAATCCATTCTTACTATCAATGCTCGCACGTACAAACCATTCACATCCCCGCTCATCTTTATGTGCGCAGTATGCAACAATGCAAGATGGTTCGTTCTTATGGTAATCAAATTTAAAACCAATTTCAATGGAATATTTTACCAAGCAATCTCTAAAATCATTAACCCCACCTTTAAAAACTTGCCCTACATCACGAATTAAATACCTCCAATCAGCAGACATTGTTGTCGACTTGTTTGGGCAGTATGGTACCAACACACTTTCATCTTCGTCGCTCCCTGGGTTTTCGCTGTAATATTCAGAGCTAGATCCTATTGCATCTCCGCTACTCTGTCCAACTTGCATCAACTGTATAGATAAGTCAATACATTCCAATTTAAGACTTTTTGAAATCTTTCGAAGATTACATAATAACTCTATATCTCCTAAATAACAATTAGGTTGGTTAGGGATTGAATAAGATAACTTGAAATTCCTCATGCGCAACCCCGAATACTTATGACACACATGGTCAAATAGATCCTCAATGGTTGAAGTGTCATCAATATCAAAAACGTGTGTAGTCCCCATGTGTTTAGCCACAAGTATGGTCGTCCAATTTTTCATTTCCTGATTAAGATAAGAATATATTCAACAATTATAAATGTATATCGAAACAATTAACCAATTATAAGTTGTATATCAATTATTCAACTGATTGTAATTGTGCAGTAAATATTCATTCATATAGCCCCGTTTAAAGTAACAAAAAACCCCACCAAAAAAAAGAGTAAAAAGGCCAAAAACAAATACCCAATTGTAAGTTGCACAACAACTATACAACTGATTAAAATTGACATCAATTTTCAATTCATGTAATATGTGTGCAGTCAAAATAACTCAATTATAATTGTTCAGTAAATATTCAAACAATTATAACTGTACAACAACATTGAACCAATTCGTCAATTATAATTGTAAAGCAACATTCCCACTCAGTCAATGTATTCAACAAAAAATTCAATCAAATATAACTGTACAACAACATTGAATCAATTCGTCAATTATAACTGTACAGTAACATTCCCAATCAGTCAATGTATTCAACAAAAAATTCAATCAAATATAACTGAACAGTAAAAATTCAGTGAATTATAACTGTATAGCAATATTGAACCAAATTATATACTGCACATTAATATGTTCACGTGCGAGCGCGTTTGGGCTATGCTACGGATAGCTATATCTTGGCCGAATAACTTAGTTAAATATTCTCATAATCAAGCTCCACAAACTAACAAAAAATTGCAACTAAATTAATCTCAATGATTCTAGTGATTTATTCTAAAAACAGGGGAAACCAAAATAAACACTGTGAATATCTATATAGACTAATAATAAAGAAGATGGTGTTCATGATTTCAAAAAAATAATCCAACCAGTAGCAAAAGCAAAAATCGAGAAAATGGTATTTGTTTTATGTTCCTAATTTTTCAAAATCGAGAAAATGGGATGAACAGTAAATTTATTACAGATATAAACCTGTGTGTCTTGCCGCTTGCGTTGCTACTCAACCAGGCTGTTCGATCTGTTGCCGTGTTCGCCAAAATTGCCGCCGTCGCCGAATTTGCTGTCGTCGTCCCCGAAGTTGTTCCTATTGCTGAAGTTTCTGTCGTCGCCACCCAATTCGCTGCCGTCGCCACCGAAATCGCTGCCGTCGCCGAAGTTGCTGCCTTCGTCGCCGACCTTGCTCCCGTCCCTGAAGTTGCTGTCGTCGCCGTCGTTACCGCTGGCCGACGTGGGAAGGGGTTTCAGGATTTAGGGATTTTCTGATCACCGTCCTCACCTTCGCCCTCACCTCCGTTGCAATTTAGGGCATGGAATATGGTAATAGAAGTTTTGAAATCTTCCATCTTCATAGCCTCAAAGGTTTGATTGTTTGGATTTGCCTTAATTAGCTTGATTCCAATTTCCAAAAATACCTAAATAGCAAATGCAAGAACAATCGCGCGTGAGACTTGTGGGTTTCAAAATGGGGTTTTTTCAAAATTAAACTAATTGTTTGAGTGTTTAATGTTATGGGCTGAAGTGTTTGGGGCCCATTCAAATATCAAGTATAAAATTGGATGTCTAATTAAAAAATCCTAAATTTTATTGTAATTCTTTTTTTTTTGTTTTTATGCTTTTAGAAAAATAATTGTTACGGAATATATTTTTATTTTCAAAACACAACAAAACGAAAATAGCAATTTATTAGAAATAGAGAGGCTAAACAAACGCCGCCTTAATAACTTCATCATTCCCTCTTTCAGGATTTTAGTGGTGTTAAGCATAGATTTTGTGTCTAGTCCCCCCATTGACCAGTGCTGTACAGGTGAGCTTCCATCAATTATCATGAGCTGCCCAGCCTCCCCATGCCCATGCTCCTTCATAATTATAAAAGCATTTAAATATATATATATAAAAAAATGTTTATACGAGCGGTAATCATTAATTTTTAAAAAACAGAGTAGTCCATGTCCATCTATATAATTATAATCACAAACAACTTTTCAGAAGTTTGCATCCAATCACAACCACCCACTTCACTCTTCTCTTTTAGATCGCGTCCTCTCTTTCTCTCTCTAAAATTTTCCAATTTTGGATATATTTCTTGAAGCTTGTTTCTTTGCTTACCTTTCTTTTCATTATTGCTCAAACTTCAAGGAAAAAGGAAGAAATCGCATCTCTTTCCCACTTTTCTCCTCAACAGTCCTGATTCCTTAGATTTCACTATGTTCCCACTTCGTTTACTGTTGGGTTTACGGCAAGTTGAACGCTGATGGAACTGGTGAGGACAAAATCGATCGCTTTAGTCTTTAACAAATATTCATAGGGTTTTCTGTTAAAGAAGAGAGAGAATAGTGACTTCAGTCTTTATTTTTGTTTTGCAATTTGCCTCTATGTTATCGTAATTTTTGGGTAAAATTTTAATTTGAATTTTGAAAAGTGTTTTTTTTTTTGAGATTCCTCAGGTGGGTGGGTGGAGAGAGATTCCCTCCTTTATTTAAGTCGGTGTGATATTGCCATTGTAGAACATTTTCTCTCTCTACTTCCTGTGTTTCCTCAAAATCAGCAAATCGGAGTAGAAATACTTTGAATAGATTTGGCGGGGAATGGAAATTCTCTCGCCGTCGACTTACCTTTCGAGCTCAGTCTGGTTGCTGGACGAGAGTCGGAGCAATAAATGGACGGCGGCAGAGAACAAGCTGTTTGAGAACGCTTTGGCGAAGTTTGACCAGGATGCGCCGGACAGGTGGCAGAAGGTGGCGGCGTTGGTGCCGGGGAAGACGGTGGCGGATGTGATGCGGCAGTACAAGGAATTGGAGGATGACGTAAGCAGCATTGAAGCAGGGCTGATCCCGATTCCTGTGTATGCTAGTACATCGGAGTCCTCGGTTTTCACGTTGGAGTGGGGGTGCGGTCGTGGGTCCGACGGATTCCGGCAGTCTAACGGCGGCGGAGGGAAGAGGCCCTCGTCGGGCCGGCCGCTGGTGCCTGAAAGGAAGAAGGGTGTTCCGTGGACAGAGGAAGAGCATAAGTAAGCTTTCTAGATTCATTTTTCAGGTTTTTTTTTTTTCAATTAAGTTTTTTTTTTTTCCCCATAATTCTAGATTTTACAATTCATTATTTATCCGATAAGTAATTTTTTTAAAAATCTAATCATGTGATTCATGCGGTTAAAAGTATACAATCATTGCACGATATGAAAATTATTGTAAAATTACAGTAATTTTTATACAATACAATAATTTTAGACTTATTACTATAAAATATGTATGGATAAAAAATTTTAAATTTATAAATTGTTCAAATCCCTTGAATTAAATATAGTTAATCCCATTAGGGCTCGAGGTACAAAATGAAATTGATTTGAATTTTTAAGTAATTTATTTTTACGTTTGGTATTTTTTTAATGACTTGTTTTAAGAAAACAAATTCCATCATGAGTTCTAAATGAGATATTTTGTAAAGTAGGGAGCCAAACAGATCCTAACGACTTGTTTGATTGAATAGAATGTAATCGAGATGGAATGAAATGAGATAAGAAATTGAATGAATTTGTTAATGGAATCACAATTCAATTTCTTGTTTAGTTGTTATTGTATGTTTAAAGGAATAAAATGATTAAATATATAAAAAAAAAAACCATAATACCCTCCGATATATATGTGTATTTAAAAGTTAATTTACTCGGAATTATAAAGTAAAATTTTCTCTCTAAGTACTTTTTTTTTTTTTTAAATTAATGCTCTCAATTCTCTCTCTCCTGACATTTCTATATCTAAATTGTATTTTTTTAACAACGTTTTCTCTCTAAAATTGATTTGCATAATTTTATGTCTGACGTTTGTTTCTCTTAAATTTTTTATATTTAGCGACATTCTCTCTCTACAATTTTTTGATAATCAATTTATCTACTCACTCTCTCTAAAAAATATAATTATAAATATTTATCTTTCAATAAAATTTTATACTTGATTTATTTATTTATTTTGAGAGTGAAAAAAAAAAAAAAAACATTATGATGAAATGAATTCCTTCATTTTTTATTCCAATGAAATTAGAGTTTTAATTATATTGTTTAAACAAACGAGAGAATGAAATTAGTTCCACTTTGACGAGTATCATTTAAGAAATGTCATTTCCTTTATTTCCAGTGGCATCAGAGTTTTTCATTTTGTTGTTTAACCAGACAAGAAAATGAAATTAGTGATAAAATTATGATTTCATTTTACCACTTTTGCAATTTTTTGTTTATAGATTGTTCCTCTTGGGGTTGAAGAAGTACGGAAAAGGCGACTGGAGAAACATATCCCGGAATTTCGTGATAACCAGGAATCCAACTCAGGTGGCTAGCCATGCTCAGAAGTACTTCATCAGGCAACATTCCGGCAGGAAAGACAAGAGAAGGGCAAGCATCCATGATATCACCACCGCTAATCTCAACTCCTCCGATCAAAACCCATCGCCGGAAAACCAGAAACCGCCTCCCCAAACTGGAAACATGATGATATCTCCATATGGGGTAAATTCTTATGGATTTAGGGCTGATGAATCTTATTATGGAGTTCAAAACATGTCTTTTCAGATGCAATCGGCTCAACATTACGCTCAACGGTTATGAGAATAGGTTTTCTTTTCCGAATAATTTTCTTTTAAATATATATGTTTTTTTTTGAGGGAATGATTTTTTTGGTTTTCCTTTGTATAGTTTGTTTGGCAATTATGAGTAGTAAGTAATCGAGGGCAAAGGAATGCAAGATTTCTTTAGTGTGAATAGAAACAAATCAGAGAATTAAGAACTATACTTTTGTTCTCGTGTTTTTATTTTTATTCCAATTTTTTTGGGCATACTTGTTTTCGTACTTTTATTTTTTTCCAAGTTTTTTGAAAATCTGACATGTATAACCTGATCAATATGTTGGGTTTATTCCACATCGATCGACTCTAGAAGGGATTGACAGTCAAATTATAAGGGTAAGAAAAAAGCTTATCTCATAAGTTAATTTTTGGGGTTGAAAAAGACTCAAGACCACATTACATAGTTCCAAAGCCTAGATTAGAACATCTCAAATACAATAGCCATGAAGAGAGAGATTGGTTGAGAGTTAGGCGTATTAAAGGCCCGAAGTGGGTAAAAAAATACAAATAAATTGAGTTTTGTTTTTCTCTTTATGTGAAATAGGATTAGTAAATTTTGACAGACACAAATATTCAATCAAAATAAAGCAAATAATAAGTAAATCGAGAGACGATTTTTTCGTGAAAAAACCGAAGTGTTAAAAAAAATCATAGGATCGAAGTCCGATATTAACTTCCACTATTACAAAAATAATGGATTTACAATTGTCTACAACGTTAGGAAAATAACTCTTGGATTATCACAAACATCACAAAAAAGTGGATCAACAATAAATGGAACGTAATACGGGTTTAGAAAGTAATACCAAATAACCAATAAGAAGAGGGTTGCCAATAATTTAGATCAATGAAAACGAAGTATTTGATATCAAGAACAAATAATATGAAATTTTAGCTCAAATGGAATCTAAATCATCGCTCAATCATCAATCCAAATCGAATATAACATAATGTTATATTCAACATATTATCCATCATTCATCTAATGTATGTATTTTCCATTTGTGTTATATTGAATATAAACATGCGGACTTGTTCGATCCAAATTAATTACTAACATTGTGTACGTTAACATCATGTTATATTCAACATGTTGTCTGTTCAATTATCCAAACATATTGTATTATCAATATAATGTGTTGTATGGATGTATTACCCAAACTGTACTGTAAATGTGATTGTCGTTTCATCTCTTCATATCGTGTTGAATGTACTACAATGAAAAAATGTTAATGAAATGCGTCTACAGTATAACGTCGCATTGAGAACTAGAAATATAATCCAAACGTTATATTCAAATCGATGTGCGTCATATTTTCTGCATGCTTGTATTTCGTGGTGTGTTGAATATAATTTGACGATCAAATATATCTGAATCAAGATTTCTTGTTTCAGAAACAAGAAAATTTGTAATATCGATGCATTTAAAAACTCATTTTAATAAATGTTAGTGTAATATATGGAATTGGCCCACTTGACCCATTAGAATACAACCTTAACCCTAGGGTCTTCCACGTCTCCTATAAATAATTGTGTATATCATTGTATTCTATTTATCTTTTTTTTTTCTTCACTAAATCAATATATTGTCCATATTCCTCACTTGTCAATTATCTTAACATGGTATCAAGAGTAAATCTTTCTTGGATCTGTTCTCCCTAATTTTTTTTGTCAATTATCTTAACATGGTATCAAGAGTAAATCTTTCCTGGATCTGTTCTCCCTAATTTTTTTTGGCAACTCTAAAGCTTCCGCCGTTGCTTTATCTTTTCTCCCGTGGTTTTTGTTGCGCTGTTATAGGTCTCAACATCACTTCGGTATCAACAACCACCATACCACCATCTTCGTCTTACAGAAACAAACACAACGCCACCAAAATCACCGTCATTAGAGTATCCATGTGCCTTCATGTGCCTCCCAAAGCCTGTAGCACCACCGGGCTTTGCTGTCTCGAATTATGGGCTTTACTGCCTTAACTAGGGCTCCAAATCCATCTTACAATATATTATCGGAACCATATCGACGAGACGATTCTAATGACAAAAAAATCTAACCGATATAACACTTCACACACCTACACGCACGGGCTGAAGACTTTTTCAGTTGGATCCATGTGCCGGCAGTTGTTCAGCCTCTTTCACCTGCCACATCAGCCCTAATCAATGCCCAGTTAGTGCCACATTAGCCGTTGACCACTACGTTAGTCGTTGACCTTCACGTCAGTCATTGACACTGCCACATCAACATCCAGTTAGCCAGCTCATACTACGTCACTGGTTCTTTGAGGTAATTTTCTTTGGACCGGTTCAAACCTTTTTTGATTGATTTTTTTGTAAAATTGGACCAGTTCTGAGAGTTTTCGAACGTTTTGATTTTGTTTACGAATTTTGTTCTGTGATTTGAGGCTTACAGAATATATTTTTGTGGTTTCTACACCGGTTCACCTTTTTTTTTGCGCCAATGGTTGACTCAATCTCACCTTGGATTATTACTACTGTTCTGGATGAATCTAATTATGTCGTGTGGGTTAAAAAAATCTCTAATTTCTTCTGTGGATGAAAATTATGGCCTTTCATGACTGGAGATATTATTGAATTCAAGAAGAAGGACGACGAAGAAGCTACAAAATACATTGACCGTCTAGAGGATTAGGATAGCAAAAATCACCAGATTCTCATATGGTTCCGTGACACTATCATCCTAGAGATCAAACTTCAATTTGGTACACTCTAGACAACTGAAGAAGTTTGGGATCTTCTCCAGTACTGCTACACCAAGGCAGACATCTCAAATTGGTATCGCCTTCTTTCCATATTTCATAGCATGTGCCAAGAACCTGAGAAAATTGTCAATAGTTTTCTATCTTAGATGACTGCCTTGTAGAATTAGTTGGCTATCACTGAGCCAACTTGTGAATACATAAAAGACGCCACCGTCTATGGAAAGTAACGAACTAAGACACACATTATGCAATTCTTAATGGG
Organism: Eucommia ulmoides; assembly: GCA_016647705.1. Classification (NCBI taxonomy): domain Eukaryota; kingdom Viridiplantae; phylum Streptophyta; class Magnoliopsida; order Garryales; family Eucommiaceae; genus Eucommia; species Eucommia ulmoides. The sequence continues at coordinate 48,260,513 of CM028338.1, forward strand.
CTTGAGGGAAGAATTTGAGCCTGTACGAGCTTTAATCCTACACCGAGTCACGATACCTTCCCTGAATGACGTCCTTTCTGATCTACTTAGTTAGGAAACAATTCTTGTGACATTATAAGGATCACATACAGATATTGTTATTTCAGCACCAGTTGTTTCTGCAGCACCAGTTGCTCTTGCCACACCAGTTGCTAAGGCCAACCTATCCCAGAAGCCCTTATACTATAGCTATTATCATTTACAAGAACATGAATTACTCAAATGTCCTTCTCGCCTGTGTAATGTCTGTAGAGAACCAGACCACTATCTTGCAGACTGTCCTAAACTTTCATTTGGAAATTAGTCAAATGAGAACCAATATCACTCTCGAGGCTCTCGCAATCAGTCTTATTCCAAGCCAAATAATGCTGCTACTGTAGCCATTGATTCTACACCAACTTCATCAAGCTCTCCACCTGATTGGAGTGGTTTTTGCACTGCACTTACCAAGGCTCTAACTAAAACTAGTAACAATATATCCATGTCAGCTATACTAGGTACATCTCGTTGGTATTTTGATTCTGCCTGTCGCAATCACATTACATCTAATGTCTCTATCTTTTTCTCTAAAACCCGTGATGAGCATACACTTACTATTCACACTACCAATGGATCAAATATGCTGATTAGTTACACTGGACATGTTGACAACTCTTATTTATCTCTCCTTGATACATATTTGATCCTTAATCTTATATTTGTTAGACAACTATGTGATTTTGGACTTGATTTGCATTTTTTTTTTCTACTGGTTGTCGCGTGCATAACCCTCAAACAGGAAAACTCCTTGGAACCAACCGTAAAGTTGGACGTCTCTTTGAGTTCACTCACCTCCAAGTCTCATCCTCATCATCACCAAACCAATTAGCCACATCTATCCCAATACTCTCATCCACAGAATTGTGGCACTCTCGGTTAGGTCACACTTCATCTAGTCATATTCGTTCTCTTATTTCTAGTGATTGGTTAGGTTGATTTCAGCATGAGTCTTTTTATTGTATTCATTATTAACTTGCAAAACAATCAACTTTGCCTTTTAATGAGAGTTAGTCTGTTTCTCTTGCACCTTTTGATTTAGTACATTCTGGTATTTGGGGGCTTTTTCCTCATGTAACAATGGGTGGTACTCGCTATTTTGTTATATTTGTGGATGACTATTCTCGATATACATGGTTGTTTCTTATAAAAACAGATCTGAACTCTTTCAAATATATTCTGATTTTTCTTCGATGGTTTAAACTCAATTTTCTCGGAATATCAAAGTTTTTTCACTCAGATAATGCAATGGAATACAAAAATCGTGTTTTTCTAAATCTACTTTACAAAAATGGCATGCTCCCCCACCGCTTGTGTCCTAGAACTGCCCAACAAAATGGATGAGCCGAATACAAATATAGACACATTCTTGACACCGTTCGTGCTCTACTAATTTTTTCATCATGTCCTGAGAATTTTTGGGGTGATGCTGCCTTAAACGCAGTGTACACAATCAACCGTGTCTTTTCCGCCAGAATCCAGAATCAGTCCCCATTCGAGCGCTTTTTCGGTAAACGTCCTGATTACTCTGAACTCAGAGTCTTTGGTTCCACTTGTTTTGTTTTTCTCAAACCACATGAACACAATAAATTGGAACCAAAGGGATTGCTTGTGTTATTTAATTGGATATGGTATTGAACATAAAGGGTATCGGTGCTGGAATCTAATTTCTAAAACTCTTGGTATCTCTCATCATGTCATTTTTTGGGAATATCAAATGTTCTATTCCTTATGGTTATTTGACATGCAACCATCACTAACTCCAGATTCTTTACTGATCCATCTATTGAGTTATTTCCTGAGGATCCAGTTTTAGGTGCTGTTGAATTCACCGCAAAATCATCAGCTTCCCAACCTTTCAGTTCCAGAACCACTAACTAACCTCACCCCTCCAGACCCAGCTCCAGAACCAGCAGATGACCTCACCCCTCCAACTCAATCGGTTGTTCTCAAGGATATTCTTATGTCTGATGAATCTGCACCGACTCCCTTTGAGAGCCATCTCCCAGACCACTCTCGCATATCTACTTGGGTAACTTATTGCCCCCATTATCTTACTGATTATCATTATTTTTCCACTATACTTCATCTGCATGAGCCTTCCTAAAATGAGACTAGTATTAATTCTCTTTGGCAGAAAACAATGGACGAAAAACTTCAAGCCCTAGCTAAAACTCATAACTGGGATATTATTGATCTGTCTCCTGGAAAAACTCCTATTGGGTACAAATGGGTGTTTAAGATTAATATGCTTTCTGATGGTTCTGTTGAACTATATAAAGTCGACTTGTTGCTAAGGGATTTTCTCAGGAATATAGCATTGACTATGAAGAGATATTTACTCCAGTGGCGAGGCTCACTTCTGTCTGTATACTTCTTTCCGTCGCCATTAAAAAATGGACTCCCTTTCAAATAGATGTCAAAAATGCATTTCTCAATGGAGATATTCTTGAGGAAGTCTATATGCATACCTTTCCTGGCCTCGTTACCTTTCAAAAAAAAGTTTTTCGCCTTTACCATACTTTATATGGTTTGAAACAAGCTCTATGTGCCTAATTCGTCAAATTCAGTACTACCATTCATCAGTTTGGGTTTACGCCTAGTGCTCATGATTCGACTCTATTTATTCACCACACTCTCAGTGCGATCACTGACTCAACTACTGCCATTACTCCTCTCGAGCCGAACATCAAACTTACTCCACTCGATGGTTCATCTTTTCAAGATGTCACTCTATATCACCAACTGGTTAGTAGTCTTATATACCTCACTGCCACTCACCCCGACATTACCTATGCCGTTTATCAAGTTAGCTAGTTCTTGTCTGCTCCTCAAACCACTTATTACTCGGATGTTCTTCGCATCCTTTGGTATATCAAGGGTACTTTATTTCATGGACTTCATTTCTCAGCTCAGTTTGCTCCTATCTTACAAGCTTATTATGATGCCGATTGGGCCGGAGACCCTACCGACAGACGTTCAACCATTAATTACTGTTTCTTCTTGAGTAACTCTCTAATTTCCTTGTGTAGTAAGAAACAAATTGTGGTTGTTCGTTCTAGCATTGAAGTTGAATATTGTGCCATGACTGATGCAACTCAAAAACTTCTCTGGCTTCGATGGCTACTCGCTGACATGGGCATTTTTTTTTCTTACTGCCACTACCCTAAACTGTGACAATAGGAGTGCTATTTAGATTGCCCACAATGATGTCTTTCACGAGCGTACAAAATACATCGATACCGATTTCTACTTCATCTATCATCACATTCTCCAGAATATGGTTCGTCTACAATCCATCAATTCAGCTGATTAGACATCAGATATTTTCACTAAAGCTCATCCATTCGGACACTTTTACTCTTTGATTTCCAAACTCAAGTTCACCTCTCACTTACTACCTTGAGTTTGAGAGGGTATGTTAATGTAATATATGGATTTGGCCTAGTTGGCCCATTAGGGAAAAACCTTAATCTTAAGGTCTTCCACTTCTCCTATAGATAGATGTGTATATAATTGTATTCCGTGTATTTTTTTTTCACAAAACTAATATATTGTTCATATTCTCCACTTCTCAATTATGTTAACAATCAAAACATTTATATCACTTACATGAAAAAAATAATTTCAAACTATTGCTTTGCAAAAGATTTTGATCCTCTAATAAATTTGTTTGTGAAAAAGTTGTTGTTATGGTAACTTATGAAGTTGAATTTTAAAAATACCCTATATATAGATGTGTTTTGTTAATTATTCTGAGCTCAAACAAAATAAAAACTATTTTTTGATCCTATAAATACGTTAAGTAAATTTAGGGTAATGATTGAATTGCGGAAGGATAATTTCGTTCATATCTATTTTTTGGATTTGAATTTGGGATTAATCGATAATATAATTTCGAAATTGAGGATTAAATGGTTCAATTAGAAAGTTATAGGATAATTTGGTAGAGTTTTACTCCTAATGATACCATTGTTATCCCTTAAACAAACCAAAGGTAGAAATGGATTTATGTAGAAAAACAAACCTAAGAACTTGTAGCCTACATTTTTTTTTAGTATATCCACGAGTGTCCCTCCACTCATATAGAGTGAAAGATTATCTCGTTTGAAATGCGTTACTGTCCCGCTCAACAAATAATTTTTCGTAGGTTCAAACTCCTGATCTTATAGAGACTCTTCAATTGTTTTAGCTCAAACGCACCTTATCACTTGGGCTCCAACTTGTCTTGTTGTAGTCTACATTATTTGAACCACAAAAACTCGTATTCCTATTTTTGTTTTAGTTTATTACATTTCATAGATCTTGGTAAGTTATTATCCACTTTAATGCTAAGCCGCGGCTTGGAGAGAGTGAAAATGGGCCAAACTGAAATTGGGGCCAGTCACAATCAAACTCTTTTGGAATTCCGTGGTATCCAATTGCCAAATTGTTTGCTAATAATTCCTCATAAAAGTGATAACTCTTTAATAATGGGTTGAAATGAAGCACCCCAAAAAAGTGTACTGATTGACTAGCAAAACCTTAGCCGAATCCGAGTCTATATTCCACTAACTGAAGAATCATATGCTTCAACACTTGCTCTTTTTTTCCCACCTCTTAAATGATCTTTCATCCCTTTGGAGATCTTTATCCAAAAACCCTTATTGATAGGGATGGGACAATTAGCTAACACATTATCATGAATATAATACACAAATTTAGTTCGATTTAATATTAATAAAAAACATTTTTAATTTTTAATTTTAATTTGATTTGTTAATAGAATGTATTTAATTTGTAATTAGTTATTGAGTATTAATTATAGAAAATATATAAATTAAAGGTCGTCAATATATATTGGAGGAAAAATTGCACTTTTGATTCCTAAAGTATGGGTAAGTGCTTACGTGGTTCCTGAGGATTATAAAGTTGCACATTTAGCCTCTTAAGTTTCATTCTTGTTTCAATATGATCCAATTAGAAATTTTACTATTGAAATCGAATGAAATATCATTCATATAGGGGTATTTTTGTTAATTTTGCTCCTTTAAGTTTGGGTGGATTTTTAAATGGGTCATGAGATTTTTATAAGTTTGGGTGAATTTGTAATTCACTTTCAATTGGTCCAACATAAATTTTTGTTACAAAAATTGGACGGACTCCATTAATTTAGGGATATTTTCATAATTTTATGCATCATATCTCTTTTTGCTGGTATAAGAAGCTATTTTGTCCCTAATGCATCTCATAATTATGAATAACGAAATTTTTTATCCCTGTATTTTAATGAAAATTCAATAAAAATTCTTAAAAATAGAATACAATATTAAAAATAAAATAAAATCAAGAGTGGTTCATATAAAAATATAATAATTCTAATTGAATATTTATTAAAATATGTGGGTAAAGAAAATTATTTTTCATAACTTAATACAAGATTTATAAAAATCAAAGGGATTTTTATAAAAATTTGAGAGTTTTAATTAAATAAAAGGATGCAAGTTTTCATTCTCCATTATTTAATGCAAGATCTATAAAAATAAAAGTGCTTTATATAAATATATAAGATATTTAATTGAATTTTTATTGAAATATAATATAAGATTCTTCATTCTCAATAATTATGACATGTAAGAGTATAAGAACAGGTTTTGGGAGAAATATTTTATTTCTTATAGCTGCGAAAAGAGAGAGGGGCACAAGAAATAACAAAAATATTCTCGAAGTAATTTATTTCGTCCGTGTTCTTGACAAATTGTTCAAATGTACCAAAATGAAGCCAAATTGGAATAGAGGTTGTAATAAATAATCTGTTGGTTTTAATAGAGTTGATGGTTGATTATTTTAATTTTGATTTTAAGAGAATGAGTGAGATTTATCAGAGTGAGATAATTAGGTAATTTCCTAATAATAGAGGGAAAAATTGTGTTACTTTTAGTTAATATCTACTCGAAAAGTAGGGGTACTTTTCAGTTACTTTTGGTTCTTCTAATTCATGGTTTTTAATTAGAGGTTATATGAGAACTTCCATTCTTTAATTATTAATTTTAGAAGTTTTATTTTACATATGAATTGGAGTATTATTTTGTTTTTAGGAGTGAAAATATTTTGTTGCTAGACAAGTTGATCTCAAAAGTGGAATTTCCATGGAAAAAATCTTTCAGCAGGATACTATGACTTTTATTTTTCTTTATTTGGAGGTAAATACTAGGTATATTTATCATGATTTTATTATATAACTATATTATTTTAACATTATGTGGTGCAAGGTTTGTTTGTAGCTTTCGTTACTTTCAGAAAATTTATCAGTTCCAGTATTTTGAAGTCTACAATTTTTTGTTTCTTGATTTTAATTTTAATAATAGTCTAATATAATCTTTAGGGGTAATGATTGTTGTGCGCTATTATTTACCAACTTATATTCTTTTTAATTTCATTTGAATCTTCTCTTATAATAATCTAACCCAACTGAAGTTAATATTACCAAAGCCAATTGAAGTTAATATTACCAAAGTCAATTGAAATAAAAAGTTCTTTATCACGATAAACACACAAATAATCTCAATGTCATATTGAATGCCGACGTAATTGAGAATGATGGAAAGTTTAAATCAGATAATGCAAATTTATTACAGAGAATTTTGTTTTGCCCTTAACTATTCGACTTCTTCGAATCCCATCCTCATGTATAATAAACATTGATTATTATGCTTAAATTGATAGAATTGTGTGTCTTAAACTGGATCAAATATTTCAACTACCCTTACTCTAGTTTTTGTTATATTTTGGAGTTAAGTTCTCTGTACTTAAACAACTATCAATTGACTTTGACTATGATATTTTGTGATAACAATTATCTAACCGGAATGCTCATTATTTTATAATTATAAATTTGGTGTATTTTATTTTATTTTTCTAAATAAATATTAAGTCATTAGTTTGTGGTTGTACTTTTCTATATATGCTTTGCTTGATTCAAAATTATTTTCCTTACTGTGTTTGATACTGAGTCTTTTTACTACATCTATTCTATAATATTTGATGAGGGTATTTTTGGGCACCTCTGAGTCAGCACTTGAGATCTAGCAACGTGTTCGTTGTTGTAGTAACAGGGACACCTTCCGAAATTCACAAACGTTACGCTGGAGCATATGCTGACCATGGTGCCTCCTTGGAACCTTATTTGCATCTAGGGAGGAGTGAGAAGCACCGCAGGGATGTACCGCTCTGAGCTTCCAATTCCCTGGGCGATCAATTTTAGAGACTTCGCCGTTCACCTCAACCAGCTCCCCTCTTTACCTTGTTTCTTCTCCAGAACTCCACGGATCTTCGGTCTCCTCCATCAGCTCACCGCCGCAGGCCTGACGAAGGCCCGTGGGCTTCACCAAATGGGCCCAAAAGCCCAAGCCCATCGATTATCTAGTAAACGCCCCAGATTATCGGCTAAATACAGGGTTTCGACTAATTAATCGTGTTTAGGCCGGACTAATCATCTCTAATGCCTATATATATCGGGGGCTATGTAAGCCTGAGGTACGCTAGAATACACTTACATTACGCGCGAGTTCATTTGTTTATTTATCGCATTACTATACCTTTGCTCTCTGAGCACTGATTACCACGCCGGAGGGGCTTCACCAGGAGAAATTTCGATCTGAGCCTTTTGTAGGTATACTTCTTGAAGAGCAGGACACTCGACATAGCAGGTCAGTCCCTCTAGGACCTAGCATATCTCACCCGAAGAATTCTCAACCGAAAACTTCACCTCAGCAGGAGGACCTACCCGTCATCCGACTGAACTATACCCGAGAGGTGTATTAGTTTTATGCACCAACAGTTTGGTGCCGTCTATGAGAACTGAACAAAAAACCTTCCCCTAATCACTGCTATCTGCTCAGCTGAGCTTGGGTGATCACAAGATCCAATTAGATAGCCACAAAATAGAAGAACCAGAAGATATGTCGAAAAATCCAAGCCATACTCCCTAACTCCCACCAACGAGGATAACTGCCCCCTCCATGGTTAGGCTGGACCATCCACTCTGCCACCTAGGACTGCAAGACAGACCTTAAGAGCTGTGGAGGCATCTCGGGTTGATCTCCTTAAACACCAAATGCAAGAGTTCAAGTCGAGTATACAACTTCTCATCGTGCGCTTGCCACCACCCCCTGTTTAGGGTAGACCAGCCCTTCAGCCCGCAACGATCGATGAGCTGCCTCAAGACTGCGATGTTTTCATGGACATTTTGAGTGGGCAAGAGCTTGAGGGTCACCCTCCGCCTCGCAACCCTGAGTTTGCAGGACAGGAAAGGGGCCCCCTGTAATGCCAAGATCTCCATATCTTTTGCCATGCAAATTTATGCCAAGGGATATGTCGGTGTCCCCTAATGGTCGTGCTCTTCATCGACCTGCCAGGTACAATCACAGAGGTTAGTGTAATTGTGAGGTTGACTCCTACTTACTTTCCTCCCATCACCCTATGGCCCGGGCTGCGAACAGTCGGATCCAGAGAGAGCCTTGGCAGGAGAGGCTGTGGAACGCTTCCTGGACAACATGGAAGCCCATCTCCAGGAGGTGCAAGGAGGCCGAGTAGGATCGGGTGTTATTCCGGAGGTGAATTCTCCTTTTGTGGATGAGGTTCTGGAAGAAGTAGCGTCGAGGCACCTCACCCAACCCCAGATGAGTCTGTATGATGGGACTTCAGATCCTGTTGACCACTTTTCTATGTTCAAGTCTCATATAGATATATAGGTGGCCTCTTTAGCTTTGTGATACAGAGCCTTTCCCATAACCCTTATAGGTGCTGCAAGATTGTGGTTCCGGGGTTTGAGGGCAGCGCCCATCTCCACATTCAGAGAACTCGAGCAGTTGTTCTTGGCTTGTTTCAGTCGTTCTCAGAGGAGGCCAAGGATTGTGGCTCATAATTTCACTTTTTGGAAAAAGCCCACTAAATCTTTGGGTGATTACGTTAAGCGTTTCAATCGAAAAACAAATTTGTGCGATGATCTTCCTGAAACTGTTGCGCTAAATGCCTTTGTTGACGAGCTAGGGCATTAGAGATTATCCTACGATCTCTGATCCAACCCTGCTTTTACACTCGATCAAGCTCTAGACCGTGGAACTAGATTCTCTGGTGCTGACCTCCATGCTGCCACTGGGAGAAAGCAGGAAGGGGTAAACCAGTCGAAAAAACCAAGGAATAGAGGTTCAAAGCAAACCTAAGGCTCAAAAAGGATTTAGGCAGAAGGAATATTGGGACCCCTACCCGGGGAGAGGAGTCCACTTCTTCCCCCAGGGCGTCGCCAACAAGGGTTCATCCCGCTTACAACCTCGGTGACCATCATCTTCGCGGAGAATTCAGGAAGAGATTTCTTCTCTCCTCTGCCACCCTCGAGAGGGAAACCGCTCGGAAGGGCAACAACCAAGTACTGTGCATTTCATTGGGACCGAGGGCACTTTACTGAGGACTGCTTCTAGTTAAAGTAAAAAATCGAAGCCCTTATCTAAAGAGGTTATCTTGGGAACTACGTTCGGAGGAAGAATCAGGAACGCCCCGCTAATAGAGCCTCAGGCTCAGAGGAGACAGGGGAACCCCTATTGTCTGCAGCCCCGGAGGGTAGAGACTGGGGACGATAAACAACTTGTGGATGATGAGATCAACGTCAACCAAGTGGACTCAGCTCTAGGGTGAAACATTATCTTCTAGAAAGAGGCATGAGCGAAGGGCCAAACAAAAAGCAGACGAATACATATATGAAGTAAGCACCGTAGATGCTGCCACATACAATGTTATCTTCTTCAGCGAGACCGACCTTCGGGGGGTGCATACGCCCCATGAGGATGCCCTAGTCATCACTGATGTGATCAATTATTTCAGGATGGGGCACATTTTGGTCGACGGAGGGAGTTCAACTGACATCATCTTTAAATGGGCCTTTGACAAGATCGGGATAGAGGCCAATACCCTACAACCCACTAGGTCCCCCTAGTTGGTTTTGAGGAAAAAATGATCAATTCCCTCGGATGGGTCTCTTTGCCTATCACGATTGGGACTAGTCTAAAATCCGTGACGATATGGGCCAAGTTCTTAATTGTGGACAAACTGTCACCCTATAACGCTATCATGGGGAGACCGACCATCTCAGTATTCAAGGCTGTTTGCTCTCCATACCATGAAGTCATGAAATTTTTCACCAATCAAGGGATCAAAGAGGTTAGAGGTGACCATGAGGTATTACGCGCTTGCGCCCAGAAGGCACTGGAACAAACAAAATAGAAACTAGTGGCTGGGCTCGACCCCCAAGGGTCTGAGCTGGAAACTCCTGAGCTCATGACCCTAGATGCTGAAGAAGTCCTGGTGCCGATTGATGACCCCAGAGATGAGGAGCCAAGCCCCCTCCAACATGAAGACTTGGTTGAAGTTTTAATTTACCCAACTCTTAAAGATAAAACTGTCAGGATAGGAGCCAAGCTCACCCCAAGACAACGGGCTGAGCTCACAAAGCTACTACGAAAGGACATCGATGTATTCACCTGGTCCCATGATGAGCTCCATAGAATTGATCCAAAAGTGGCTATGCACAGGCTATACGCAGACCCACAGTATCCTCTAGTCGGACAAAAGAGGAAGAACTTCTACCCTGAACACCAGAAAATCATCGAAGAAGAAATGTAGAAATTAATTAAGTCTCATGTTATGGAGGAGGTGACATTTCCAGATTGGCTGTCCAACATTGTTCTTGCCCCTAAAGCTGGAGGCAAGTGGAGACTCTGCATTGACTTTAAGGACATCAAAAAGGCCTGCCCCAAAGACTTCTTTCTTCTGCCGATGATTGATCTTATCATCGATGCCACGGCGGGTTACGAGCTCCTTAATTTTCTGGATGCTTATGCTGGCTACAATTAGATCCCTCTATTCTCTCTTGACAAGATCAAGACGTCATTCATTATGGACATAGGGACATACTGCTACAAGGTGATGCCCTTCGGCCTACGCAACGCCGAAGCTACCTACCAAAGGTTGGTCAACAAGATGTTCAATGAGGAGATTGGCAAGACTATGGAGGTTTACATTGATGATATGTTGGTGAAAAGCTCCCGAGCTCCCGATTACCTGGCGCACTTCCTGAAATGTTTTGACACGCTGAGAACCAACCGAATGAAGCTTAATCCCACCAAGTGTATCTTCGGCGTCTTTGTAAGGAAGTTCCTTGGTTATATGGTCTTTCAGGGCAGAATTGATGCCAACCTTGACCAGATCACCACTATACTCGGCATATCATTGCCCTGCTCAAAGAAGGAGATCCAAATGTTAACCGACAGGCTTGCGGCCCTGAGCCGGTTCATCTCTAAGTATTCAGAGCGGTGTTTACCCTTTTTTAAGGTGCTTTATGGGAACAAAGACTTTAACTGGACAAGTGGGTGTGAAGCTGCATTTTGTGATTTGAAACGTTACCTTTCCTCAACTCCCTTACTCAGCATTCCCACGGTGGGAGAAGAGTTTTTCTTATACATTTATGCTTCCTCAACTGTGGTAAGTGCAGCCCTGGTGAGAGAGAAAAATGGTGTTCAGAACCTGGTGTACTACTCTAGCAAGGTCCTCCTGGATGCTAAGACCAGATACTTGAAATTCGAAAAGTTGGCCTCTGTCTTGCTGATCGCCTACAGAAAACTCTGGCAATATTTCCAGGCGCACACCATTGTGGTTTTAACTGACCAAGCCCTGAAGTAGATCCTGCATTCTCTTGATGTCTCAGGAAGGCTAATGAAGTACATCTTTGAGCTGGAACAGTTCCATATTGAATATCGGCCGAGAACGGCCATCAAAGCGAAGTCCTCACCGATTTTATTGTAGAACTCACCTTCCCAGAAGAGTAGAATCCAAAAGTACATCATCAGAGGCCTCCATCTCCGGGAGACCCAGGGACCTCCTCCAACTTATGCGACTTCGACCTGACAGTGTGACAACTTTTCATAGATGTATCATCCAATGTGAGCTGCGGTGGGGGTAAGAATGATTCTGGTAGCCCCTAATAAAGAAGTTGTTGAATACACTATCTAACTCAAGTTCAGGGCTACGAACAATGAAGCTTAGTATGAAGCCTTGCTCGTTGGTCTCCGTTTGGCGAGGGAATTTAATGTGCAAACTCTCATGGTCTTTTGTGACTCGCAACTCATGGTCAACCAGGTGAACGGAGGCTAAATGGAAAATGATCCAAGTATGTTAGCATACTTGGAAAGGGTCAGATCACTTATGACGAATTTTGAAAAAAATCCAAGTGTCTCAAATCCCTCGCGAAGAGAACAGACACGCTGAAGCCCTGACAAATCTAGCCTCGGCGGTAGAGTGGACTTTGAAGAGGAGCATCCATGTGGAGTACCTTGACACCCTAAGCATTGCAGCTTCAGATCCTGTGGCCACTATCTGTGAACTCACTGATGAGTAAACTTGGGTGGACCCAATCAAGGTATACTTGGAGCGAGGTACCCTCATAGGAGATCGGACAGAGGCTAGGAGGGTATGCTACCGGGCAACAAGGTACACTCTCATTGATAAAGTTCTTTACCGAAAATCATTCCTAGGCCCTTATTCTATATGTCTCCGTTCTGGAGAAGCCAAGTATGTCCTAAGGGAGACTTACGAAGGGTTGTGCGGTAACCACTCGTGAGGTAGGTCTCTCGCTGGAAAACTACTTTGCCAAGGATTTTTCTATCCCAAAATGCATAAGGATGCCATGGAATTCGTTAAGAAATGCGATAAGTGTCAGAGATTTTCCTTGCACCCTCACCCTCATCCCATTGTGCTGGTTCCGATAATAAGTCCATGAACCTTTGCTCAGTAAGGCATTGACTTGCTCCGGCCTTTCCCCCAAGGGACTGGGCAAAGGAAGTTCTTGATCATCGCCATTGATTATTTCACAAAGTGGGTCGAGGTTGAGCCACTGGTGCGAATCACCAAGAAACAAAATTCGTGACTTTGCATGGAAGAGCATAGTGTGCTAGTTTGAGGTCCCAAGAGAAATTATGTTTGACATTGGTACCCAATTTGACAACTTTCTCTTTATTACCTTCTGTGTAGAACTAGGAATCACGACGAACTTTGCCTCCCCTGGCTACTCTCAATCAAATGGCCAAGTGGAGGTTACAAATAGGACCCTCTTACATGGGTTGAAAACAAGACTTGATAAGTCAAAAGGATGGTGGGTGGAAGACATCTACTTTGTCCTCTCAGTGTACCATACCACTCCAAGAACTCTAACTGGAGAAACACATTTTTAATAGCCTTTTGCTTTGAGGTCGTCATCACCATGGAAATGAGCATACAGACTCTCTGAACTACTGAGGCCTTTGATCAAATCAAGAATAAGGCGGCGTTATCGCTGAGCCTTGACCTCCTCGAAGAGCGAAGGGAACAAACTCAGATTCAGCAAGCTGCCTACTACCAGAGGGTAGCGAGTTACTACGACCGATGAGTCTGCACTCGCTCCTTTGACATCGGTGACCTTGTTCTAAAAAAAGTCACTCTGGCCACCAAAGAACAAGGCATTGGGAAGCTAGCCCCCACTTGGGAGGGTCCATATAGGGTCACCTGGATTACGCGTCTAGGCATCTACGATCTTGAAACAGAGGACGGTGTGCCACTCAAGCACCTGTGGAACGCCGATCATCTGAAGCGCTACTTATGTGGGGAAGATTCCCCTTTGTAAATAACTTTTGCTTTGTGTGGTGTAATAGTTTTTGTTTATCTCAATAAAGAAGATGTTGTGTACAATGTGCCTTGTGCTCTTCCAAGTAAACGGCATCCCAGCCCACAGGGTCATGGGTGATTCTTCCTAAACGGCCTCCCGACACTCAACATCACGGAGGACTCTCCGCAAGACTCATCCTAGCGCTCAGTGTCAAGGGTGATAACCAGACCCTATCTAGAGGTCAATAATTTGTACCCGGGGAAAGACTAAGGTCATCCACCCAGGGCAGGGCATTAATCGGGTTTGAGTACCTGCAATTAAGTACCTTTCCCCACCAGTCGACGATAAGTCCGACGCTTTAAAGGGAAAGGTGCTTCTGCATTGGCTAAAAATGAGATAACCTGAAAAGGTTCAGAAATGAACCTGACTAGGGAGAACTTGCCTATGACCGGCCACGAGAAACCAACCATCGTGCTAAATCTCAGTGGACTGAGAGGACTAGCGCCCTAGAAAACCATCCTCCTAAGTCCATGACACGATTTTCTCACGATCAACTCGTGTCCCGAACTGGGGGGTAGTAGTCCAAGGCCCTAGACAGAGACGAGTAACTCTTGAAGTATTTTTTTTTTTTTTTTTTTTACAACTTTCCAAAATTTTACAACTCTAAAAACCATTCCAGGCAGAGAATAACGTGGAAAAAATATCGAGAAGAAGAAAAGACTTGCAGAAGTACACAAAAAATAATTTACATTCATATGTCTAGAAGATGTACAAGAAGGGGTCATCAGCTCATTACAAAAAGAGGGGATCGTCCACCTAATACAAGTCGACAAAAAGAATAAGTAAAAAGTCTACAAAAACTCAAGTGCTGGAGAAGCAATGGCCTAGAGATTAGTCCTTTCCGCCCTCAAAATAATGAGTATCCAGGAGAAGAGAAGAAACGCCAAGCTCACCCTCTTCAGAGCCCCCCTCAATAGCACCGTCCTTCTCAGCATCTTCTTGCCTAGTGCCTTCGTGTTTGGCATCATCATCTAGCTCAGAGAACTCCATCTCCACATGGACAGGAGAGAAGTCAGGGCGTAAGAGGTGGATGACTTTCATTGTGGCCTTGTTTCCAGCCTCTAAGAAGTTGTTGGCCATATTCTCCCGAAGCACTTTATACTTGGGGCCCTTCTTCCATTGTTCCACTGCCTCTGATTTGCCCTTCTCCTTGGTATGGGCAGCGATGGCTTGAGACTTTTGCTCCTAGTCTTTAGCGTGTCGCTTGTATGAGGCTAACTTAGCCTCAAGTTTATCAACCCGCGAATTGAGATTTTGCTGATCAGTCCAGAGTCCACGATCTCTGTCCGAAGGGTTGACAGATCAATGCGGAGTTTGGTCTCCACCTCGTCCCTTTTTTTGAGAGAGGCTCGTTGAGAGTTCGCCTCGGCAAGAAGTCCGTCTTTGGAGAAGATCCGGTCTGCTAGCCAGTGATACCGAATGGCAGCCTATCCAGAGAAGTAAGTTGGGTAGATGAGAACATGTTCGAGAAACTCAAGATGATTTGCAAAGAATATAAGTGCTAGAAAAGAGTGAAGCACTTACCCCCGTCAGGTCTCTATAGACGTCTTCGGCAAGTCTCTCAAGGCTGGTACTGGCAATTTTTTTCATATCAGCCGGAGGGGTCACCCAGCCCAGGAACCCCATTGCGAGCACTGGGTCGTCTAGCAGGTGAGTGTTGACCTCTACCCCAGTATTCCTGACTATGAAGAAATCGGGATGAGCCTCAAGAGGGATAGGAAAAACTAGTGCTGGCTTTAAGAGACGCCTGCCCTATTGTGTGCCTTTCTTGGTCGGCTCCCTGGTAGGGGGCTTGCCCCTCTCCTGTGGAGTCGCCCTGGTGTCCGGCCCTCGTGTGCTAGGACTAGACGCTCCAGTCTTCACTCCAGTATGGGTTGGAGGCTGGGAAAGTGGAGCACCACCCTAGGAAGATTGCCCCTGCTCAACACTAGGGCTCCCTATGACCCCAACTTTTCTCTTAGCAACAATCTTCCTTAGCAAAGCAACGTTGTCCATACTTGTCAAGAAATCACAGCTCTGAATATCAGACATTAGGCATGAAAAATGAACAATCAGGAAAAATTCTTACTGTTCTCAGGCCTTGACGGGAGCTTGGTAGGGGGCAGAGACTTGGCAGAGAAGAGAGCACGAAAAAGTTCCAGGCTCAGCTTGACTTCCTCCGCATTGAAGATAATGTATGCCGCCATTACTATCTTCGTACTGACAAGAGCCAACTGTGAGGGACATAGACTAAGCTCCTTGTAGATCGCTCGGACCCAGGGGTGACTGAGAAAGCAAAGTTCAATGGTCAACTGGTGGAGGAACATGGTAATGAAGCCCGGGGGTGGCTGATGTGCTCTTTGGTCAACATAAGGCATTCTCGTCACGATGGAATTCGGGAAGGTGTATAGGCTATGAGCTTTCACCAGGTCCTTCTCAGTTACGTTGGACCAAAGATCCCAGAGGGGACTTCGTACGGGAATAACGGAGTGCAAAATCACGGGTCTTGGACCGCAGACAGGTCATTACACTAGGGGAATCGCTTGGAGGAACACCGTCTGTGTAACACGGTCCTCTTCCTCCAGAATAGAGACAAAAATTGGCTCCCGCAAGGAGCCTTCTCCTTTGCGCTCATTAGGGTAATTGATCACGGACGCCAGGTCAGCCAGGGAAGGGTTTCCCCTAGGCGATGGTGTCCAAACCGCTAGAGAAGAAGAAGACGAGTTCAGGGCGCCCGTACGTCGTCTGGCATCCCTGACAGAAGGGGAGGCTCGCTTTGACGTACTAGAGCCTGAACTGCTCTCTGAGCTACTCTCATAGGAAGAAGAATATTTAGAGCTAGAAATGTGAGAAAACATTTCAAAAATAAAAATACCGTGCAGAGAAACTTCTTAGAAAGTAAGCGCCCAGAGAACTAGAATGCATTTAATTGAGGTTGTTTCTTTCTATTTATAAGAAAATCAGCCTTAGATCGACGAGTGCATCGATAGGCGCGCCGAGCGTGCCAAGCCTGCATGCGCACCACCTAGGTGCATATGCAGCATAATGTGCTGGTCCCAAGGGGGACTAGCGCCACGCTGGCCACAAGGGCCAGCGTGGGCTGGCCTTAGTGGGCCCATCCCGTCCTACGATGTAGTCAGGCACAACTCAACCCCTCGTGCGTTCGACGCGCGCTTTTTCTCTCGAGCTCCCCTTAATTTTCTTTGCAATGATGGCCAGTCCATGCTCAAGGCTTGTTCACAGTGAACGTGTATCACCCTGAAAATCGAAACAAATTTGGGGCCACCCTACCGTGCTACCTGACCTCGGACCCCTCCCTTATGGGAGTCTATTTCAGATTAGTTCCTCAAAAATTCTAATCATGGGAAAAACGATGCCCTAAAAATAAAAAAAAATCAAGATCGCCCTGCTGTGCTACCTGACCCCAGTCCTCGGCCGTATGGGAGCTTATTTCATATTAGCTCCTTAAAAATTCTAATCATGGAAAAAGCGATGCCTTGAAAATTGAAGAAATTTGAGATCGCCCTGCCGTGCTACTTGACTCCGGACCCTGACCGTATAGAGGCCTATTTCAAATAAGTTACACAGGGGAAAACTAGCTCTTAGAAAAATGTGGGTCAGAGGTGTTTCTTACGTTTCGAAGTCTCTAGGACACCTGTTCCAGCTGTGAATTGATATCCTTGACCGTCTCACTTTCCTCACTGCCAGGGCTAGGAGGTAACTGATGAGGGTATTTTTTGGCACCTCTGAGCACTTGGAACCCAGCCACGTGTCCGTCGTTGTTTTGACAAAAGCGCCTTCCGAAATCCACAAACGCTACGCTGGAGCATACGTCGTCCATGGCTCCTCCCTAGAAACTCATTTGCATCCAGGGAGGAACGAGGAGCCCCAAAAAGATGTGCCACTCTGAGCTTTGCACCGTTCCTTGGGCGATCAATTTCAGGGACTCAGCCGTTCACCTCGATCGACTCCCTCTTTCACCTTGCTTCTTTTCCAGAACTCCATGGATCTCTGCTATCCTCCACCAGCTCACCGTTGTAGGCTTGATAAAGGCTCCGCCAAATGGGCCCAAAAGCCCAAGCCTAACGATTATCTCCTAAACGCCCTGAATTATTGGCTAAACATAGGGTTTCAACTAATTAACCATGTTTAGACCCGACTAATCATCTCCAATGCCTATATATATACCTGGGGCTATGTAAGCCCGAGGTATACTGGAATACACTTACATTACGCACGAGTTCATTTGTTTACTTACCGTATTACTGTACTTTTTATTTCTGAGCACTGATTATCACGCCGGAGGGGCTTTACCGGGATAAATCCTGGGTTGAGCCTTCTGCAGGTACACTTCCTGAGGAGCAAGACTCTGGACATAGCGGGTCAGTCCCTTCAGGACTCAGCACATCTCACCCGAAGAATTCTCAACGACGACTCCACCTCAGCAGGAGGATCCATCCGTCATCTGACTGGATCATACTCGAGGTGTGTACCAGTTTTATGCACCAATAATATTAAAGGTTCTTTAAATTCTGAATTACTTCAATTTTATGTTTACTTGATTTAGTCCACTTTTGTTTTCTTCTAAAATTGTCTATTTTTTGTGTTTAAATTTTTTTTTTACAAGTGATCAATAAGGATCATAACTCTCTTTTTGGTGTTTGTAATAGCGTTGCCAATAAAAAAAAGACTAACAAAAAGATTTTCATGTACTTCTGATTATATATATATATATATATATATATTTTTTTTTTTTTCAATTAGACTATATTTTATTTTTAATTTTATTTTTTTACTTCTCTTGTATACATGCATGAATTATGTTTTCTATTTTTTCTTTATATTTTTTATTAGCACATAACCCTTGGCTGAAGCCACAATTAGAAAAAGAAGGACCTAATGATTGTTTCGTATTAATATTATTCTTTTAAATGGTGTCTTTAGGCACTAGTTATATACTAGTCTATGTAATAAAATAACTCGTAATATATTCTGAAAATATATTGGAAAAATTAGAGAAAACCCCACTTTTGCCATTAAAATTAAAGTGGGTCATCACTTGTAAGCTCATATTGAAAAAACACCACTTATATATTTATTATTTAAGATAAACCAAAATACATATTCTCTCACTACGTTAATTGCAACATAATAAATGGAGGGATGCAAATATTACTATCCAACAATAATATTAATAACAATATAATGAATAGGGGGATACAATTAATATTGCTGTACAGTAACAATGTTAGCAATATAATAAATGGGGAGATACAAATGTTACTGCCTATCAACAATGTTAATAGAAACATAATGAATAAGGTAATGCAAATGTTGCTATACAACAATAATGTCAATAACAATATAATGAATGGGAGGATGTAAATGTTACTGTACAACAAATAATTACCACAAATTGGATTTTTAAATGTTACTGTACAACAAATAATTACCACAAATTGAATTTTTCTCTAAACTTAAATAGCTACATGGGTATAATAATGAATTAGTAGTGGACCTTGGGGCCCATGAGAAAATACCCAAATATATTTTCTCTTCATATTTTAGTAAATACTTCAAGAAAATTACTACAAGTAAATTTAGTATTAATGGAAAGCATTTGTACTCTTCAATTTTAGTTTTGTCTCTATATTTTAAGGAATAATTTTAGATACTAATAGAAATTATTTTTACTCTTCACTCTTAGTTTTGTCTTCATATTTTAAGGAATAATTTTAGAAAATTACTACAAGTAAATTTAATATTGATTGATTATTTTTACTTATCAATTTAAATTTGCCTTCATATTTTAAGGCATATTTTTAGAAAGTTAATACGAGAAAATTTAGTATTGGTGAAAATTATTTTTACTCTTTAATTTAGTTTTGTGTGCATATTTTAAGGAATAATTTTAGAAATTTACTACAAGTAAATTTAGTATTAATATAATTGTTTTTACTCTTCAATTTTAGTTTTACCTTCATATTTGAAATAATTATAGGGAATTATAACAATTAAAAATAATTTTAGTAGTAAGTATTTATGGTCTAAGTATAGAAACTAAAAAGCCTATTAAAATCCTCTCGATATCCTTTGAACACACACCCGCCTCTCTCCCTCTCAAACCGTACAAAGTCGCCGTTGATCATTGTAGGTCACGTGAAGGTTGTCGTTGGTTAATTGAAGGTTGTCGTTAGTTGCCAAACTCAACACGGGAAGCCTTTGAACATGAAAAAGCTCTAAACACGGGAAACTGTTGGTAATATTTTTGCTTCGTCAGTGAATTTTGACTCTCTCAAATTCTTTAAACCCTTTCTTAAAATTTGACGCTGGAAGGCAAGTCTCTAAGGTTTGGAAAGGCTCCTAAACCCTTTCTCAAAATTTAGGACATGTTTGATTGTTTTTTAATTTGCAATGATTCATGTTATACATAATCAATGTGTGTTTCTCTATTTTAGAAATCTCATATTGTTATTTTCTTTTCTTATCTTCATAAAAGTAAATGATCTTGAATCTTTGGTGTTTATGTGAAAAAACAATATGTAGTTCAATGACTATTTCTCTGGTTAATTACATCATAGATTTTTTTGGAAATATCATATTATCATTTTCTTTTGCACTGGTGTCTATTTTATTTGTGTGTGCACGCGCACATATGTGTGTGTGAAAGGAATGTAGAAAATGGGTATTTTTATCATATTTTCTTAAATGTAAATTATCTCGAATCTTTGTAGGGAAAGGTTTAATATTTGGAATGTTAGAGACTCAGACATAATAATAAAAAAAATTGAGTTCTTGGAGAGCTTGACCGGAAAGGTTTAATTTATTAGTTTTTCTCTTTGTTTTTATTACAATTTATTAAGTCTATTTATATTGATTATGGATGTTGGACTTGATAATTTCATTTTCATGTATGGAGCAATTTATGTGTTTAACATCTGAAGTGCTTGTTTAGTGTTTTTTGTTCCCACAATTATGTCTTGAGAACAAAAATATAAATATCATGTACATTTTTTTCAAATTAAGAATATATTTTTTACTCATTGCATTCAAACACGCGTTATATGTTAATTTATTAATAAATCAGGACGAAATTTGAATGTAAATATATTTTAGTTGACTTGATTTAATTTTAAGAGATAAATGATTGAGATTGAATTTAATTTTTTGTTAGAAAAAATTTTCTCGCACCTATTATACCCCTAAAACTTCTTTAAATGTTCATCCTATTCACCTCAAGTTTCTCTTCTAACTACCCATTTTTCCTCCATCTTAAACCCCCGGTACCCCCACTCAGCTTAAACTTAGGTCCCGTTTGGTAACTGTTTCCATTATAAAAATTCTCATTCTATTCCCAGATTTTTGGGAATTCTGTTTGGCAATAGCGTTTGATAATTTTTGTTCTTGTTCCCATTTGAGAATTGTGCCTATTTTTTTCTTAAGAAATGAGAAACAAAAAAAATTTATTTCTCATAATTCCCATTTTATTCCCAATTACTGTTCATCGCCGGCCGACTACCGTCCCCGTAGCCACCGTCGGCCATCTTCAGTCACCTTCGGCATTGCCGGCCGCCAATCGGTAGGTCACCGCTGCCGCTGGCCACCTGACAACTTCCGGCGTCGCCTGCCGGCCATCGTCACCCACCTGTCTGCCGTCACCGTCGTCCAAAAAAATAATAATTAGTTTTAGGATAAAATCGTTACCAAACGCGATTTTCTTCTCAAAAGAAAAAAAAAAAAAATTATCGTTACCAAACGCGATTCTACTTTCAAGAAAAAAATAAAATTCTCATCCTATCTCATTCTCATCTCACTGTTAGAATAGAAACAGAAACGGTTACCAAACGCCATCTTAAATTCCCCCTCCCGTGCGTTTAAATTTGTAAATGGTTTTAGTCACAAGACATCATATTCACAAATCATATTAATAAATAAACAAGATACATATTCCATTAACAACAATTGGTTAATTCAACTTTGTTCCATTTGTTTAAAATTTTCGTACCTTCTCTTGGGAGTTGGTACTCAAGTTAGAGAAATGCCAAATGTTAAATGACAAATATAAATAAACATGGGTTAATTATCCTCTACTCTCTTGGTTAAGTTATTTTGCACTTTGTTCCATGTGATATTTGCGTCATCAATTTGTCTCATGTAACTAAGTTTTTGTTGCATTTTACCTCCTCGTCTGCAGTTGGTCCCTTATAGTTAAGCTTACATCAAAAGGTAAAATGAAACGAAATTTAACTATAAAGAATAAAGTGGTGACAAAAATACTATAAAGAGATAAAGTGTAAAACAGTTTAACCGCATGCAATAAAGTATGATTAACCCAATAAACATGTGTGTGTGTTTTGTTTCATAATTTAAGAATCACTACTCACTTTATTCCAACTAACCAGTTGCAACCACAAATATGTAAGGCATGTCATGTCAAACACTTTATACTTTCGGTTATCTAAACAGTCTTCCTCTTTATATTCCGATTCCTTTTTTATTATTTGTTAGGTGGAAACTTGTTTTGATAATGTTGAATCTACCCCCCAAAAAAATAGTATATTTTACTCAAATTTATTTATTTATTTATTTTTTAACATATTCATAGAGCAATTTATGTTTTAATTATTAGTTAACATTAAATATGATGCTCACTTGGTTCACATTAACTGTGACATTCAGTGAACTTCGGTCGCCTATGGCCAAACCTCCACTATTGGCCGCCGAATTTTGACCTCATGGTCGCTGAGCTTTTGCCAGACCACCATTGACAATAATCACTAGCCACCTCATCAAATATTTAATTAACATTATAGATTCAATCTAATCCATGTTAACGGAATGATGGAAATTATCCAAACGACAAAAAATAAGAATTAAAAATTGAAGTTAAAAAAAATAAAATTGAGTAGTTTCAACAAAAAAAATTACTGGTTTCCCTTTTTTCTTTTAACACCTAATGCTCTAATTCATAGTAGTTAAGTAAAAGACAATCTAGACAAAAATCTTAGAATTATCATTCACACGCACATATAATACAAATCATGAAATTTATTCTATTTTCAAGAAATTTATTTTTAAATTACTAATAATAAATAGTGTATCATAATGAATCGAATCTTCACAAAAAAAAAAAAATGCGAAAGAGGGAGAGAGAGAATAGAAAAAACATATCTTGATCAAATGATCGAACAATATATGTGGATTCCACAAAAGAAGGAAGAAGAATAAAGTTGGAGCCGATTTCATATTTATAGCCCTTGTGTCTCAATTCTTGTTAGAGATCTTCCAACAACAATTTCTATATTTATATCTATACATATTATATAAAGCAAATTTTGGGTTATTAGTCATTTGCATATGTAGAATACATAATTGCCCTCAATTTTTTTTAAAAACTAAAGATCATTTCACATTATACTTTTCTTTTCCTTTTTCTATATATATAACTATTAACTATTATTTATAATTATTCTACACCAATTAGTTTTATAAAAGTCAATTTTTTTCCTATTCATTTATATAAGAAAGCATAAGTAGAATTATATAATTGCTCTCAAAATTTTTTAAAACTAAAGATCCACTTCACATATTACTTTTTTTTTTCTTTTTCAAATGTATAACTATTAACTATTATTTATAATTATTCTCCACTTATTAGTTTTTATAAAACTCGAACTTTAACTTTTTTTCCTATTCCTTTCTATAAGAAAAATTATAATTTTTTCTTATAAAATGCACAATAGCCCCTAAATTTTTGAATTGTATAAAAGCGATCCGTTAAAAAATTTGATGGGTATATGTATATATATCATTTAACATTAATGAACAGATTTTCGTTGATTTTTACCCACTAACTGCTAAAGTTAATGGAAATTTGTATCGTTGCACTTAAATATTAAGCACATGGGTGTAAGTGGTGACGAAAATGTCATAAGGGTGCAAAGTACAATTCTGTCTAACCATAGGGGTACCGTGTTACACCCCCACCCTGGGCCTCTACTGCCTAAGGCCAGGCATGACGTCTCCTAGACCCAACCTGACCAAACAACTACACATATATATATATATATATATGCATGTGCACCACTATCAATTTTTTTTTTCTCCAAAAATATATACATTTACACATTTCAAAAATTTCGGAACACCTCGGTCCCAAATATTTACAACAAAAATCACAAAAAGATTGAATCTCCTATGGTTTGCATCCGACTGACCCACCTCCAAAATGACACTACCTCCGGACTCTACCTACTGCCAGTAGTGAACCCACTCCTAGCTGCGGCACCTGAAACCAAATATTTTATCGGTGTACTGTCTTTTTAATACAAAAATATTTTATGGATCAAGCATAATGATTAAATATCCCGTTTCAAAATATAATATCATATAACCACATACCATATTGGAATCAATTTCCACTATCATCAATGCAATAAAATAATAAATTTAAATCAACCAATTCAGGCAGTTCATCATATAGTAAAATATCGAACATATCATTTCTTAATAGCCATAGGATCATTTCACCTCACGATCGGGAGTTACGATGGTACCGTAACATGTACAACTGTGTCATCTTACATGACTATCAATGCCAGGGTCATTTAATATCCCCAATGGTAGGGGTACCACCGACAGGATTTGCACTCCTGACGGGTCAATCAACCACCCACAGGATTAATCCTTTTGACAAGTCAAAATAATCAACCACTTGCATGACTAATTCTCTTGACATGTCATAATATAATCAAACACCTGCATGACTGACACTCTTGACAGGTCATAATATATCACAACATAATCAACCATATGCAGAACATGCCCTCCTAACAGGTCAATATCATCCCACATGACACGTTCTCTTGACAGGATCGAACTATGACATTGTCGGACAAAAATCACTTTCCACATTTAAAATCTATTTGATTCACATAAGTCATAAAGTCGTCCAATTTTAATAAACACTTTTTTTTCCCACAATTTATACAAAAATATAATTTGTAAATTTACATAGAAAACAGTACACTCACCTCGATTTTCGCATTACAAAAAATATCGTTGTCAAAACTACTGGGACGCTGGCGCTTGTAAATTTAACAACGATAGGGCCTAAATTAACATTTTATTTAAAATAACCCTAATATGAAATACGTGGTCCTATAATGCACAATTTCCTATTCCCCAAATTTAATTATGCAAAATTATTATTTACCCCAATTCACTATATTAATATTCACTGTATAACATTATTAAAATTAACGGTTGCAATCATTATTATTGTCACGATTACGAAAATGTAATGCTAGTAATTTGATTTGAAGAAAATATTAATCGACGGAATTGTCACTTGTTCTAAATCCTCTGTCGGCCGAGAGGTTGATGTTTGGTTTTTATTTTTATTACTTCTTTTTTTTTTGCTGGGTTTCAATCGACCACACACACACACACACACACACACCGGCCGATCAACACACCCACACACCCGAAATCGACGATGACACACACACACACACAATCGATGACGACACCCACACACCACTAGAAGAACAACAACACACACACACACACCCCGCTGGTCGGACTGCAACGATCTCATACACACACACACACGCCGAAACACACACACATACACGCCAATTGCACACCGCCGACCGAGCACACCCACAACACCGACCGAGCCTTATCTCATTTTCTATTTTTTTTTTATTCTTTTTAGGTTGTATGCAATGTGCACACACACACACACACACACACACACACACATAGATGTATGTATGTGTGTGTGTGTGAGGTCATGTTCTTCTTAATGAAGAAAATGATCTCACCCCCCACTACTTGATTTACTTATTTATTATTTTTATTACACTAATTCCCCTCAATTATCTTTAAGTTATTAGTTAAACCCAAAATCTAAAATTAATATTTTTAAAATTGCTAATTGACCCCTAAAGTTTTTAAAATAAGTATGATTTGACACAATTTACCATGTTATTGTCTAAATGTTCTAAAACGCAACTAAAATTATGCGTATGCAAAAAATTAGGGTCTTACATAATGAGCATAATTAATCCTAAAATATTAAATATGGATTATAAAATTCACAATTTTTTTGTTTTCACAAATCAAATGGTGGGGCGAAGAATGATTGTTTTACACTGGTTTGTGGTGGTGTTAATAGAGTTGTGTAGTGCATTGGTCATTGGGTTTGAGAGTGAGACAATGGGCTAAAAATTATTGAGAGAAAAAGTGAACGTGAGTTTTAATAGAGGAGATTTCCGTTAAAGATTGAAAGATAAAGGAAAATTTTTGGGAAAAAAATTGAATGAATTGAGAGAGATTTATATGCAATGACACATTCTTTCTTTTAATATATATTTTTTAAACTATGAAAGCAAAATAAATCTGAAAATATATTTGGAAAATAGATGCTGAATTATTTTATGACATAAATATATGTGTAATATAAATATATCTTGTTTTTAATTAAAAAATTATACACAAAGTAAATTTACAAATTGCATTTGAGCGATTAAAAAAATAACATGCCAAGTTTTGTATTGTTCACTTAAAAACAATAGTATTTGATGTAAAAGAAAATACTCAAACTATTTAACAAAAAATAAAATGTGAAAATAATTCAATAAATATATAACCACAAGAATAATTATAGATATTTAATTATTGGGGTGTAAAGTGTAATTAACCCTTAGCTCCTTCAAAAAATCATCCTCTCTCTAAAAAATGGGCTCTAACCCTACAGAGGCTCTTTCCTCTCAAGAGCCGCCGCCTTCTCAACCTCTGTCCATACTCAACCCCGCTCCGAACATCGTCCACCCTCCACCTAAATCATCTTCACAAATCTAATTTGCTCAAAAAACCTTTGCGAGTATATTGAACAAGAAATATCCGCTTATTCCCAAAATCCAAACCTATCACGGAGAACCTGCCATCTTTTTCTTCGAAGATAATGTGACCAGACTTGCGACTCTCTTTCAATTCGCGTTGGTAGGCATGTTCACCTATGGAAGGCCGTCCTTTAAAGCCATAAAAAAGATGTTCTATGCGCTAGACGTGAAATTAGGTTTCAACATCGGTTTTCTCGATCAAAAGATTGTGGATTGGTTGCGGCTCACATGGATTTTGGCAGGCAATCCTTTGGACGAATTTGGACGGCAGTGGCTGGATCTGGACGCTCTCGCTAGACCTGCATCGTCGCTACTGGTTCGTCCCTCTCTCGACGATCATTCTTTTTCGGTGAGTAGTTAGGGCTTCGATTTGGCTTCGAATGGTTAGGGATTTCATGAATCCCATAGTTTATGTTTATGTTCTGCAATTTTTTGTTCCCAAATTTGTTTATATTTTGGGAACAAAACATAAATTTTTGCTGAGATCGTCTCGATCGTATTTCAATGCAGTTTTTTCTTTCTTGTTCTCTAATCACATTTTGGATCCAGATTTTGAACCTGAACCATCTCCTTGATTATGTTTCTTATGCTTCTTCGGCATCTGTCGTCTTCAATTTAGGGTTTCAAGGTCTGCAATTCATCTCTGCCACTACATTGTAAGCTCCCGATTCATCTCGTTTGATTTTTGAGGATTTTTGGGGTTTTTCGTTTTTAAATTCTACTCCCGAGATTTCTCGTTGATTTTGAAGATTTTTGGGGTTTGATGATTTGTTTTCGTTTTTTGGTGTCTGTGTTTATGGTTTTTTGAGGTCGGGACAAAGAGTTTGATTCGGAGGATGAATTGAGGTTTTGGAGGTGGATATGGATGATAGAGGTGGATCATTTGTGGCTGTGAGGAAGATTTCTCAAGGTCTTGAGAGAGGAGATGCCTACCATTCAACTTCTGGTACGTTAATTTCAAACTTCTCCTTCGTCCTCTCTCTCTCAGTTACTATTTTCTCCCCTATTTCTCCTCTTAATTTTAGTTTGTATACAGAGATAAATAATGTGGTTGTGTATGTATCATGGTTTATACGTCTACTTGTGGTTGTGTATGTATCATGGTTTGTGTATCTACTTTGGTGTACATCAAAATGCACATTTAACCACACTATGTGTGTGTCTGTATGTGTATTTTATTGATTATAATTAGTTAAATCACTAACATTAATTATTTCAAATTCAAACAATATACAACAAATATGAAGAAGAAATTAGGAGTTTGATGAATTTAGGTGACTCAACTAAATTCTACGGGACTCCACCACTTTTATTTATTAAGTATAAAAACACATGTTAAAAAATTGGAGGATAATTTTCAGTCGATTTAGAATAAAATTTACGTTAATTTTATATTTTTGATAGTTATAGATTTTATTTGTACATTTATTGGTTTGGTGAGAATTAATATATTCAAATTCAATATGTTTTAAGCATAACATTAACAAAAAAATAAAAATAAAAATAAATACTAATTAAAAAAAAATCAACAACGCTACCTAATTGTCATTGAAATTCTTGTCGCTCTATTATTATTATACTTATGACTTATTTGGTCATCTTGTATGCAATATTTATAAGGGGCGGTTACCAGATAATAATATATATATCAATATAAATAAGTTTTTTGTACAATAATGTTATACACAAAGTAGATTAACAAATTGCACTTACAAATTTTAAAAATTAGTCTACTCATTTTTGTATTGCATACTTAAAAGTAGAGGTGTGCACCTGTCGAATCGGTTGAGTATGGCTGGGAAAATTGGGCCGATTTGAAAATATCGGGGCTCTAGAAGGAAATCCCAATTTATATGTTTCGGGTCGAGGTGTGGTCGATGAATCGTACACAGAGGCTCGGATCGGTATTTCAGTCAGTTTCGGGTATAGATGGAAGCACAAGAGGCTATGTTAGCAGATCTAGGTGATGCCTTGGTTGGGTAATTTTGTGGCCAAAAACCCTAATTTCGTGGTGCCAGTGGCTAATGGAGTGTGAAAGCAATTGAAACGAAGTGAAATTTTGAACTAAAGTGTAGACTTAGCACAGACTGGTGGTGCCTCACCGATCTGCATGCGTCGTTGATCGAGAAGTGTAGTCATCGTCGTCCAAGGCATTGGATTATTATGGAGAGGAGTGGCTGAACAACAAAAGAATGAATATATACGGAGTAGGGTTTTGTAAAACATTTACGAAACAATGTCATTTAGGGATTCGGATCAGTTCGGGTGAACCCGACCCTAAACGACCTAATCCAGGAGCCGAACTACCAATTCGGGGCTGCAAAATTATGGATCGGGTCTGTTCGGGCGGGTTTGGGTCGGGTGATCGGGTATTTTGCACACCCTTACTTAAAAGTAATACTATTTTGGTACAAAAAAACTCAAACTATTTCATAGAAATATAAAATGTAAAAATAAAATAAAAATGTAACCATAGATATAAATATGGATATTTAATTT
The DNA here is from genome assembly GCA_016647705.1 of Eucommia ulmoides. Lineage (NCBI taxonomy): Eukaryota > Viridiplantae > Streptophyta > Magnoliopsida > Garryales > Eucommiaceae > Eucommia > Eucommia ulmoides. The sequence goes on from CM028338.1 coordinate 48,289,703, forward strand.
CAGAATTTTTTAAGTAGTTTTAAAACACATGTTGAAAATAACAGATGATATTTTTACTCTATTTAGAACAAAATTTATCTTAATTTGATACTTTTTATAGTTTTATATTTTATTTTTGTTCTTTCATAATAGTTATAGATTTTATTTTTCTACTTTTATAATAGTTATATATTTTATTTTTTGTACTTTTATATATACGGTGACATTATTATCATAAATCATTTTTGTTAATTAAAACATATAAAATAAATCAACAACGTTACCTAACCACGATTGCAATTCATGTGACTCTACTACTATTGTATGGCTTATTTGGTTCTCTTAACTGTTATATTTTCAAATATTTCATTTACTAAAAATTACAATCTCAATACTTTATTGTTAAATTTATTTAATCAATTATTTTATTTTTTTATCATAACACACACACACACACATATATGCAAGGGCATGCGTCGTAAACAACGTCAAAATTGTCGTTCTTGTCTATGGAAGTATCATTCATCTTTTGATCATATCATGTGTACATGCTTAATATTAATATATGGGTGTAAATCAGTCGGACGGATCGGGATTGAAGAATTTCAGTTTGTTGACCCGAAGAAAAATTCTAGCAACTCCCCTGACCGAAGTCAACCGTGTGGCCTTATTACCCCGATCTAATTCGGGGTCAGTCAGTTAGGTCGGTCGGTTGTCAGGTGTCAAGAACAAAAAAACGAAGATGAAATACTAAAAGTTTATAGATCTGAGTTAGAGATGGAAAAACAATCAAGAAACATATTAAAGAATTAAAAAAAAAAACCTACAGATCGTTAGATCGGAATAGGAGACGAAAAATGAGGAGTCATCGACGACAACGAACAACAATGTCATAGGAATCATGGACGACGTGATTATTATGGTTTGATAGACACAAGAATATTAGATGGTGAGATTATTAGTTAGCGCAAGAATCATCATCGCATGAATCATAGACGTAGGAATATTTGATAAATCATCTATTAGGATTTGATAGACGACGACAACAAATCTGGGATTGAGAGAAAGAGAGATATGAGAAGGAGAACGACACTAAGGTTGGAATTTGAAAATGAAATGATTTGAATTTAATTAGAGTTATATTTATATATGGGGTCTTTTCGTAATATGTTATGTTTTAGGGGAGTATTTGGTAAATATATATTGTTAGTGTTTCGGTTTTGGCAGGTTCGGGTGAATTGGGTATGGGTAGATGGGCATCCAAGCCGAAGTGTTTTTGGGTTTGGACAGGTCAAGTTCAGTGGAAAAAAAAACTACTCATAGCCGATTGATCCACCATTGGGTCGGGCAGACCGAGTTTTCAAGTAACACTTACACCCCTAATTAGAAGACATGATAAATCCTACTTGCACTATACATATGGTGTTTTTTTTTTCTTATCGTCATTTAATCTAGAACATAATATCTGTATTCAACTTAATTTTAATTTTTTAGTTAACTATAACCTTGTCATTTCTTTACATGAAGTAATTTCTACTGATTGTTTTAAATAAGGTTACAACATTTAACATATTTCCAGTGTGATTTAATATATATATTTTCAGTATGATTTTTAATGAGAAAATAATATAAAAAAAAGTTATAAATATATCAAATAAAAGCGACAAGAGGCTCACGTGCTCTTCACCTAGTTTATTTAAATTATATTTTTTACCCTTAACTTTTTAATAATTATATTTACCTCTTAACTTTTTAATAATTATATTTCTCCACATACCCATCACATCTCCATCATCGAAAAAGAAAGAAAAAATGGGTTTTCCGATCGGAATTACTTGTCGGCAAGAGTGATTGGTTTCTGACGTCTCTATGCTCGGCGGCACAGATTTGTCGCTTAGGGATCTGTGCCGCCTGCATAGATCTAGCATGCTCGCCGGCATAGATCCCAGTTCGGATCGATCGATCGAGAGAGGTTTACTGGGTAGGTTTTCTGACGATGGTGGGGTGAGTTTTCTAGCGATGGTGGGATGGATGGGTTTTTCGGCGAGGTGGGGGTGGGGGCTGTTAGTTTCGCCAAGGTGGTGATGATGAAGAGAGTGTGTGTATGTGGAGGGAAATAAAAAGACACCGTATGTTTTTTTTTTTTTTTTTTTTTTTGGGTTAGAAAAGGTCTATTTTATTATTATTTTTTGAATAGAGGTGCTAGTGTAAAAATATAAAAGGGTCAATCCGCCGGTGGTCCTCAAAATGACAGCTATTTACTAAGAACTCCCGAAGCCAAAAGTGACTTTCGTTTTAGTCCCACTCAATATAAAAAGGCGGAATGCCAAATCACACGCGCCAATACACGCGCCCTGCCAGCGTTCCCGCCGAACTGCAGACCGTATTCGCTGTCCTACACGAAAATTCAGAGGTCAGACCATCATGGCGCAGCGTGTCAGACCGCAGGCCGACTTTCTACGCAACAAATCATTCTACTAAGATGCAAAACTGTCTCGTCGTCATCTTCATTCTAGAAACCCTAATAAAACCCTCTACACTGAAGAAAATTGTGTTTTCAAAAAACTATCGAAAAAATCCTTCTTCCTTAAACAATGTCAAGAACACAGTCCGGCGCCGACTCACCTTCTGCTCCAAAAAGAGGTAAAAACCCGTCCATTTCTTCACGATTCTACTCTGGTTTTTGAGACTACTAGTACATCTATCTACTATTACACGATTTAGTAACTATTCAGATTACAATAGTTACATGTACCTCGAAACATTTTGTGACATGTAACTAGAAACGTATATATGTTATTATCGGAACATATAACTGAATATTACCCTTTTCTGTACAATTTCCGACTTATATCTGCGACTTATATATTTTTTGTTTATGAAAATAGTTACTTGTAACTAATATTACAGAAATACATATTATTATGCACATGCAAAACGTATTCGACATATATCAAAAATATCAAACTTTTTAGTTACATGATATTAGATATATGTAACTAAAAAGTTATATATTATTTGACATGTAACTGAATAATACCTTTCTTTGTACTACTTCCGACTTATATGTGTGAAAATAGTTACGTGTAACTAATATTACTGAAAATATGAACTAAAAAAAGTTACAAGAAAATATCAAATTTTTTAGTTACATGATATCAGAGACATGTAATTAAAAAATTACATATTATTAGACATGTAACTGAATATTATCTTTTTTTTGTACTACTTCCGACTTATATGTGTGAAAATAGTTACGTGTAACTAATATTACTGAAAATATGAACTAAAAAAAGTTATAAGAAAATATCAAACTTTTTAGTTACATGATATCAGAGACATGTAACTAAAAGTTACATATTATTAGACATGTAACTGAATATTACCTCTTTTTGTACTACTTCCGACTTATATGTATGAAAATAGTTACGTGTAACTAATATTACTGAAAATATAAACTAAAAAAAGTTACAAGAAAATATCAAACTTTTTAGTTACATGATATCAGAGACATGTAACTAAAAAGTTACATATTATTAGAACATGTAACTTTATATTACTTTTTTTTGTACTACTTTTGACTTATATGTGTGAAAATAGTTACGTGTAACTAATATTACTGAAAATATGAACTAAAAACAATTATAAGAAAATATCAAACTTTTAAGTTACATAATATCAGAGACATGTAACTAAAAAATTTACATATTATTAGAACATGTAACTGAATATTACCTTTTTTTTGTACTACTTTCGACTTATACGTGTGAAAATAGTTACGTGTCACTAATATTACTGAAAATATAAACTAAAAAAGTTATAAGAAAATATTAAACTTTTTAGTTACATGATATCAGAGACATGTAACTAAAAAGTTACATATTATTAGAACATATAACTGTATATTACATTTTTTTTGTACTACTTTCGACTTATATGTATGAAAATAGTTACGTGTAACTAATATTACTGAAAATATGAACTAAAAACAATTACAAGAAAATATCAAACTTTTAAGTTACATAATATCAGAGACATGTAACTAAAAAACTTACATATTATTAGAACATGTAACTTAATATTACCTTTTTTTTGTACTACTTCCGACTTATACGTGTGAAAATAGTTATGTGTCACTAATATTACTGAAAATATCTGTCATAATGAACATGTAACTAAAAATATTTGTAATATTTATCATATCTATATATTGAAGCATAGTAACTAAAAAAAGACATAACAAAAAAAGTTTTAATTTTTTTTTTTATCAGCTACTAATTTGTAGTAACTAAATGTACTTTGTAATAAAATACAACAAACTTATATTGTTATAGATCCAAGAAAAGGAAAAGCACTGGTAAGTGAAGAAGAAGAAGAGGTAGAAAATGTTCTTTCCTTGACTCCAAGTCAAGAAAAAAAGTGGTACCATCAGTTCAGATCATCATTGAATCAGATGATAGATCTTTTAACCGAACTAAACCTTAGAGATGACCACAAGGAATGTTTAGCCAAAACATCTTTTTGGCAAACATTTAGAGCCCTAATTGAGAAAGATGTCACTCTGCAACAGTGTAAAAAAAATGATCACCTAATTCTAGACATCATTTCTCGATATAATCCCTATAAAAATGCATTCAAAATTGCTGGGAAGTACCTCAGGCTGAAGCCCTGTGATGTACGGCTCATATTTGGGATTAGGTCTGGAATAGAAATGATCAATTGTAACTACGGGATGCGAGTGTCATCAAATTTTGTAATCAGAAACAGACTGGAAGGTGTACTGAAATTTAAAGTCCTCATGATCAAAGAGATGGCAAAAAATAAAGTAACGGGTACAACACCACTTAAGGTTAGTGATGTTGTCCGCCTACTATGCATGCATTTGTTTGCAATTTGTTTTTATGCAAACAAGGGACAATTTATTCCCTATGGCTTGGTCAAGTATGTGGATGACATTGACAAGATGATGACATACGCTTGGGCTGAGTCAATACATGAAAATTTGATGGCGTTTATTCGGTCAGACTACAGTAATCTAGTAGCGGTGAAAGAATGTGTCTTTGTTCTACTAGTAAGTACATATTCTAACAAAAAAATCCTTAAATTGTCAAGTTACTAAAAATATTATTGTATTCTGACATAAAATGCAATCTTTGTTGAAAACAAATGCAGTATTGGTTGTGCGAGCATACGACAATACAAAAATCAATTTCGGGAAGACTGAGAGCAATTCCACGTTTCACAAAATGGGATCTAAAGAGATTAAACAAGAATCTAAGGAAATTGGGATTGCTCTATGTGACACCAAATCAGGTACCAGATCTCTGTTTTTTCTCATATTTCTTGCAAAAAAATACTAAAAAAAATGTAAAGTAGAAAGAGTCAAAACATGCATACAATTACTGCAAAAAAGAACTAGACACATGTAACTAAAAAATTTGAGAAAATATAACTAAAAAAACTAGGGGAAAATTGGTGAAATATCTCATGTTTAAATTCTAATTATTGGAACATGTAACTGAAAAAAAATATAAAACGTTTTAGTTACATATCAGATATATGTAACTAAAAAGTTATATATTATTGCAATATGTATCTGGGAAAAAAAAATAGTTACCTGTAATCCATGTATATGATTACTAGATATGTAACTAAATATATGTAAATTATTAGAGACATGTAACTAAAACACTTATATTTATGATTACAGGTTTTGTTGATTGAGGTATCTGAGAAACTGGGTGAAATTCAACAAGGAATTTGCAAACCAGTAGAGAGAAAGACAGCAGAATATGATTCAGATATTGCAATAATAGAAGAGCGTAGTGCAAAGGAAAAAGCAACTGATGATACTCATATTGGAAAAACAAGGAGAAAATTAAGGAAATCGGTTCATCTGCCAGATATACCCAGTTTTGATTTGGGGATTTCTGAATCTGACACTAGAGCCCCAAGGGTAGATCGAGAGAAAGAACAACTGAAGGAAAGAATCCTGCATCTGACAGAACAGAATCAGGAGCTGAAAATGCAATGTGCCCAATCTGCTGAAAGGATTGAGGAATTAAATGGAGTTATTGAGGTGTTTACTGAAAAACAAGAGAAGTTAGAGAAAGAGATAATGGAGTTGAGTGTGCAGCTTGTTACTCAGCAATATCGTATTGAGCATCCATTGAGAGAGCATATCCAAAACCTCGATTGCTACTACAAACAGTTGGTGGCAAGAAAAGATGAAGAAATTGAGAGTTTGAAAGATCAACTTGCTGGACTTGATGGCAGAGAACCAAATGTAAAGGTGAAAGAGTCCTTTGACGATGAAGAATCATACGTGCCAACAGCATATTTGGGTGCAACTTGTGACTTCAGACACAGTCCAACAGAGGAATCGTTTGAGCAGAAATTAAATATTCAGGACATAATGACAAGAGATGCCACGCCACAAATGGAAGAGGCAGTTAGGCTGTCTGCTGATTCGATTGATGATGGAAAAAGATAGCTTATTCAAGAAGAAAGTGCTTCTGTCAAGCCTTCACACCATATTCAGAAAGTCAAATCTAAAGCCAAAAAAACTGGTGACCCAAACTCTCTCATCAAACGAATCAAATCAAGATCACGGAAGCAAAAGGCACATGAAGAAGAATATGTGTATAATAATCCTGTGAAAAGGATGAAGACAAGAAAATATGATGAAGAGAGAGTGGATGAACCCATAGAGGTGGACAGTTATGCAGTCCCTGATGAAGATCCCACAAAAATGCCATCAAAGCGGAAGAGTTCTGTTGCGCCGTTTTTGGATGACGAGGACTGGACACTCATGAAGACCGTTTATGATCTTGAACAATCAGGGTACTAATTTACATCTAACATACATTTTTGTTTTACCAACTACATGTACTAAATACAGAAAAATATGAAATTCTGTAGGTGTTTTGTGTTTGGAGGTGAAGGAGTAGAAGCACAAGTGTCGTTGCGTGATTTGTTTGGAATGCTTGTCGAAACAGAAGTTTCAAATTTTGTAAGTTTCTATAATGTCTCTAAATTCTAAATTTATAATGTTACTCATATATAACGTATAATTTTTTTTACTATTTTTGTAGATTATAAATGGATATGCTGAAGTTCTAATGAATAAGCAGGAACAAAAGATTACAGAACTTAGTCTAACGCAACAGACTTTGTTGAGCAAATCATTCTTCACAATCAGCTCAACATGGGTAATTCTGTGTATTATTATAAATTTATTATGTTTTAGTAAAAAATATCTAACATCTGATAAAAAAAAAATTGCAGAAAATGATGAATGACAATTCAACAAAATACCTCGAAGATTATTTCTATCTACAGTTGGTACAAGCTTTAAGCTAGGACTATAGATACATCAATTTTCTAATGAATTCTCCAGGACGAAGTACGATAGAGAACCATTGGACATTACTCGTTCTGGATACGCATGAGAATACATGGAGATTCTATAACTCGTTGCAGCCTAGAACTGGAAAACAAGAGGTCGACTACTATTTCAAAGATGCAAGGAAATTGGTATGTTAATAACATGGAAGCAATACACATTTGTTTATTTTTTTAATTTTTTTTTATATATAGTTCATATATGTTTGTTTTTTTTTCAGAAATTGTTTGTTGAAACATTTATTAAGAAACATCGAAACCAGGATGCATCAGACCCCAAGTCTGAATCTAGGATGACATATGTCAAGAACACTCCATAACAGCACCCCGGAAGGTTTAAAAAAAAACTTTTATTTTGTCTGTATGCTAGTCTTCTTAATTTGATAACACTAATTTTTTCTTAAAAAAAAATACAGCAAAGATTGTGGAGTTTTTGTGATGTACTTCATGAAGCAAATAGCACTGGGGGAGGAAATTGATCCAGATTTCACAAGAGATGAGATCAGAAAAGAGAGGGCATTAGTCATTGAATCTCTGCTGCATCATCCAATAAAATCTTGGACAATGAATGACTATTTAGCAAAAAAATTAGCAGCAAAACTGGATCAACAAGCTGTACACTAATTATTTTGAACAAAAATCGTTTCATGTGTGTAATGTTTTTTGATGGTTTGTTTTCATGTATTTTTTGCTATCAAAATTTCATTTTGCAACTATCGTATTCGAGATGCATGTCTGTCCAACGATTTTTGTAGTAATATATTTGATGTTTTTTGGTTTCTAGACAATTATAGTAATCTAGTTACATGTCACTAAACGATTCACATTTATTGTACTACTTAAATAAAACAAAAGTAAATAACAAATAGTTACGAAGAACTAGAATCAATATCATTTAGTCGCACCTATGTTTTATTAAAAATAAATAAGTAATTTAAATAAAAACTAGTTATAAATAACTAGAATCCCCTAATTATCATTACTTCTAGTTACATGTATCTGCACCTCTTCTTTTTTTAAAAATATAAAAATAAATACTTATTATATATTTAAAAAGTGAAATGTGAAAAAAGACACTAAAAACATAGGCATTCGACATCACTGCAAAAACCAATATATTTATTATATATTTATAAAAATATATAAATCTCTTTATACTTATATATTTTAATAATTTAAAAATAAAAATTTATTTAAAATAGAATACGTGTCTCTAGTATCCCTATATTTTGTAACTAACAATTGGATTATTAGATTCTTTTAGTAATATATTTGTTAATTAAAAACTAAATTTTAATACAAAACACTTTACCTAGTTACATGTACCTAGAATATAGAACTAAAAAATTAAATCTAGTTACATATACCTAAAAACACCATGCCTCATCGCTAGTACATTTCAAAAAAGTGATGTGTGAAAAGACTAATCACACCATGCGTCATCACTGCAAAATCGACGTGATGGACTCTTAAATGCATTGCAATACTTAAAAAAACCTCTTCATATTTATATATTAAAAAAAAAAAATTAAACAAACACGTGTCCCTAGTTACAAGTAACTAAAAATAAAAAAACACTAAAAGTTAATTAAAAAATAAATTTAAAATAAAATATAATAATTACTTCTATAATTTAGTACTATTAAACCACTATACCTAGTTACATGTAACTAAAAATCTTAAACTATAATTAAATCTAGTTACATGCAACCATAAATAAACTTCCAAATATATTCCAAAATAAAAATAAATAAAATGGTAAAAAATAAAAATAAAAATGATTTAAATAAAAATTAATTTAAATTTAAAAATTACTCCTATTAATAATTCAATAATTCCATAAAAGAATAATTTAACGATAATATACTCACATGTAAAAATAAAAAAAAAAAACAAAAAAAAAAAAAAACACTATGTCTAGTTACATGTACCTAGAATGTGTAAACTGCATAGATTCTAGTTATATGTAATCATGATAAACGTATTATTATATACGAAACGACGTGATGGATGTTTTATGCAAGAAAATGATTCGTATGCTACATGTAATCATTGTTCTATCTAAAAAAATTGACTATAAATACGACATCGCCGTCGTTCGTGTTCATATCTTCTGCACAAAAAACTCCTAGAGCAAAAACAAATGGAAAACAAATTTGAGACTTCCATCAAGACATGTTTATCAGAGTGCAACCATTTCATGAAACGATAGCAGAACTAATGTGGAAACTGGGCGCAGCTCAGACAAGTTATTGGTGGATGAGATAAGAGAGAGATCAAGCAATAAAAGAGACAGAAGATATGCGATGGAAATTGGGTGCAGCGCAGTCAGAATGCCGACGGATAAAGGATGAACGAGATGAAGCACGACGACAAGCACGGTGGAACGAGATAGAGACCAAACTCCTCAAAGATGATGTTGACTTTTACAAGAACGTTCTCGCAAGAGAAATCGCAAACAAGTAATACCACATCTCTTTTTTGTTTTTTCAAAAGTTTTTATATGTATTTTGTTCAGTGAAAAAGCCTACTTTTGTATATGTCTATGGATGTTTTTTTGTTATATATATTTTGAATTTTTGTACTGTAACCACATATGCCTAAAAAATCTAAAAAAAATTGTTGCATGTTAAACAATGCACAAAAAATTGCAGATTTCAATGACATGTAACTAAAATTTATTTCAATTAAAATTGAAAAGAACTGAAAAAATCAAGTAACGCTTTCTAAAAAAACAGAAACTGAAAAAGAATAAAAAAAATGTAAAAACATTCTTCAACTAAAGCGCAAGTTTGCATGTTTTCCTATTGTGTCTACCTATTCGACCACATCAACCACACTTACGCTCCTTCACCTCACCCCTTGAAAGGATTCTTTGCTTTTTCGGTCGTCTAGGTTGTCTTCTTGATAAAGGTGGCAATATGACAGGCTCTGTCTGTTCAAAAATAGGTCTTTCCATTGTTGGCACTGGGTATATGCTTTTCGAATAACTCTCACGATAGAAACTACTGTGAAAGTAGTCTTCCACAAAACCATATACCAACGAGCCTGTTCTCATAATTGCTGCACAGGCATGCGAACACAGGAAGGAATTCAATTGCCACAATTGACACGAACATTTTCTTTTATTTAGGTCAACATAAATAGAAGGGTGGCAGTGCACTTCATAGACTCCTTCTGCGCCCTCGCTAACCAACCATGTTCGACATTCACTTATATGCCGTGACAATTTCGCATCCCAATGAGGATATATAATTCCACTTAAGCGTAATGAATCATTCCTCCGTTGAGACATTTGTTCCATTAATGAAATTCTTATCTTGTCAACCATCATAATAATTGGCATATGCTTGTAATTCCTAATCCATGCATTAAAAGACTCAGCCAAATTTGAGGACATCTCTCCATACCTTGTGCCTCGAAAAAACGCTCGACTATATCTTTCTTTTGGCAACTCTTCCATGAACTTCTCCACCCGTGCTCCCCCTTGAACAATCATGTCATCATATGCAACATGGTATAATTTCAGGGTAACTGCATAAGCACACTCAGATAATTTGGCAACAAAAAATTCATTTCTTTTGGTAGTCTGTCCACTCAATGCAGCTTTCAAGTTCATTTTGAGATGGTGTAAACAAAATGCATGATAACAATGTGGAAATACATTTCGGACTCCTTGAATAATGCCATTGTGCCGATAAGAAATGAATGTTATGACACGTTCCGGAGGTAATATAACAAAACATTTTGTCAAAAACTAGAACCAATTATCATCATTTTCAGCATCAACAATGGAAAATGCAAGTGGAAACATATCTAAACAAATGAAAAAACAAAAAAAAAAAATAACAGTAAAAAAGCAAAATTTTTATAAATGTATACAAAAAAAAAAAAAAAAAAACATCATGAAAAATATATAAAAATTAGATAAGAATAAAGAAGAAAAAGTATAATGTGATTAAAATGGTATAAAAAACTTATATTGTATTTTGTTAACAAATAAAAAAATATTTAAATAAATTATTGACATGTCACTAATATTACATCTTAAAAATGTAATATAAACTGTGACATGTTATAAAAGAAGATACATGTCACTAATTTTACAAATGACTCTAATTTAAGTGACATGTAACTAAAAAATGATTTAAAATTAAAAAATTTAAAACTTACTTACATGTAACAGAAATGTGTTAATTTAAATACCTTGATTGTCATCCTTACCACAAGCAGCAAGAAGAACTCCTTTGTATTTACCAGTCAAAAATGTCCCATCCAAAAATAACATTGGGCGTATAAACTGAAATCCATGAATACACCCATGGAAAGTAACAAAAAAACGCTTAAAACGATTTGTGTCGCCTTCATACTCTAACAACATGTAACTGTTGGGATTTGTTCTATTGCATGCTTCTACATACCATCTCAATTGATTGTATGCAGATATATGATCCCCAAAAAGGCTATCCATCGCCTTTTCAACTCTAAGCCAAGCATGATTGTATGTAATCTCAAGACTATAACTTTTCTTAAACTCATGAAGAATATCAATAGGACGTGTTTCAGGTTTATCCTTGACAGTTTCCAACAAACAACTAGCAACAACATTAGAACTCATCCTCTTGTTCTTCATAGTTCTATATGCTGCACCACATGTATGTTTATTCAGCAACTCCTTTATCTTAAAAAATCCATTCAAGGTATCAGTACGCGCATGTACAAACCACTTGCAATCTCTTGTATCTCTAAATGAATAATATGCAGTGATACAGACTTTATTATTTTTCTTATACTTGTAACTAAATCCAATTTCAATCGAATACTTCCTCAAGACAGTACGAAATTCTTCCGCCCCACCTTTAAAACACTGCCCCACACAATTAATACCTTTTGCCCACTCCGAAGATTGCAAGTACTTCTTCTCATGACGCCAAGAATAAGGCAGCATATCATCATCATCATCATCATCATCATAAACACATAGACTTGATTCCCCTGATCCACTAGGACCACTATCTGCTACATTACTTGAACCCCAACAAGATGTAGCACTAAAAACATGTCCAGGGATTATAGAATTGCTCTTTATTACAACTTCCACAAAATCAACACTAAATGATCTAATCAACACAATCATACCATCATAGTCATCTTGATCATATAACATACAGTTTGGATAACCAGGCAGAGAATAATGCATATCAAAAGAGATTGATGACAAGCTATTCCATCGATAGACAACCTTTTCCGCGAAACTAACAAAATTTATCTCACTATCAATTTTCACAATTCTACTGTAATCCTCGTATTTGCACAAAGCAATAGCCAAGTTTGACATTTTATATCTAAATGTAGCAGATATTGCTACAAGAAAAACACAGAATTACAAAAAATGTAACTAAACTTACTCTAAAACTGGTAGAATGTAACAATTTTTGAACTAAACTCATAACATAAAAAATAGAACAAAAAACAACACACAATTAAAAATGTAACTAAAAAAGTTACACTAAAACTAGTAGCATGTAACTAAATTTGCACTAAAAAGTTTATAAGGTCAGAACACATATCACACAATTAGTATGTAAACTAAAAACTTACACTAAAACTAGTAGAATGTAACTAATTTTTCAGTAAAAAAATCCAGCTAAAGATTCGAACACGTACTCTAAAAAATCAAGCAAAAATGATCAAAACACATCAACGAAGGTCAAAATCTGTCGCGTTTATCAAACTTATATATCACCTTATTAAAAAGATTTCGTCCTATATGCAAAAAGACTTAAAGATTCAAAAATAAATCAATCAGATACTTTGCGAAAAAATACAGTCAATTCATATCCAAAAAAGATCAAGATCTAACCAAATTTTCGTCATAAAAACCAACGATCAATGAACAAATCACTAAAAAACAGTACAAAAACGATATATGGTACTTACATTCGATTCACTGATCATTAGTCGACCTCCTAACTCGATAGAATCCGAGATTTGCAAAACCCTAGCTTGCCGACGAACAAAATCACCGAAAATAGAAGACAAAACTCTGAAACTGAAACTATATATAGGCGCGAATTCAAACTACAATGACTAACGATCTCAAAGAATTGCCCTATATGCTCCAAGAACCATACGTGAGCACGCGTGGGACTAAAACAAGGGAGAAAAACAGATTTAGGGACTAATTCTAAACCTAATCATAAAAAATGACTAATCGCGGATTAGACCATATAATTAGGACTAATTATCAATTTTCCCAAAATAAAATGATGTTAGTGTATTTTAGTTTTTAATTGTTTAGATATTTTAAAATCGCTTAGGGTAAAATGGTCATTAAGATAAAAAAAAATTACTAACTTTTTACCGATAAGGGGACAAAGTTGTCTTTGACAAAAATGATACGGGGTTGACTGATATTTATAAAATGATAAGGAAAGTATCTGGTTAATGACAAAAAAATATCAGAAGTAAATGGTATAAACCATATATATATGTTGTACTACTTTTATGTTTATATTGGATTGTTAATTTGTACTTGAATTTTAATAATTTTTATTAAATTTATTGTTACATGGACATTATTTTTGGTGTTGCGTTTCATTGAGAGCGGTCTAATTTGTTTTTTTGATAAATTGCAATATGTATGTGTATCGGATTCGATTTGCCGGATTTTGTCAAAATATCACCGAAAAATACCGAATTCTCACTAGAAAAATTCATAATTTAGCCAAAATTGGTGAATTGAACATGCAAAGTGTTTCAACGAGAAGTTATATGTTTGTCAAGCAAGACAAACGAAAATGTAATAGTCAGCGCAAACAAATATGTTTTGCCTAAAGAAATATTATTAATCCACATGAACTAAATACCAATTTGCATCAATTTAGACAAAGAAAATGAATCTTATACTATATATGAAAGCAGAAGCCAAGAGCGAGAATGAACGAGAGACAATTAGACCCCGTTTGGTAATTGTATCCAGCTTAAAAATTCTCATCCAATTCCTAGATTCTTTGAATTTCTATTTGGGTATAGCATTTGGTAAATCTGTTTTCATTCCCATTCTCATTTCAAAAGCTAGAATCATTCCCACTTTTTTGTTTTTTTTTTTTAAGAAGTGAGAAATAAAAAAAAATTGTTTTCCCCAATTCCCATCCCAAAAAAGGGAAGCGCTCGGTATTTTCGAATTTGTTAATGAGGTATGGGTTTCGATTTCTGTAAGCCTTTTTTTCTTTTTTTTTTCTTCTTCTTCAACATGTTCTTCGACGTAAATTTGGACCTACTCTTCTCCTCCTTCGTTGATTTCCTTGTTCGTGTTGTTCGTCGTTGATTTCGTTGTTTGTTGTCGATTTCGTCGTCGATTTCATGTTCGTCATCGTGTCCGTCGTCGATTTTGTGTTCGTCGTCGATTTCCTTGTTTGACGCTAAATTGAAATTGTTGGCCCAGTGATCTACCCAAGAGGGGAGGGCGGGGGATGGGGGAGGGGGAAGGGTGAATTGGGTAGTTATAAAAATGTAAACAAATATTTATCTTTCAACACTTAAAATATAAATAATTAATTTAATCCTAAATTAATTATTATCTCTATATAGCAGCGAATAAGTGTTATAGAAACTAGGTACACACCTAAACAACAAAAACTAAATAAAGTAAGAATGCAACAAACTACGATGTATATTGGTTCACCAAGCTACTCTTGGCTAATCCAGTCCTCCGAGTCCCATGGAGAGTCGCACCTATTAAACCATTAAGATTCCTTTAAACAGGTAGGAACCAAATTTTTATACAAAGATTCTTTTCACATGCTTATAATCAACCTTTACAACTCCTTTTTCACTGGCTAAGGAAGAACCTCTATTTTTTTTAACAAGCTAAAGATTAACCTAATTCTTTTGTACTTAGGCTAAGAATCAAATCTCACCAAAATCACTCAAAGTATCATTTTCATCGGTAAGGATGAAACCATTACAGATTACACAAACTAATTCTAGTCAGGAAAAATTAACACCTATCTCTTTTCACGAAAAAGAGTGACCTAACCTTTTTATGCCTTAGGTAAAGATCAAACCTCAATTTCTTTACCAGAAGAGATTGAAACCCAACTATCCCTGATTAGATATTCTTAACAATATCTAATCTATACACAATTCACCAATTACAATCAATTGATAAGTTTCTTCTCACTCGGAGCTTCTACCACCTCAAATCTATTTAAATTCAATGAATGTCTCGATAAATACTAGTGATAGAATTAAATGAGAAATTCAAAATCTGATTATAAAATAAATGGGTAGCACAAATTTGGGCACGTAATCAAATTATCACCAAAAGCGTTTTAAAAATGATTTTTATGCACTTTAAAGTTCAAAAACGATTTTACAACGATCTAGAATCCAAGCACGCAATAATAATATCAAATAACAATTAAGAACACAAGTTTGGAACGATCTCACTAGGATACCATCGAAAGAATGAAAACTAAATCGCAGTAAAGCTTACATCGGTGACAACAAAATTCTCAATACTTATTCTCAAGAACTACTCTCAAGAATGATCTCACAATAAACTCTTAGTATAATATCAGAATGATGACTCTCAGAAAACTTAGGAATTGATTTGTTCTTGATAGAATGATCTCTTCATAAGTGAAAAACGAAGGTCTATATATACTAATTTGAAACAAGTCCTCTAATGGCTAGTTTCCACAAAATATGACATTTAAATGCTCATATAAACCCCATATATTAATATGACTCAATATTGGTTCAATTTACTTAATTATAGTTTTTAAATCATTCAATTTAGTCTTCAAAATATTTCACATTCTCAAATAAACAAAATAGGAAATATTAAATAGACTAAATTGACAAATACTCAAAATAAGTGTACCATATCTATAGGGATATCTAAATAAGAATGATATATCTATAAAATATTCAAATCACCAGAATATCTCCAAAATATCAGCAAAAAAAGACTAGTAACGACTACTTTTAGATAAAATCCTCAAATCCTGAAACTGCACAATTGGTTGACCGATAGATTTAGAGACTTATCCAATTCCCAGCCTACGCCCATTGGTTGACCAATCCTTTATGGTCAGTTGAGCTCTAATCTTTGACGTTGTCGACCTTTTAACCGATTTCTTTTCTCGGTTAACATAATTGACACAATTAATTAATTTTAAATACTCATATTTCTTAGATCAATTTTTCTTTTTCAATATCATATTGGAGTAAATATGTGAACTAATTAGGATCCTAATAAAAACACACATAAGTATAAATTATTTTTGTGTCATGTGTGATCCTAATTTGGATATATTAAGAGTAAAACATGACTTGAGTTCTTTTCACCTAAATTATTCAGAATCTTCAATCTCTTAATATCTATCTTTTTGTCGATCTCTTTGCATCCTTAGCAATACTTCATGATAACATCAACAATGAAACTTTTACACTAAAACACTTAACAAATTCATTAGTTCCATAAAAAATATCAACACTTAATTGTCCATAAAAATCTCAGGATTAACAATCTCTATCTTTTTTATGATGACAATTAATTTTGATATTTTCTTCAAAATAAGAATGTAACCACGCTCCCCCTAAATTTGAGGATATGTTTTTTTAACTCGTTAAAGCATAATCATGAAGATAATTTAAAAAACTCATAAGATATTCAACAAAGTACAAAATATGATTAATTATAGATATCCAATAAAGTATAACATAATCATATCAACGTTTTTCTCCCCCTACAACAGTGCAATGCTTAGGAGAACAAAACCTAAACATCAACTAACTCGTTTTAAGCACAACTATGTTTTCCCCCCTTTATATCTTTCTCTTTATCAATCAATTCAATAAATATATATTCAATCAACATCAACATATATTCTCTCCCTTTTGTCATCTCAAAAAGTGGAGAAGGGGAACAATCAATCACCACTACTATAGGCAAATATCATTATACCTAGCCATACCTAAACCTCGAATAATTTTCACAAACTGATCTTTTGCTAAAAGTTTGGTAAAAATATCAGCAAGTTGGTCAGAGGTATCAATATACTCAATAATAACATCCCTTTTCTAAATATGGTCAAGAATAAAATGATGTTTAATCTCCATGTTCTTAGTTCGTGAGTATTATGTATGATTCTTACTTAGACAAATAGAACTTTTATTATCACAATAGATCGAGACTTCTTCCATACATATTCCAAAATCATTAAACTATTGCTTAAATTATAAAATTTGAGTGCAACAGTTATCAGTTGCCATATTTTCAGCCTTAGAAGTGGATAAGGTTATTGAATTTTGTTTCTTGTTTGATTAAAAAACCAAGGCATGTCCTAGTAAATGACATGACCTACTTGTGCTTTTTCGCTCAACTTTGCAACAGACAAAATCAGCATCGGAGTAACTTATTAACTTAAAATCACTCCCTCTAAGATACCATAATCCTAGGTTAGTCGTCCCTTTTATATATCGACAGATTCGCTTAACCGTAGTCAAGTGTGATTCTTTAGGACAAGACTGAAATTTAGCACATAAACAAACACTATATCTAATGTCAGGTCTATTAGCAGTTAAATACAACAAGCTACTAATCGTACCTCAACACAATTTTTTATTTACGTTTTTGCCCTTATCGTCTTTGTCTATCTTTGTAGCTGTTGCCATGAGAGTTTTGTACTATTTAACACCATCCAAGCCATATTTCTTTAGCAGCTCCTTGATGTATTTAACTTGATTTATGAATATCCCTTCTTTGGTTTGCTTAATTTGCAACCCAAGAAAGAAATTCAACTCTCCCATCATACTCATTTCAAATTCAACCTACATTATCTTGTCAAACTCTTGGTAAAGATCCTCATTAGTAGATTCAAAATTAATATCATCAATATAAATTTGTACTAATAGGATATCAGAATTAATTTGCTTAATAAATAGTATTATATCACTAAAACCCATTCAAAAATCATTTTCGATCAAATATCTGCTAAGTTTCTCATACCAAGCTCTTAGAGCTTGTTTGAGCCCATACAAAGCCTTGCGAAGTTTAAATACGTGATCGGAAAATTTATCACTTTCAAATTCCGGGGGTTGTTTCACATAAACGTCTTCTGCTAGAAATCCATTTAGAAATGCACTCTTAACATCTATTTGATATAATTTAAAATTACGTGAACATGCAAAAGCGAATAGCATTCTAATTGCTTTTACTCTAGCAACAGAAACATAGGTTTCATCATAATCAATTCATTCCTCTTGATTATAGCCCTGTGCTACTAAACTTGCTTTGTTTCTAATTACCATGCCAGATTCATCATTTTTATTTCAAAAAACCCATTTAGTACCAATAATTGGATGAAAATCCAATCTCGGAACAAGACACCGTACTTTGTTCCGTTCAAATTGAACGAACTCATCTTGCATTGCGGAAATCCAAAATTCATCAGTTAGCGCTTCATCTACATTCTTAGGCTCAATTTAAGATAAGAAAACAAGATTAATTATATCCCTAAGAGAAGAACGAATACTTACACTTCTTTTGAAATTATTACACCTTTTTCGAAATTACCGATGATTTCTTTTATCGAATGTTCCGGTACTGTCTTTATAGCTCGTAGTAATGTCGAATCCTCTCCCTTAGGCTCCTCTTTTTGAGGTTCCTTTGTCATATTATTATCTTGGTTTTGTTTATTTGAAATTCCTGCATCATTATCAACCAAAACCTTTCTCGACAAAAATGGATCAGCTTCCTCAAAAACAACATGCATAGACTCCTCAACTACTAACTTACGTTTATTATAAACTCTATAAGTCTTACTGTTAGTAGCATATTTATGAAAAATCCCATAGTCATATTTAGCATCAAATTTACCAAGATTATCCTTATCATTGAAAATAACATATTTACAACCAAATACCTTGAAGTAGGATATGTTCGGAGTCTTACTATTCTAGATTTCATAAGGGGTTTTATTCAGCCCTCTATGAATTGATACCCAATATACTACGTGACAAGCGATACTTACTGTTTCGGCCCAAAATCAAGTTGGTAAACGATTTTCATCAAGCATTGTTCTGGCTATCTCTTGAAGCGTCCTGTTTTTCCTTTCTACAAGACTGTTTTGTTGTGGTGATCTTGGTGCAGAGAAGTTGTGAGCATATCTGTGCTCATTACAATAACTTATTACCTCATCATTTTTGAATTCTCTATCTCTATCACTACGTATATTAATAATAAAACATTACTTCTCATTTTGTACACGTTTATAAAATTTAGAAAATATAGAAGCAACTTCGTTCTTCTTACCAAAGAAGAACACCCAAGTAAATCTAGAGTAATCATCAACTATTAAAAATGCATAAAATTTACCTCCAAGACTAGCAATGGAATTTGGACCAAATAAATCAAGATGCAACATTTCAATACATCTAGATGTGGACGTGTGCATCTTTTTCTTAAATGATGATTTAAATTGCTTGCCTAATTGACATGCATCACATACTTTATCTTTCACAAATTTTAAATCAAGTAGGCCACGTACGATACTTTTCTTAGATAAATTAGAAATCAATTCCATACTAGCATCCCCAAGTCTCCTATGTCATAACTGGCTATTTCCAGATAAAGCATTTAAACAGGATAAGTTTTGAGAAGTAAAATCATCAAATGAACATGTGTAAACCTTCTCAAAACGTGATGCAACCAATAAGATCCTACTATCATGCTCATACTCAATTATGCATCTATCATGATCAAACACAACACTGTAACCCTTATCACATAATTAACTTATACTAAGCAAGTTATGTTTTAGACCATCAACTAATAAAACATCTTTAATAATAGTAGTACCATTATCGATATTACTTATACCGATAATTTTACACTTATTGTTGTTTCTAAATGTCACATGACCTCCATATTTAGGTGTCAAATATATAAATTTTGATTTCTCTCCCATCATGTGCCGAGAAGAGCCACTCTCGAGGAACCATTTGTCCTTGCCTATTGATGCTTTTAGAATAACTTGCAAGGAGCACCTCAAATAGTTCTTAAGTAGTACCCAGTCTAACTGGGTCCAATCTTATTAGTTGGGATAATTTTAGTTCTTTTTGGAACCCAAACTTGTCTGCAGTTTGATATTTTAGCAAAATATCTGCGAATAGTATGCCTCATAACGTTACATTTAAAACATCTAATAAGACCCCTGGTTTCAGAAAAGAATTTATGAAAACATTTTTGTTTAAGATTTTTCTGAAATCTAATACCAGCTTTATCAAAAATACCATGTGAACTTCCCAAAAGTATTTTTAAGTTATTCTCACCATTAGTGAATTTGAGAACAATTGAATGTAAATCCGACATCTTGGATTTTAATTCAATGTTTTCAGATTCATAGTCTATTACTTGCTTGTTTAATGAGTTAATTATACTTTGAAGGACATTAATTTTAGAACACTGATTTTTATAATCATGCATAAGTTCTTGATATACATCAAATAATTCATCAAAATTTAAAAGACAAGAATTTGAACATTTAGTTACCTCATCACCAGTGGCCATTAGCGCAAACATGGACGATTCTTCACTCCTGATTTTTTTGAACTACTGGATTCGGTATCATCCCAAGTAGCTTTCATGGAGTTCTTCTTACTTTTTTTTTCTTCTTCTTTTTCTTTATTTTTTTTTTCTCTTTTTCCTTATCTTTCTTCGGTTCGGGACAATCGATTTGAAAGTGACCAGTTTTATGACAGTTGTAACATTCCATATTATTCATGTTGAAATTTATTCTTTCACGAAATGTTCGTCGAGTCATCCTTCTAAATTTTTTCGTGAGAAGCGCCACATTTTTTCTTGCTCACTGTCAAGACTTACATAATCACTGTCATCCTCTTCCTCCTTTTTCTGAACCTTCAATGCCAAGGAATTCTTTTTGATATTCCCGATGTCATTTTCATATCCTTGAATTTCCATCTCATGTGTTATTAGGTTGCCGATGAGATCATCAATTTCATATTTTGCAAGATCCTTAACTTCCTTAATCGTAGTCACTTTCAGCTCCCATACTTTAGTTAAAGATCTCAAGATCTTTCGAACTTTATCTTCTATAGAGTATGGCTTTCCGAGTTGATTTAAATGGTTGAAGATATTATTGAACCGTGTACACATCTATCGAATCGATTATTCTTCTCCTATTCTGAATAATTAAAATTGTCAGATTAAGGCGTTGATTGTCGACTGCTTTACTTGACTAGTTCTTTCGTGGGTAACCTGCAACTTTTCCCATATTTCTTTCACTAATCCGCAACCTAAGACCCTAGAATATTCATTAGCATTTAAAGAGAAAAACAAAATGTTAATTGCCTGAGAGTTAATAGAAAGCTTCTGTTTATCAGAAGCGGTCAGATATTTTTTCTTCTTGAAAACTCCGTTTTCCTTAGGAACAAACGAGCTATCCCCAATTGCTAGCCACACGTCATAATTTGTGGCCTGAAGGAATGCAATAATTCTATCCTTCTAGAATGCATAATTTTCATATGCAAGTAAAGGTGATCGGTGCATAGGCTGTCCTTCTAGAATGCATAATTTTCATCTGCAAGTAAAGGTGGTCGGTGCATAGACTGCCTCTCACCTAGTGTGTCTATCGGGTACGCCATGTGATCTTTGTTAGCTAGTGTATCGAGCTAAATTAGCTCTGATACCAATTGTTGGCCCAGTGATCTACCCAAGAGGGTAACTGAATTGGGTGGTAATAAAAATTTAAGCAAGTATTTATCTTTCAACAATTAAAAAACCAAATAATTAATTTAATTCTAAATTAATTATTATTTCTATATACCAGCGGATAAGTGTTACATAAACTACGTCCATAATAGGTGTGATCTACCTATCTATTTTCAAACTGAATTAAGTTAGTTTTCGAGTGTTTATATAGTATTTTATTACGTTTTAATTAGTTTTTATATTTTTTGTATTAAAATAGGTGTGTGGGCCAAAAAGATAGGAAACTGGAGCGAAAATCATAAGATCAAACCAAAAACGGTCGAAGAACGGTGGAAAAACAATTAAGGAGACAAAATTGTGAAATAAGCCCACGACCGCGGTGGTGAAAATGCTGAGAAGACTAATATCTTGCTGAATTTCCACCGTCGCGGCGCAATTTCCACCGCCACGGCACAAGAGATGCAGGATATTTATAAATATGTGTTTCGTATGATTTCGGTGTTGCGTTTATGTTTGTTTTTCGTAATTTGATTGTGTTTATCGTATTGTTTGTTTATCATGCTTAGATAGATACATAGAGAATACGGGGTTTGACAAACCCCGGATTCAGATTAGGGTAAACAAAAGCCATGATCTAATAACCTGATCGGGAGTTGGATTGTGGACAATCGATGACGCTGGGGTAAGACTCACGTGGCCTAGGATTGTTAAGATGTTGAGGAGGACTTCTTCGTTGATTCGAAGTCATGTATTCTCCCGTCTTACACTCGGGAGAGGTTGCGGTGGAGTTTTAGAACCGAGATTTTCGATAGGGTAAACACAACACGACGATCCAACAACCCGGTCGGGAGTTGGATTATGTGCAATCAATGACGCTGGACGAGACTCAAGTGACCTAGGGTCTTTAAGACGTTGTGGGGGACTTGTTCGTTGACTCGAAGTCATGTATTCCACCGTCTTACACTCGGGAGAGGTGGCGGTGGAGTTTACAAACCGAGATTATCAAATAAGTCGAACACCATAAACGTAAGTAAATTGAGATCGAACACGTATTTGTAAACATGTTAATCCCTAGATGATTCTTTCCCCTAAAACATATTAGTATATTAGTATAGATAATTTAGTTAATTAGTATTAGTTTAATTAATTATTTACATTTTTGGTCGCCTAGATAAAGTTAGGTAATGGCAAACGCGGTACTCGATAGTAACGACACCAATCCCTGTGGATACGATAACCCGATCTTTCACGATCACACTATACTAAAACTTTGACCTCATACACTTGTAAGTAGCCAATACGGGAGGATCGAATCCTCTATCGAACAAGTTTTTGGCGCCGTTAGCGGGGATTGGTTGCTGTTATAGTTTCTGGCAATCGCCACCAAGTTTTGGTAACGATTGGCGGAGATTGTGTTTTGTCTTTTATTGTCAATATTATAAGTAAATGACCTGCTTTTACTTTAGGCATTTCTTTTGTATATAATTTTTGTTTGTAATTTTGTTTTTGTTTCTTATGCAGGGTATCTATACATGTTAGATCAACAGGTATTGATGCATTCCTTTCGATAGGATTCCAAGCCGTTTTATAGTACGTGGCCACGTATATAAGCCGGTAAGGCGTTTCATTGAAAGATCGAGCCAAATGAAGCAAAATCTCACCAAGCTTAAAGGCGATCTGAATATCAGGCCTAGGACATTAAACCGCACGCTTCTTGGGAGGCAACCCAAGGTCAAATAAATTAAATCCGTCACAGCCAAATTTTTTCGGAGGCGAGATTCTCTCACCTTCCAGGTACATGTTCTAAACCCTATTCGTCAACATACTTTAAATTTCATATGTTGAAGAATGATGATTGGAATCGCTGAGGACACTATCCATTTTGAGTTTGGCGATGATGTGTAGTATATTATGTTAAATATGTTATTGTTTTCTTGTGTGCATGTTTGTTTAGGATAGAATGTATTTATTTTTATGTTGTTGTTGTTTTCATGCTAAGTTTTGCGTTCATCTGGGCCGTCACCCGATGATGATAATTACCTTTGGTTATTTTCAAAGTCAAGGATAATACCCATGCATGTGTGTTCTGTGTACTTGATTATGCGTTTTGGTAAAAATTATTGTAGATCCTAATTTGCACGAGCACATAAACTCAATGTATTTCTATTCAATTGACTTGAGGATGATTATCGATTAGCCAAATTCATGACACATTGAGGATTCTAGAACTTGATTGAGGGGAAGCTTGAGGCAAAATTCTAGGCAAGGTAGTTCAGGAGACGTGATTTAGGCATTCTCGTTGTCGCTTGAGCCTTTTTAAGCCTACACTGTAACATGATTATCCCTCATTGTCCTGTCAAAGACTAAATATCAATTCAATTCTGAACACATAAACAAATACCCTAGCCAGTGGATCTTTTTCCAAACCTTAATTGCTGAATTTAAAGGCACATTTGAGTAAATCAAGCTAGCAATTGCAAATGCTACTTGATGTGAGCGGTTGGGTTTAGGGCAAACTTCTAATTGGTTCGGTATTCGAGTACTTACTTTGTCATTTTTCTTTCATTTTAAAACCACACCCGTGAAATCATACAAATTAAATAAGTTTGGGGGTGTGGTTAGTTAAAAAAAATTACGTTTCTTTTTTACAAGTTAGTACATCAATCTTAAATGCATGTTCGGGATTGTTTCCAATCTAAGTATGGGGGTTCAAGAGTGAATGTGCCAAGTGTTAAGCCTTGGGTAACGTTAAGTTAACAACGTTAATCCGTTTTCAATTCCGAAATACCCTTGGCCAACTATTCCTTAACCGAACCAAGTCCTTTTGATCTATACGAACTTCTAAGCCTACATTAGTAGAGAATGGACCCCAATCTGGCCTATGGAAAACCTAGTCCTTTACAGTCGAAGTCATGAGTTTCGTTGGTGGATGATCCAATCCAGTCATTATCTAGCTATATTATTGAGTCTTGCACAAACACGTTTATAGGATCTAGAATAGCGTTTACCATTATTACTTGTCAAAAATCTATAACTTTACATGATGTGTGTTACCGCCTGAACTCGACATGATTGGCGGTTGTTAAGGGAAAAATAAATAGGCCGTTAGAAGAATTTAAAACTCGCATCTTGTTATGTTTAGATTATTTTAGGTTGTTTGTTATTTCATTTAGTTGTGTTTTTTTTATTTTCGTGTGTGTGTTTGGCACGAGGACTAGCCAAATTCCAAGTTTGGGGGTATTTGATAGGTGTGATCTACCTATCTATTTTCAAACTGAATTAAGTTAGTTTTTTAGCATTGATATAGTATTTTATTATATTTTAATTAGTTTTTATACTTTTTGTATCAAAACAGGTGTGTAGGGCAAAAAGATAGAAAACTGGAGCGAAAACGATAAGATCGAACTAAAAACGGTTGAAGAACGGTGAAAAAACAAGTAAGGAGGCAAAATTATGAAAGAAGCCACCGCCGTGGCGTCCAAACCACCGCCGAAAATGCTGAGAAGACCAATATCTTGCTGACTTTCCACCGCTACGGCGCAATATCCACCGCCGCGGCGCAAAAGATGCAGGATTTTCTTCTTATTCTATCGCCTACTTCACCGCCTAGGAGATCGACCAACCGACCTACCAACCACCGCGGCGGTGATCCCACGGCCGTGGCAGTGGCCTCTGCATAGCCTAAGATATTTTTTAGATATTTTAAAGATGTTTTGCTTATAAATATCTACTCCTTTCCCATCATCTTGCATGCTCCAACCATTAGAGTCCCTTTAGGAGTATAGGATATTTAGAGGAGTTTTAGAGGAAGAACTCACATCCCGAAGTAGAGGAAGATGGCAGAGTAATCATTGAACGATTCTTAATGACAAATCTTCGGATGAGGCTAAGTTCTTCGATTTCTTCCCTTATTTCTTTAACTTAGGATATTGTAAGCATGTTTAGCTCATTATTTATTTGTAAATATGGTTATGGCCATAGTTAAACATGGATTTTATAGGGTTTAACACGATATTTATAAATATGTGTTTCGTATGATTTCAGTGTTGCGTTTATGTTTGTTCTTCGTAGTTTGATTGTGTTTATTGTATTGTTTGTTTATCATGCTTAGATAGATACATGGAGAATACGGGGTTTGACAAACCCCAGATTCAGATTAGGGTAAACAAACGCCATGATCCAATAACCCGGTCGGGAGTTGGATTGTGGATAATCGATGATGTTGGGACAAGACTCATGTTACCTAGGGTCGTTAAGACATTGAGGGGGACTTATTCTTTGACTCAAAGTCATGTATTCTCTCGTATTACACTCGGGATAAGTGGCGGTGGAGTTTTAGAACCGAGATTGTCGATAGGATAAACACAACACCATGATCCAATGACCCGGTCGGGAGTTTGATTGTGTGCAATCAATGACGCTAGGCAAGACTCACATGACCTAGGTTCGTAAATACCTTAAGAGGGACTTTTTCATTGACTCAAAGTCTTGTATTCCACCATCTTACACTCGGGAGAGGTGGCGGTGGAGTTTACGAATTAAGATTGTCAAATAGGTCGAACACCGTAAACGTGAGTAAATCGAGATCGAATACGTATTTGTAAATACGTTAATCCCTAGGAAATTCTTTCCCCTAAAACATATAAATATCAACATTATGAGGGAAGATCGGGAAAGGGGACGAAATCCGAATAAATTTTCAGAAAATCTAGAGAGAGAGAGAAAGCATCGGAGTAGGGTTCGTGATTGATAGCAAGAATGGATCTTGTCTAATCAACCGGCGATTTTGGATATGACAGAGTGTACTCACAGTAGTTGTGTTCAGACGAGAGGGTGTGTAGGCTTGTTGCTCGGATCGCCGACGGTGGAAGGTTCTCTGGCAGGGCAGTGTGTTCTGGTACCGGGGTGTATGTGTGCACTGTTTAGATTCAACGTGCATGTGGGGAGGGGCAATCGTCGGTGAGCCATATGGGTGGTGGCCGCCGGAGTTGGCAAGGAGTGAGAAGAGAGAGAGGATCGGCGGTGGCGGGTTTCGGTTGCTGCCATTGGGAAGTTCGTCATCGTTCCTCCGACGACTGCACATGTGTGGGTAAGGGATGTTTTTGGCATTGTGTGTACGTGTGCATGGATGTGGCGGTAAGATTTGGTGAGAGGAGTGAGGACCCAGCCGGAGTAGAGGGGGGTCCGGCGGGTGCTCAAATGGAAACAGGACAGGGAAAAAAAAAGAATGGAAGGGGAAAAAAAAGAAGAAAGAAAGAAAAAAAAAAAGGGAAATTATAAAAACGCCCCAATAAAATTCGAAATTTATCCCGTGGCCCGTGAATGTTTCAGAACAGGTAATATTTTTATCAGATACTATTATCAATTAAATTAAATTATTGGGCATTAAGATTTTTCTCGCATTCGTAATAGTAATTGTTGTGATCGTGATAACATTTTTATAATCGCTAGTTTTAATAAACTGGTACAGTAAACTTAACAGAGCGAAATTAAACAAATAATAGTTTTCGTAATAAAATGTGGGAGAATTATGGAAAATTAGGACCTGCGTTCTTCTAATTTGGTTATTTTAAATACGATATTACTTTAGGCCCTATTATTATTAGGTTCGCAGGCACCGGAGTTTCGATAGGGAGTAGTTACCAAGAGCTTTTGGTAGTGGATCACAAGGTGAGTGTACTGTCTTCTTGCCAACCTATTTTTCTATATATATATGAGATGACATTTTTGATTACCTAAATTGTATGAATTTATAAACGATATGGATCAAGCAGGATTTGAATGAATTGGTAAACTGGACTTCGATAGATTCCAAAAAGAAGTTGGAAATGAATTTCTGTTGGATTTGGTAAAAATAGACGGTGTTTTTAAAAAGAGAATAAGAAACATCTATTTTTCTAAAAATGTCTGGTTTTTCTAAAAATAAGGGGTGAAAAAGTGGTTTTGATAGAATCAGATGTTTTCTTTAAAAAGGAAATGCGAAATATGATTTTTGGACTTGAAAGTTGGTTTTGAGGAAAAGAGATAGGCGTGGTAATTTGACAATGTTGAGTAGTTGATATTTATTGAGTTGTGTTTCGATAAGGCTGTATTTGATTTTGACGATGCCATGATTGTTCTCCCCGTAAGGGGTGTGGATTATATTTCTCCCCGTAAGGGGTGTGGATTACATTTCTCCCCGTAAGGGTTGTGGATTATATTTCTCCCGAAAAAGGGGTGTGGATATTTTGTAAGAAGGCACTGCTATGAATGTTACGGTACCGTTGCAACTCCCGATCGTGAGGTTAAAACGATCACTAGGGTTGGCCAGTGTGTGTGTGTTTGAGAGTGGTGTTTTGAGATATGGTATTTTGCTTATACTGAGTGATTCATTATTTATTATGGTGATTGGTATGACTCTTATACTAAATGACTTTTCATGGAATATATATATATATATATATATATATATATATATATATATATATATGCAACCATCACGTAACTCGTAAAAGGATCAAGCTTAAATATGCAACCATCACGTAATATATATATATATATATATATATATATCGTGCTTTATTCTCACTGCTAATATTAGGGAAAACTTTTACGAGTTACGTGATGGTTGCATATTTAAGCTTGATCCTTTTAGATATTGCAGAATAAATTATTATTATTATAAAAATATTTTACTAAGAAGGCAGTACACTCGCAGGTACAACGGCTAGGAGTCGGTCCCCTACTGGCACTAGGTAGAGCTACGTGATGAAGTCATTTATGCATTTGGAAAAGGTTGTCAAAGGCGAACCTATAAAAGGGTCATGGATAAATACTGTTTGCTAGTAATATTTCGGGACGGGTGTGTTCCCCATAATAGATGTTTGTATTATACAGTGGGTGTATATTGTTATCTAATTTGGTTATTACTATTAGGTATTGGTGATGTCATATTGTAGTCACGCCAGCCTCGGGCGAACGGGTGTCCGGGACGGACTGTGACAATTTTGGTATCAGAGCCTAGGTTATAGGTTCTGTAAACTTGTCAGGAGATGTGTCGGTAGAAGATCATGAGGTAGGAGGACGTGCCTGTCGTCTAGTCAGTAGGGGACATGAGATAGGGTGTTAATAGGTGAGCTTGGTATGTGGGTGTTAGGTCTTTTTCTTTCATAAAGATGTGTATTAGCAGGGTGCGTGGAGGGTTGTCTTTTTGGTAAGCCACGATATGACCACGTGGTGATATTACTAGGAGGGATGTTTTCCACAGGATAAGAAGGCTAAGTTAGACAAACAACAAATTACGTCGTTATCAATATACTAGATGATATGGCAAAATGTACTTAAAAAAAAAAAAAAATCACATTCAAAGGGAGTAAATCGCTTTCTAGGCAATCTGAAATGAAACTGTGACGTTACTGGACAAGAATTTAATTTGATTAGCACTTTTTAGATTGATTAATAGACGAAGAAACAGTGTGGCATGTAACTGGGTAATAGGAAGTGATATATAAGAAGTAGCCGAGGATTGTGGATCTAGGAGGATAGTAGGTAGGTGTAGATATAATTCATTTGAATGAGTAATATAAAGTTGCGGGTGGATTTAAATTTGGGGATGAATAAAAGTATGTAATGTTGGGAAAGCATATCTAGTACCTCAGTTAGTCTGATAGTAGGTTTAGGAGGTTAGGAAAAAACAAAAATGTTAAAGAAAGGATATCGCAAGTCAGTACGTAGATGCTGTTCAAACAAGTTTCAGCAGTGGATATTGTAATAGCTAGGGATTTTTCCTGTGTAGTTTCAAGAATGGACAGGGCGCTTGTAAGCGTGGTTAGTAACTGTGATTGCTGTTAAAAAGGTTCCGTAATGATAAGAAGGTAAACGTTCAGCACATAAGTTGGTTAAGTATTCTGGTATTGATGAATGTGGAAAATTGAGATTTGAAATTATAATCTTGGAACTTTAAAAGTGATTGCTATGAGATAGGAAAAATTGAGTGGATTAATTTAAGTCGACGATTGTTTGCATTTAGTTGAATTTAAATAACTTGAGGTGGTGTAAAATAAAAAAAATAAAAATAAATAAATAAAATAATAATAATAATAATAATAATAATAATAATAATAATAATAATAATAATAATAATAATAATAATAATAATAATAATAATAATAATAATAATGTATTGTTGAATATTGGGAATCAGAGTAAGTTTGTTTGCGGTTTAGGAAGTTTTAATAGAAGAAGAAATCGTCACAATAAGTTAGAATATCAACTAATGATTTATGTAGACCTGGTGGGTGTTCCCATAAAGATCCGGTGTTGGTAACGTAAAGGTTAGAGTGGATAGGTTATTAAATCGATTGCAACAGTTAGGGTATCAGATTTTTGAGTAGGGTATTTGTCATTGAAGATTAGAGGCTGTGACGTGGTAAAACGGTGATCCGGTCGAAAGTAGAGAGGAGCGTGTTGAACATTTCCAGAATGTGTTACTAAGACAGTGACTAATGCAGCAAATATGACTAGTGCTCTTAAGGCATAGCATTCAAGTGAATCCAAAGGAAGTCGAAGTAGTGGATTGACGGAATATGGAGAAGGCCGAGAACATGTGACCGGAATTCGAAACTTTCTGGAACTAGTAGAGATCGTATTCGTTCTAACGCTTAGTGACATCTCCTGTATGACGGGATTTGTACTTTAGGTCGGAAATTAAAAGCGGGGTTGCGCATATTTGAGTTATTCGTACTAATGTGTGTGTCAATTAAGATATTTGTAAGTCTATTGGGCAATGGGTTGAGTGACCACTCAAATTGAGCTTGTAAATACGATTGATGTCCAATTGAAAAGGATTAGAGTGGAAGGGAATGAAGATGGTCACAGGGCTGACTGTAACAAATATTTCGGGTAAAAAAAAATTGGTGAGTTGATTGTTCATAGTAACTTATGGGTTAAGTTAAGGCCCTTGTGAGTTTAGTGGGCGGCTGGTCAGATGGTAATACTGTTCGGTATTGATTTCTACTGTGGTGTAGACATGTAAAGGTCAGAGGTCCAGCTAAGAAGGTTTAACAAGGCAGTGGATATTGACTGTAGAGCTGATTGGCGTGTCTGAAGGAATGATGAAATTTGGGAATTTGAATTAAAATGTGTAGGGTTGATATGCCAATTTACATATGGGACCTTAAAAAAAAAAAAAAAAAAGGAAGTACATAGAATAAGATATGCAATACCCCAGTAATATTAACCATGCTGTAATGGCGTGGGTATGACTAGTAAATGGAAATGGAAAATCATGGCATCTGTTATTTGATGATTTGTTAGTCAAGTTAAGGTCGAGAATTAACGAAATCTGTAGGTGGGCTATGGTAGTCTTGACCTATACCAGAAAAGCAAAAGGAGAGTAGTTTGAGGAACGTTTCCCTGATGTGCATGTCTAGTATATATAAATATATTGATAGGATTGTCCGATTGCGTGATGCACCAATTGAATGCAAAAATTAAAATTAAGTTGGGACAAGATATTCTTTTAAAAATCAAAAGGAATAAGGACTAGTAATTTTAGGAATTTTATTAATCGGTTGTTCGAAATCTTAGAATTGGAACTCTGAAATCATAGGTGTTGTCGCCATATGGTGATTTGGACAATAATTTTTATCAAAGTAAAATAAGTCGTCATTGTATGAACAATCTGTGGGGGAAACTGTAGTGTCAGGAGCTGATAGTTATTTGAACACCATACTCCTTTAGTTGCCCAAGTGGAAGTGGATACCTTGTTCCAGTCATGGATCAATGGTTTACCAGGAGATACGATTCAGGTATTGGAAGGTATATTGAGAGGTGGTGTCGTGGAAGCTTCTGGAAAAGGAGATGGTTGTGTAATGTTAATAAAATCTATTTACGCTAATAACTATCTTGGCGTCCATCGTGGTGGCATCGCATAAAGGATTATATGAAAAAAGATACAGGTTTTCGATCTGAGAGAGTGAACTGAGATTGGAAAACGAAACTTTTGCGGGATTTAAAAATAGCTCGATATGACTACTTTTGACTGGAAATTAGAAGTTATTGAGATGTTACAGGACAAGGAGAATTTAAAATATCCTTGAGCTGATAGGTATACAAGATATAATATCTTGTAGTTAGTAGCTAACAATTATTAGAAGGTATCGATTTCGTTGTAACTGAGGCGTACCTATGTCCTTTGAGTTGTATATATACGTGGATATATGTTTGAAGCATGTCAAGCAGGTGAAAACGACCTAGAAGCATGTGACCATGTCAAGGACTTAATAAAATGGGGAGGCATGAAAGGAATTCTTATGGATTATTTGTTTGATATAATTGAGAGGTAGTTATAAGAATTAGTTATATCTAGGTACTATGAAAGATATCGATATGGGTATTAAAGAGTTGAGATAGGTATCGGGCTTAATGATGGTTGAGTTATCTATGCTTATGGGATTGGTGGCAGTCATTATTAGGTTAAACGTTGACTGGAAAATATTATTGCAACGGGCGACTAGAAATTGTCGGATGAATTGGGTAAGTGCCAGTTACGACGGGTTGAAGTAGACTTACGGTACTGACATATTTTCAGCATATAATATTGTTACTGATTTTGATTTTATCAGAGTAGCGTAGTGGAAGCAGCTAGGAACATGAGATCCTTTGACAGTGAGTTATCCGTGTTAAGTGTAACCGACCAGGTGCACCTTATTTATTGGATGGCTATGATTTGATGAAAAGTTGTTGGTTGTAAATTTTGGGCAATTTGGGATGATGAGACCATATATGGATAACAGTTGTTCTAGAATCACATGAGAGGAGTATAACTGTGTAATGCGACTTTGACGTAGTAGTAGCCTGACGAAAATTAATGAGGTTCAAGAAAAAAAAAAGAAGTTAGGTCCAAAGAACATGGGATCATATGAAATTTTAGATCAGGTGGGCGAACGAAAACGATTATGTTAGTCGAGGTGATATGGCGCAATCATGCAGTAGAAGATCTGACACAAGAGCGAGAAGACGAGATGAGGAACAGACACCTGTATTTATTTGACTAAAGTAATAAAATTTCGGGACGAAATTTCTTTTAGGAGGGAAGAGTTGTAAGACCTCAATCGTAGCATGTACGTTATTTCAGTTGTATGTTAGAATAATTGGAAAAAATTCGGGGTAAAACTAGGACAATTAAAAATTCAAATAAAAAGTCTAGGGGTTAAATTAAAAATATAGAAATATTTATTCTAAAATTTGGGGATTTCAAATTGTCACTTAAATTATAGAAAAAAAAAAAAATAAAAAAAAAAAAAATTAATTAGAGGGTTCAAATTGCGATTTAGGGAAATTGTGAATAATACATTGGGCTAAAATAAGGATGTGAAGGAGTTGGGGGGGAGAAAAGGGTAATAAAATAAAAGTTTTTTTTTAAAACACATATTATACATATACACATGGGGGTGACGTGAGCTGCCGGCCGACTGTTGAAACGAAATAGGGAAGAGTAAGACCGGTAACGTGGCGAGATCAGATCAAACCTTCACCCACTTAGTTCATGCATATAAATATCAACATTATGAGGGAAGATTGGGAAAGGAGACAAAATCCGAAGGAATTTTTAGAAAATCTAGAGAGAGAGAGAAAGCATCAGAGCAGGGTTCGTGGTTGACGGCAAGAATGGATCTTGTCTGATTAGCCGACGATTTTGGATATGACAGAGTGTACTCACAGTGGTTGTGTTCAGACGAGAGGGTGTGTAGGCTTGCTGCTCGGATCGCCGACGGTGGAAGGTTCTTCGGCAGGGCAGTGTGTTCCGGTACCGGGGTGTATGTGGGCACTTGGGTGTTTGGATTCAACGTGCATGTGGGGAGGGGCGATCGTCGGTGAGCCATATGGGTGGTGGCCGCTGGAGTTGGAAATGAGAGAGAAGAGAGAGAGGATCGGCGATGGCGGGTTTCGGTTTCCACCGTTGGGAAGTTCGTCATCGTTCCTCCGGCGACTGCACATGTGTGGGTAAGGGATGTTTTCGGCATTGTGTGTGCGTGTGCATGGATGTGGCGGTAAGATTTGCTGAGAGGAGTGAGGACCCAGCCGGAGTAGAGGGGGGTCCGGTGGGTGCTCAAACGGAAACAGAACAGGGAAAAAAAAAGAGAAAGGAAGAAGAAAGGAAGGGAAAAAAAAAAAAGAAAAAAAGAAGAAGGGAAATTACAAAAACACCCCAATAAAATTCGAAATTTATCCCGTGTCTCGTGAACGTTTCGGAACAGGTAATATTTTTATCGGATACTATTATCGATTAAATTAAATTATTGGGCATTAAGATTTTTCTCGCATTCATAATAGTAATTGTTGTGATCGTGATAACATTTTTATAATCGCTAGTTTTAATAAACTGGTACAGTAAACTTAACAGAGCGAAATTAAACAAATAATAGTTTTCGTAATGAAATGTGGGAGAATTATGGAAAATTAGGACCTGCGTTCATCTAATTTGGTTATTTTAAATACGATATTAATTTAGGCCCTATTACTATTAGGTTCGCAGGCACCGGAGTTTCGATAGGGAGTAGTTAGCAAGAGCTTTTGGTAATGGATCACGAGGTGAGTGTACTGTCTTCTTGCTAACCTATTTTTCTATATATATATGAGATGACATTTTTGATTACCTAAACTGTATGAATTTATAAACGATATAGATCAAGCAGGATTTGAATGAATTGGTAAACTAGACTTCGATAGATTCTAAAAAGAAGTTGGAAATGAATTTCTGCTGGATTTGGTAAAAATAGACGGTGTTTTTAAAAAGAGAATAAGAAACATCTATTTTTCTAAAAATGTCTGGTTTTTCTAAAAATAAGGGGTGAAAAAGTGATTTTGATAGAATCAGACGTTTTCTTTAAAAAGGAAATGGGAAATATGATTTTTGGACTTGAAAGTTGGTTTTGAGAAAAAGATATAGGCGTGGTGATTTGACAATGTTGAGTAGTTGATATTTATTGAGTTGTGTTTCGATAAGGCTGTATTTGATTTTGACGATGCCATGATTGTTTTCCCCGTAAGGGGTGTGGATTATATTTCTCCCCGTAAGGGGTGTGGATTACATTTCTCCCCGTAAGGGGTGTGGATTATATTTCTCCCGAAAAAGGGGTGTGGATATTTTGTAGGAAGGCATTGCTATGAATGTTACGGTACCGTTGCAACTCCCGATCGTGAGGTTAAAACGATCACTAGGGCTGGCCAGTGTGTATATGTTTGAGAGTGGTATTTTGAGATATGGTATTTTGCTTATA
The DNA here is from genome assembly GCA_016647705.1 of Eucommia ulmoides. NCBI lineage: Eukaryota > Viridiplantae > Streptophyta > Magnoliopsida > Garryales > Eucommiaceae > Eucommia > Eucommia ulmoides. Next base: position 48,325,091 of record CM028338.1, read on the forward strand.
CTGGGTGATTCATTATTAATTATGGTGATTGGCATGACTCTTATACTAAATGACTTTGCATGGAATATATATATATATATATATATATATATATATATATATATATATATATATATATATATATATATATATCGTGCTTTATTCTCAATGCTAATATTAGGGAAAACTTTTACGAGTTACGCGATGGTTGCATATTTAAGCTTGATCCATTTAGATATTGCAGAATAAATTATTATTATTATAAAAATATTTTACTAAGAAGGCAGTACACTCGCAGGTACAACGGCTAGGAGTCGGTCCCCTACTGGCGCTAGGTAGAGCTACGTGATGAAGTCATTTAGGCATTTGGAAAAGGCTGTCAAAGGCGAACCTATAAAAGGGTCATGGATAAATACTGTTTGCTAGTAATATTTCGGGACGGGTGTGTTCCCCATAATAGATGTTTGTATTATACAGTGGGTGTATATTGTTATCTAATTTGGTTATTACTATTAGGTATTGGTAATGTCATGTTGTAGTCACGCCAGCCTCGGGTGAACGGGTGTCCGGGATGGGTTGTGACACGAGTGCTCTCTCGCGATTTCTCTGTGCAATCCACACGATCGACTACTGCTTTGGAGTTTGCCACCATCGTCGCCACCATCTATGCCAAAATCGTCATGTAGGTCGATGTCGTTGCCACCATCTTCCCTGAAATCGTATGGATCAATGTCGTCGCCTACTGCTCTTGCCCGAAATTGCCACCATCGATAGATCGTCAGGTCGGTCAAGCTGTTTTATGTATGATTTTGTTCTTGAGTTCTTGATTGTGTTTAGAGTTTTGTTCTTTATTTTCATTTATGTAATTGTTAATGTTTAGGTATGATTTTGTTCTTGAGTTCTTCATTGTGTATTATGTATAATTTGAACTCTTGCATTGTTTTTTTGTATGATCTCAATCCAATCGGCAACCAGTAGGCGACGAAGACGACCGAAGATGACTACAAACAGCTCACGGAGGACTACGACAGTGTAGTAAGGTTTTTTTTTTTTTTTTTTTTGTGTGTGTGTGTGTGTGTGTGTGTGTGTGTGTGTGTGTGTGCAATTTAAAGTTTGTTTGCTTAATATTTGTAAATTTTTAATGTGTTTAGGGTTTTTTTTATTCTTGATTGTTATTTATTTAGTTTGTTTAAATTAATGTGTTTAGGGATGTGTTTACTTTTGATTTGACTCTGACCATTGGAATTTTAATATACTCCCCTCATACTGTTATGTTAATATTTTTTTGGCAATCTAATACTGCAGTTTATTTATGTTTTCAAGTTTGTTTTCATTTTTATCTTTAATTTTGGGTTCCGTTTTCATATCCAGGTTTGCCCTCAAATCTCAATTTTCAACCTTTAGGTATGTTTGAGGGCGGCGGTGATGGGAAATTGTTGTTCCGACATTTTGAAAGATCAGTTAGCTATGTGTGGTCATACTTCACAAAATTATCCGTCCAACGCTCCTATTGACGTTGATCATTCTTGACGTCTCGAGGGTATAATGGCCTCTTCTCTTAGATCGAGGTTCATCAACCCGGTTAAATTTACGGTTGCATTTTCTTTGTCGGTTTTTGAGTAAATTGCTACCATTGTAGTCGTCATTGTATTGGGATATAACTATTGGAGTGGAGTGTTATGTTAATGTTATGGAAAAAGTGGCTCGGTTGAGAGGGTTTCTAAATCTGTTCAGATAGTGTTTTTGGTTGCTTTTCATTTTTTTTTTTGTTTTTTTTTCAAGTGGATCTACTACTCTCAATCTCTTCAGGTAACAACTTAACTTATGAAGCATGGTACATAATAGTGAGTGGCTAAGTTCATATATTCGCATCATATAATTGTCTTTGATGGTTGATAGCTATTTTTTTTTTTAATTTCTTTAATTTCTTTCATTTTTATTGAGCTTATGGGTTTGATATTGAATTTTATCTATTCGAAGCGACGTACTTCTTTGTAAATATGTTCAAAGCCTCAAGTATGTTATACTTGCACTTAAAATAAATTTAGTGTTCTGTTTCATGAATGCTTTGTTTGTAATTCCTATTCCAAAGCTTCAAGTGCTGAGATTTTATGTGCTGTTTTTAAGATTATGAATTTCATGTATATTGCAGTTTTTCAATTTGATTTTTTCTGTTGTTTGCAGCTTTTATAGAAATTTGATTACCTTTAAATTGTATATTGCAGTTACATTGTAATTTTATGTATATTGCAATTTCATTGTAATTTTCTCTATTTAATTAATAGTTTCACTATTAATATTCTGACACTAGATCTTCTATGAACTAATCACCCTTATTTTATTTTATTTTTAAAAATATACATTTTTATTATTTTATTTTTAGAAAAATTCAATTACAATCTTTAAAACTTCATGCACTCTTCTTGTAATTTATTTAAATTTCAACTAAACCTCTAAAAAAATTTATCCTGTAAAAAATGCTCTATGTTTTTTTGCTATATGTAGATAAAGAATCAAAATTATAATATCAAAATATTTAAATTAAAAATATATATTAATATTTTTTTTAGATCCACATATTATGAGAGCCTAAAACTAGTTTATCTAAAAATCAAGATACACTTGATCAATCGAACACAATATTATAATTTTGAATACTGACAAAAAATTTAAAAATCAATTATTACATTAAAACAATATATAAACAAAAAAAGAAAGATATACTTCATAAATTTTCAATAAAGATTAGTTGCAAAGAGATTGAAAAATTCAAACCATAAGAGCGAAGTGTCCTCCAATGGTCGGTGCCTGTAGTAATACAAAAATAGTAACTTTTCATTATGAATTAAAAAAAATGAATTTAATTTAATTATAACAAAAGGAATACTTGCATTTAAATGTCAGAGATATAGGCCTTGTGAAAGATGAATTTAAATAGTAATACATAAATAGTAACTTTTCACTATGAATTAAATTTAATTATAACAAAAGGAATACTTGCATTTGAAAGTCATAAATGTAGGCCTTGTGAAACACTGGTCCTCAAATCCATGCCCTGCCATTTTTAAACTATCAATTGTGATGAACAAAAGGAGAAGAAATGCCAACATATATACACATGTATATAATGTGGAGAGCTATTGTCAACGGGAGGAGTACGACAACCATTTATATGGTAAAAATCAGGTGTATAAAAAACAAAGATTCAAATAAACAAGGTATGCAATGGCCTTATCGTAGTAGAATTAAAAGCAGACATGGGAGTATGAAATCCAAAATATGGATAAGAGTCATTATGCAAATACCTTTTCTACAAGTGTCAGCAGAAGGTGATGCGAGAGATGGTGGAAATCTTGGACCACTAGAGGCGGTCCCCCTCCTTGCATCTTGCCTTCAATGGTGGACAATCAAAAAAACCCAATAGCCTTAGTTTGGTAAGTCGTTGCATGGCTTCTTTGGAGGGCAAGCACTTGAGCTTTTCCATATACCATAGTTTTATTTCCTTCCCAAACTAATCTGGCAATGTTTCCACTCCAAAGGACCCTAGTTGTATAAAAGTGAGGGCAGTGAGGTACCGAAGCTATTCGGGCAGAGTGTCGATTCAGGTTAACTAGTCAATGTCAAATAGTGGAGGGAAACCCATAAGTGTTGGACACGTCTTTGACCATATATGCCCTCATTAATAAGCATCCACACTAAGCAGGAGAGGAAACAAAGCTCCCAAGGAAAAGAAGTATATTTGGGACACTGAATTATGGTTAGTGAGGAGAGAGAAGCCGGAAGTGATTGTATGTCTTCAACAGATACTTTTAGATCATTGCAATATGTTATATCCAAGTAGTTGAGAGATGTGCAAGATTATAGACCTTGTGGCAGACTCTCCAACATCTTACAATCAGAACAATTTAAATCTGTAAGGGAATTGGGGCCCTCTAAACTTGGGATCAACTTTAGATTACGACAACCACCTATGGCCAAGTTGCGAAGAGATGTGCAGGATTGTAGACCTTGTGGCAGACTCTCTAACATCTCACAATTAGAACATTTTATATCTGTAAGAGAATTGCGGCCTTTTCAGCTTGGGATCGACTTAAGACTACTATAATGTCGAATCCTTAGCTTCATGAGATGTTGCGTATTGTTTAGCTGTAACCCATCTGGTAGACAAATCAGCTCTGACACATCTTCGATGGTGAGTTTAGTAAGAGTATTCACCTTACCATATATGTTTACTAATGGTATGTCATTATCAACATCTTTAATCTTCAATTTCTTGAGACGAGGAAATTACTGAGAGTGGTTTTTAAATGTTGACAAGAATCGAAAGTCAACTTTTCAAGGCAAGGAAAAACCACCAATCGTGGCTTCCCTACTTCTTCAGCAACTATCAAGGGAAAACCACCAACCCTGGTATCCCTACTTCTTCTGCAACTATCAATGTATTTACCTTTGCTTCCATCCACTCTTCTAGCTCCTCCATGTCGAGCAACAAAAGTTCATTCAATGCAGGAAACAATCCACTGTGCCCACATGATACACCGCCATAGAAGGTCTTATCTATGCATTTTACTCCATCCAGTCTAGACAACAAGAGATGCTAAAGAAGTGGTAAGTGTCCCAATATTGGAAATTCTTCAATTTTGTTGCAATTCTCTAATTTTATTTCAATCAATTTTTCAAGTAACGATTTTCTACCTCTAATACTCACTACCATATTCATTATCCAAGCTGAAAAAGTGTTGCCTTAGAAGTGATTAACCTCTAAGGCTTTTAAATTTGTGTGGAGTTGAGGCCCTCCCAACACTTCTTCAGTACTCTTACCATCGACTTTGATCCCGATACCGGAAGTCCAACACAATTTTGTCTTTTATATTTTTTCTTTTATACACAAATTTGCACATTTTGCATCCTTTTTGGACTTCACTTCTTCAAGACCCGGTATCTCAAGTTGTCTACGTAGATTTACCAAGGATCCGAGCTCATCAATTTGATGGCCTTTTTCTTTTCCAACAATGAAGAGTGGTAATGTTTGAAGACAAGTTAAATGACCTATTTGAAGTGGCATGTTGGTAAATGAGCCATGGAAATAAAGATGCCTTAAATTAATCAAATTTCTTAAGTCTTTTGGAAGGTATGCAACATGTCTGAGTCGTAGTGTTTGCAGGTAGTAGAGCTTTGTGAGAGAATCCAAGAAAACTTTGACATGAGACATTGACAAGTCAAGATACCTCTAATGTATCAACGTAGTTATTGAAGTTAAATCATTCTTGTTCGCATATTCACATGACTTCTGTTGATCCTAAGATTTGATGAACAATTAATTATTGATATTTTGGTGGAATTAATGTTTTAATTGAGTGTTTCAGTTATTTAAAGTTCCAGTGATAAAAGAGTTTATATCATTTGTGAGATTTTATAAGAGTTATCATTCTACAATATTATGAGTTTTTTTAAGAGTGATTTTGAGAATCAATTGCGATCAATTTTTGCTGATACCGGATTTCAAGTTACATTGTTCTAATCATCATTTTTGTGAATTCTAGGTGAGATCTTTTCATATTATTTATTATTTGTTTTTTATTCTATATTTGGAAATTGATCTTAGAAATTATTTCTGATTTTTGAAGAAAATATTTTTACAAACAATTTCTTGAATCTGATTATGTGTTTAAATTCACTACCCATATATTTGTTAAAATCAGATTTTTCTATCTTATATTTTCTATCACTAGTTGGGATATTAGTTGAGTTATTATTTATCTGGGGTAGTAGAAGTTCCGAGTGAGATTTATTTTTTATCAATTTTTATATTGGTGAGTTGTGATGGATTAAATATCGTTGGGGGTATTTAATCAAGGGTAGTCGGGTTTCAGTCTCTTCCTGTAAAGAGATTGAGGTAGTGATTATTTCTGGATAGAATTGTGTTGCTAGTGATTTGTAAATGTTTCATCCTTACCTGGAAAAATAATAGTTGGAGTGTTTAGTGAGGTTTTGATTCTTGAGGCTAAGGTATAAAAAGGATTAGGTTAGTCTTTAGCCTGTAAAAAGATAGGTTATTCGTGAGCTTGTAAAAAGTAGAGGTTATTTCTGAGCCTTCGAAAAGGAAATTGTAAAGGTTATTCTTGAGCTTGTAAAAAGTAGAGGTTGATTGTGAGCCTTTGAAAAGAATCATTGTGTGAGTTTAGTTCCTACCTTTAAAGAGATCTTGGTTTTAGTGGGTGCAACTTCTGTTGAACTCGGGGGACTGGATTGACCAAGAATAGCTTGGTAAACCAGTATAAATATTTTGTGTGCAGCATTATTACTTTGCTATTTTTGTTGTTTGGGTGTGCACTTAGATTGATAATATTATTCCGCTGTGTTATAAAGGTAATAATTAATTTAGGTATAAAATTAATTATTTGATTTATTTAATTTTATTCTGATTATTTCTTTAATTACCCAATTCACCCCCTCTTGGGTATTCTACTGGGTCAACAATTGGTTTCAGAGCTGGTTTAGCTCGAATTTATTAGCTAACAAAGATCACATGGCACATATAGTAGACACACTAGCTGAGGGGCTGTCTATGCACCGACTACCCTTATTTGCAGGTGAAAGTTACTCGTTTTGGAAGGACAGGAAAATAAGCCTTCTTCAGTCTACAAATTACGACATGTGGCTAACAACCGAGGATGGTCTATTCAATCTAATGGAAAACGAAGTTGAGAAGAAGAAGGAACAACTCACTGCTTCCAATAAGTAGAAACTCTCCATTAACTCACAAACTATCAATATTCTCTTTTGTTATTTAGATGCTAATGAGTGTTATAGAGTTTCAGGTTGCAAATCTGCAAAGGAGATGTGGGATAAGCTACAAGCCACCCATAAAGGGACAAGTCAAGTGAAGCAGTAAAACATTAACGCACTTATGAAAAAAATTGAGTTGTTCAGGATGGAGGAGAATGAATCAATTCATGAGATGTACACTCGCTTCAACAATATAAGCAACAATATGAGTCAACTCAGAAAGCCATATTCTATGGAGGATGGAGTACGAAAGGTCCTAAGATTCTTGACAAAAATATAGGAGTTAAAGGTGACAACAATCGAGGAAGCCAAGGATCTTGGCAAATATGATATTGATGATCTCATTAGCAATTTGATGACTCATAAAGTGACAATTAAAGATTATGAGGATGATACCAGAAATGGCAAGAGGAAATCCTTGGTGCTAAAAGTTCAAAAAATTGAACAAGAGGATGACAGTGATAACGAAACCCTTGATGGCGAGCAAAAGAAGAATGTATCACTTCTCACAAATAATTTTAGAAGAATGACTTGGTGTACATTCCGTAGAAGAAGAAACCTCAATATGTCGAAAGTGGAATGCTGCATCAGCCATAAGATAGGCCAGCTTCAAACTGAATGCCTCGAGCTAAAGAAAGACAAAGAAAAAGAGAAGAAAAGAAATGAGAAGAAGAAAGTAAAGAAAAGTACGAAGAAGTCAACAAAAGTCACATAGGATGACTCGGAGTCGAGTAGCTCAGAAAACGCAAGTAGTGATGACTCGTCTATGCTTGCTTTGATGGCCACTGAATTTGAGGTACCTAAATGTTCAAGTTCTTGTCCTTTAGATTTTGATGAATTATTTGATGTTTATCAAGAACTTTCGCATAATTATAAAATTCAGTGTTAAAAAATTAATACCCTTCAAAGTACAATTAATACATTAAATAAGCAAGTGATGGATTATGAATATGAAAATGTTGAATTGAAATCCAAGATGTCGGATTTACATTAAATTGTTCTCAAATTCACCGGCGGTGAAAATAATTTAAAAATGTTTTTAGGAAGTTCATGTGGCATCTTTGATAAAACCGGTATTAGATTTCAGAAAAATCTTAAACAAAAACGTTTTCATAAATTCTTTTCTGAAGTCAAGGATCTTGTTAGATGTTTTAAATTTAACATTGTGGGGGCATACTATTCATACTTGTTTTTCAAGAATATCTAACTGCAGGCAAGTTTGGGTTCCAAAAAGAATTAAAATTGTCCCGACTAATAAGATCGGACCCACTTAGAATGGGTACCATCTAGGAACTCTTTGACGTGCTTCTTGCAGGTTATCACTAAACATCTATTTGCAAGGACAAATTATTCCTAGAAAGAATTGGTTGTTCTCAACACGTGACAGAGAATAAAGAGAAATTTACATCTTTCACACCTAAAGACGAAAGTCATGTGATTTCTGAAGACAAGGCCATATGTAAAAAGTTAAGCGTAAATGAGATGGTAAAAATTTCTAAGACTTGTGCTTTACATTTTCCTAGGTTGTCTTAGAATTATTGCATGATTTCTTGATATTATCTAAGTGATAAATATATTATTTGTTGAATTTGTGATAAATGCATGCATTAGATTTATGATTGAAAATTTCATGAATTGTTAGTGAAATACTTTTCCTGTCTTAGTGTATTAATGATTACATGTTTTTAAATTCTAGGAAGATATTAATTGATATTATTGCCGATATGTTATGATTATTTACCTATGCATAAATATTATTCATTTACAATTTGATAGAGGAAGATTGCATGCTCAAAAATATGTTTTTGATGTGGATCTTATTGGATTGAGTAGACTTGATATTTATGTATAAAAATGATCCACATAGTGTAAGACCTTAACTTTTGCGTACACATAATCATTAGTTGCATTTTAGAACATTTAAAAATAACGGGGTAAATTGTGTTAAATAATATTTATTTTAAAAATTTTGGGGGTCAATTAATAATTTTGAGAATATTAAATTTTGAATTTGGGAATGATAACCTAAAGAAAATTTTAGGGGAGATTAACAGTCGACTGGTGAGTCGAATGGACCAAGTAACTGTAGCATCCTATATTTCTAAGTCGACTAACAAGTCGGCCGGCCAAAAAGGGTTGAACTCTCTGAATCAATAAGTCGATCGGTGAAAGAAAGACCAATTCTCTGAATCTACAAGTCGACCGGGCGGTCCCAGTCGACTGAATACGCTGTTTCAGGATATTGTTTTATCCGAGATTAAATCCAATAGTAGTAGTTTTTGGTTGGAATTTGAGAGAGATTTCAGGGATATTATCTATATTTAAGATATGGTTCATATATTAATTAAATCCTGTTAATATAGTTCCTCAAATATTAATGTTTCTCAATTTAGTACTTGAAATAGATTCTATTCTTATTTATTGAGATTGAGAAATAATTTGAGGGGTTTAATTGAAGACTTGAAAGCTGTTTTTAAGTGAAATTGAACCAAAATGAAGTCCTTATGATAGAAGGGGTCTACAAGCGCTTTTAATTGTCATGATATGTGTAAATTAACCGTTAGAAGGGTGATTTCATATTCCTATATATAGACCTGCGAATTTCTAATATAAATAATCATTCATTAAGAGAGCTAAAAGAGTTTATATCATTTGTGAGTTTTGATAAGAGTTATCATTCTACAATATAATGAGCTTTTCTAAGAATGATTTTGAGAATCAATTGTGATTAATTTTTGCTGATACCGGATTTCAAGCTACATTGTTCTAATAATTATTTCTGTGGATTCCGGATGAGATCTTTTCATATTGATTATTATTTGTTTTTTATTCTATATTTGGAAATTGATCTTAGAAATTATTTCTGATTTTTGAAGAAAATATTTTTACAAACAATTTTTTGAATCTGATTACGTGCTCAAATTTGTTACCTATATTCTTGTTAAAATTAGATTTTTCTATCTCATGTTTTATATCACTAATTGGGATATTAATTGAGTTATTATTTATCTGGGGTGGTAGAAGTTCCGAGTGAGATTTAGTTCTTATCAATTTTTGTATTGGTAAGTTGTGACGGGTTAAATACCGTTGGAGGTATTTAATCAAGGGTAGCCGAGTTTCAATCTCTTCATGTAAAGAGATTGAGGTAGTGATTTTTTCTGGATAGAATTGCGTTGTGAGTGATTTATAAATATTTCATTCTTATTTGAGAAAATGATAGTTTGAGTGTTTAGTGAGGTTTTGATTCTTGAGCCTAAGGTATAAAAAAGATTAGGTTAGTCTTTAACTTATAAAAAGATAGGTTATTCTTGAGTCTGTAAAGAAGCAAGGTTTCAAGATTGCAAACCCACCACCGAGGCGGTGGAGATGCAAGGAGAATTGTGCAGAAGTCACCGCCCCAGCAGTCATTCAGCTCTGAGGTGGTGAAAGTCTAGTGTACTTAATGCCAGTCTCACAGCTGAGGCGGTGATCTTATTGCCGAGGTGATGAAAGTACAGAGCGCACAATTTTATCTTCACCGCCACAGCGGTAAAGTGAACTGACTTACTTACTGCTGTAGCGGTGAATCCACCGCCGCAACGGTGACTCTGTGCAGAAAATATCTGTTTTTCAGATATTTTGAAACCTTCTATTTAAATCCCTTTCTCCCCCATTTGTCAAGGACGTCCCTAACATTAGACACTTGATCTTAACCTATTTTGGAGAGCCCAAAGAGGAGATTCAACAATCGGAGAAGAGGAAACACTTTCGAATCGATCTTTGGCAATAGTGGACCACTCCACTTTAAGATTTGATATTTCTTTCTTTGTTTCTATATTTGTAACTTAACATTTTATTGTGAATGATGATGAATCCTTATTGTTTTAATGTTTCAATTGTTAAGATCATGGTAGGCTAGATAAATATTATCTAGGGATCGTTGTAGTTCATATAAATACATATTTGATTGAATATATGTTTCTTTAATGGTTGTTGGTCTAAATCCGATTGTGTTTACCATTTTATTACAATTTTAATATGCTTGTTAAGGTTTTAGGGTTGGTTTTGAGAATACGGGGTTTGACACTCTAGATAAGTAACCCCGGGTTCGGACTAGGGTAAAACACATCACGACAATCTAACGACCCGGGAGGGCGTTAGAAAGTGTGCAATCCATGAGGTTGGGTCAAGACTCATGTGACTATGTGTTATATAAAATGCTAGAGGGGGACTTCGGCATTAACGCGAAGTCATGTAATCGCTCATTTTACATTCGGAAGAGGTAATGAGCGAGTTTGAGATACCTAGATTGTCGGATAGGATAAACACCGTTATTGTTAATTAAACGAAGTCAAACATGTATTAAGTAAATGAAATCAATCCCTAGGTAATCCATTTAATTAGAATTAACCTAATAGTTGTTAGTTTAACTTAATTTTTAATTAATCAAACTCAAATATTTCTTGAACTGTCGAGATAATATAAGACTATACAAATCGCGGTATTCAATTAATCAAGCACGTTTCCCAGAGGACGATATTCGATCGAAAGGTCCACTTTATTAAAACTTGACCTCGTGCACTTGCGAGTATATTAAGACGTGAAAAAGCGGAATCGCGTCAAGAATCTTTAGTGAAAATAGAATAATGAGCAACACAATGATTCAAAGATGGCGATGGTAAATTATTGAAACTCAGCTTTAGTGTAGGTAAGACACCACTTTGATCCTGATAAGAATTCTAAACTCCACTATTAGCAATCAATGACCACTCGTCCTTATTTTCTTGGAGCACAGCAAACCCTCTGCTACCTTTGCTGCTAAAGACAAATCTCCACACTTGTTCACAATTTCGTTTCCTAGGGACTTGTAATCCCCATCTAGTGTGACTGCTCCATTTGCAAAAGCTCTTGCACTAAATATGGACCAACACTCATCATTAGATAGTACCTTTAAAGAATAAGGATTGTTAAAAGTTCCCTCAACTGATGCAACTTCAATATTACGGGCATTGACCACAATTTTGCTATCGCCAGATGTGTTAATGTTTCGCAAACAATTGATAAAATCGTTCCACTTGTTGGGATCTTGATTCCATACATCATCAAGTACACGTAGATATTTTTCGCCAACCAACTCTTTCTGAAGGCGTTGAAGTACTGCATCTATGGTGTCTACATTACTTTTTTCATTCTTGAGGGAATCTAGCATCTTCTTCAAAAACCTCTTCACCTCAAAATCATCGGAGACACACACCCAAATCCTCTTCTTAAAAAATCCTTTTGTTTGCTCGTTGTTATAAACCAACTTTACCAAAGTTGTCTTTCCAACTCTTCCCATTCCTACAATAGAAAGGGCAAAAAGAGTTTGTAGATTGTTTGGGCAAGTCAAAAACATTTGCACTATCTTGGATACATCATCCCCTCTTCCCACAACGTCTGAGAAGTAAACGAACGAGTCAGTCTCTCGACCAGGTCGGACATGAGGAAGAGAAAAAGGAGGATGTGCCATATAATTCCTCATTTGGAGTCCGTAAGTAGAGGCTTGCTTGTTAATGCTTTCCAAAGATGTGAATATTTCCTTGATTTTCTTAGACTTTTTTCTTTTGGAAAAAACTGTTGGTTCTTCTGAAGATGTGAACATCTCCTTGAATTTTTCAGTCACTTCTTTTCTTTTGGATACATGTGATGATTCTGAAGATGATGAAGTACTTAGCTTCTTCAGCTTGCGCCGAAGGGCTTCGTAAGCTAACTCATCCAACACATCACCAACTTTATAAGCAAAATTTTGGAGCTTGCTCCTCCACAGCTTCACAACCTCTGCATCTTCATGGTTCTGGGCTATGCGTCTCTCAACATCACGTAGCACAGTTCGAATCATTTCTACTTCATCTTTGAGGTGATCCAATTTACTCTTGAACACCGATAACAGGCTGATGTTTTTATGGATTCCAAAAAACAACTGTGATAGAATTAATTCCGTAGCAGCGCCAATCAAAGTTTCCACCATTGTTGTATTACAAAGAGAGAGAGAGATCTGTAGAGAGAAAGACAGGGAAGTATGATGAATAGAGGTAACAGTGGTGGCGGAGGTAATACAGCTTATGCTTTGCTTATGATTTTTCTTACATTATTGGAATTGGAATCACTTTTGAAAAGCGAAATAATTGAGAGGTAGCTGTGTTGTCAGGCAATATATTACAATTTTAACAGAGGTAGCTTTGGTGACCATAAATGATTTTTTTCTTTTTTGGCCCTTACCCCTTGTACTTTAATTTTTCTTCTTCTTTTTAACTTTTTTAATGGAATTTGTATTTTTGGATTTAGTTCCTTTAAGTTTTAAATTTATTTCAATTCGACAAAAAATTAAAAATGATGTTAATGATTTTAAACGAAAAATGAATTGTAATTAGCATGTGACCTTCTAATGGGGATATTTTGTCGTTTCATTACTCTATTAAACCTAAAATATTTCTTATAATCTTTTTCTCACAACGATTCGCCTGAAAAATAAAATAAAAATACCTGAATCGTTATTAAAGAACGTGAAATGATGAGATATCATCGTTAAAAGGTCACATACTGGACACAACTTATTTTTTTGAAAATCATTAACAGTATTTTTAATTTTGCAGAATCAAAACAAATGTGAAGACTTGAATGATTAAATATGTAATTTAACAAATTTTAACATCCACGTAGACACCCATCCCATGCTTTAGGGACACTCATCCCATGCTTTAGGGACCAAAAAAATATAATTTTGCCCTTGTAACTGGGTGATCACTTCAATTTTGGCCATGCACACCATTTAGGAAATAGTGGTGGGTTTTGAGATGGTGATGGGTTGAGAGAGAACAAAAGAAAAAGTTAATTATGAAAATATATGAAGGTAAAATTGCAATTACATTAATTTTATTTTTAAAAAAAAATATTTATAAAAGTCAAGAATAAATAGGTAATTAACCATTTATTTCCAACAATAGATCTCCACGGTATTAAATAAAAGACGAGTATTCATGTGGTCATATCATAAATATAAGGGTGTCAGTGACAATTTCCTATTAAAGGGATTTAGAGAACTAAATACAGTTTCCCAAAAATAGAAAATGATAATAAGTGATTTCTTTAAACTTAATTTTTAATTAATATCTCTTTATTTTAAGTTAAAAAACCGAATAGGGAGATGCCTAAAACCCATAATCCTGTAAGAAATCTGTAAGCTTCATACTTCCTTAAAGACGGAATATTTATTCCTTCACAATAACTGAAAGATAGATACATTAGTGTTCTTGTAATGTTACACTGTTTATGACTTGATTCACATGAAAATACGTAATGGGTCATTGCCCAATTCCTCTTATCAGATAATTATTCGTGTTGAAATTAAAAAAAAAAAAAAAAAAAAAAAAAGACCATGAACATTTGTCAATTATCATCTTACCCCTCACTCAGACAACCTTATTATTGGCGCTCTTCAATCCAAAACCAACGGGAAAAAGCGGATCATATGAGTTCGATTCAATGCGAATAGGCAGTTGATCAATGGTTTTAAACCAAGTAATAAGTAGTTTTCCTTCAAACTTGTGATCGCCAAATATAACATCTGTGATTCCTTCTCTCTCACTGCTAGGTAACCATGCTACAACAAGAGCTTCTACTTGTTCTAGGAGCTTTGGCTAGATAACTAAGTGCCTCTCAGAGATGAGAATCATTAGAGTAGGGATTGTTTGGGCTATTGAAAGGACTGAATTGGCCCGTTGAATGGAATTGTGAGTTCTGAATTATTGCCCAGGGATTCTGCATATGGAGCCTCGCCAACGATTACGATGGAGTGGGAGAAATCTTGGCCCATCATGACATCCGGAGATGGATTTGATTTGTAGATTAATTCTGTTTCGTCTCCTAAGACTTGTTTGATCGCATCCAGTATCGTTGTGCGTGAAGAAGAAATGGTGTTATAAGTTTTATTTTTTCTATGTTAATGCAAATTTGAACAAACAACTTGTTAGGTTTATCCCATATCGGATGTAGAAGAGGATGGTGATCAAGTTATAAGTGTAAGGGAAAATCTCCTCATGAGCTAGTTTTGGGGGTTGCAATAGGTCCTAGACCACTCTATACTGGTATCAAAGTTCAGGTTACAATAACTTTGGCTCAGTAGTTACAAAGGATAGACTGGTCGAGCGTTAGCCGACCAAAGGCCCAATGTGTGAGGATAAATTATTAAGTTTATCTCACATCGAATGTGGAAGGGATTGATGGTCAGGTTATAAGTGTAAGGAAAAGTCTCACCTCATGAGCTACTTCTTGAGGTTGGGAGAAGCTCAAACCACCCTACATTTTTTTTTGAGGTAAGGTTACAACAACTATGGTCTAATAGTTACAAAGGGAGATATTAGTCGAGAGTTAGCTGACCAATGGGCTAATGTGTGAGGGGCAGATTGTTGAATTTATCTTATATCGGATGTGGAGGAGCTAGTGATCAGGTTATAAGTGTGAGGAAAAACCTCACCTCATGAGTTAACTTTTGGGGTTGATAGAAGCCCAAGACTACCCTACAAACATCAATTATTTTTAGAAAAAGTATATTTTAAACCCTCTAGATATTGACACTTTTCTAAATGGTCTCTTTCCGTTTGAGCATTTATTTTTAAACCCTCTAGGTATCAGTACATTTTTATTCGGTCATTCCATTAGAAATTTTGTCAAAACTAACCAAATCTTGAGGGCAAATCCATCATTTTATATTTTTTAATTTTTCTTTTCTTTTTTTCTTTGTTTCAACTTCTTTCTCTCTTCCCTCTCTCTCTCTCTTCCTTCCCTCCCTCTTTTTCTCCCTCTCATTCTCTCTCCTCGTGGGCCCCTATTGCGGGGGGTAAACCATCCCCATAACAAGGGGGCGGCACCTCCTGTTACAGGGGTGAATTCAACCCCTTCAGCAGGGGTTGTTACACCCGCTGTTGATCTTTCCCTTCAACAGGGGGTGAACACCCCTTGTTAAAACAAGGGCTGATCACCCCTTGAACAGGGGGTGTTACACCCCATGTGAAATGAAAAAAGGAGGGAAGAAGAAGGAAAGAGGAAGAAAGAGAGAGAGAGACGATCGGGAGAGAGAGAGAGAGAGATGAAGAAAAAAAAATTAAAAATAAGTAAAAAGACTATTTTGCCCTTATATTCTGTTAGTTTAGATGAAATTTCTGACCGAATGACTAAATAAAAACGTGCTTATACCTAGAGGATTTAAAATATATTTTTTCAATTATCTTTTTGTTGCTCCCAGCTATTAAGAATAAAATTCTTGGAATTGAATAAAATTGTTCTCAGATTTATGTTTCTGTTCCAAAGTTGTTGGGAACAGAAATGTAGTATTGTTATAGGCGGTACATAATTACCAATTGTACATCTACTACTGCTTCCAGTCCAAGTGAGAGTCCAGCCTCCGCATTGATATTCAAGATCATTAGCGTGTGTTCCAGCAACGAGAACTCTTTTGGCATTCCTGTCAAGAGAAAAAAAGGGTTTGTTCGGTTCTTTTCCATTCTTTAGGAGTACCAAGGATTTGCGAACAACTTCACACGCCAATTCTCTATGAGCCTGAAAATAATGTCATCTAGGAATCATCACTATCTTAATTCATACCTCTATCTTCCCCGTACACAAAATTGACAATTCATGTCAATTTGTTAACATGAATAAGATAATATATAACGTTAAAATATTAAAACTCAACCAGATATCTTATTGTGTCGACACGATAATTAATCGTATCACATAATAACACAATACAATCGTGTCACATCATGTTTAACCCATTACTTATCATGTCGTTAATCCAAGATACGATTTAAAATTATCATGACATCTTGTGTTAATTATCGAGTTAACAAGTAAACTTCCAATACGACATGTTTATTTTCGTGTTTATAGCGTGTCACACAATAACGGCCCAAACCCTGTTAAGCCTAAATCCATAAACGATAATTTTCTGTTTCATATCGTATTTTCGTGTTAATACTCGTATTGCTAACCTTGCACACACCCCTCCCTATTTGTGTATACCTCTCCGGCCACATATATACACACATAACCCTCCTTCCCTCTTCTTCCCCACAAATACCTCCACCTCTCTCTCTTACCACACACCTCCCTCCCTTCCTCCCTCCCTCTTTTTCCAGCTGCACGAACACGCAATTTGGGTTAATTTGAATGGAAATTGAAGTAAAAGAGAAACATTAGGAATACCTTACCTTGAAACCAACAATGTCTAATAAAAATCTATCACTGAGGTGATGTTCAAAAAACCCAGCAACAAATTTGACTCTAAGAATGCGTTCAACAGCGTCATCAATCCTGGACATTGACACTTTCCTTGTTTCCACCAGATGTAACAAATCCTTAATAAACAACTCATATCTGAAAGGCACCATAACTTGCAAATTTCCATAAAACAAAGACATCTCAGTAAATATGAACCAAACCACAGTGGCCTTTCCTATGCAGGATTTAATTAAGGAATAGAATAGTTTCATGAATGATCATTTTATTCCCATATTTGGTATGTGAGACTTGTTTTCATTCCCATTCCTAAGTATTAGTTAATTCCAAAAATCATGGGATAATCCAATTCCAAGTAAAATGTGCTATTACTTAATCCACGGATTAGGGAAATAAAAAAAGTGGTGCTCATTTGATTTATGTTTGATGTTGGACTCATTTCGTTTATGTTTGAATATTCTCTGTTAAAACAAATTGATTTATTCCTAACACTAACTAAACATTGGAATGAAAATGATTATTCCAATACTACACTTAATCTATTTTGTCACCAAACTTAGGAATAATAATGATCATTCTATTCTAATACCATAGTAATTCCAATCCTATTGTCATTCTATTCCATTCCATTCCAACGTATCAAATGCAGCAGTATGGATGGTACATGAGATTCAACAAGTTACTGGAATGATAATGAAAATGATCATTTAATTCTTATATTTGGTACATGGAATTAAATTTATTCCCATTTTCAAAGATTTCTTAATCCCACAAAATATGAGATTAACCAATCATAAGATAAACAAGATATTAATTAATCCTAATTATATGGAATTAGGTTGTATTCCTTTACTGGCCGCAAAAATAAATAAATAAATAAATTAATTAATTAAAAAAAGAGCCAAACACTAACTAAATATTGGACTGGAAATGAAATCTAATTAAATTAAAATAAATTACTATTTTATCCTTTAAAAATTGAATTAAATTACAACTTTACCCCTTGAATTTCTAATATATATCTCTTAATTTTTTAAAATTTTTACTCCTTTCTCCTTCCTCCTCCTCTCTACACCATCTTCTCCGACAAGAATTCAGCCCCAACTATCGGTGTTAGATTTTCTCCCCTCTCTGTCTCTCTCTCTTTCTCTCTCTTCTAACTAACCCCCCAACCCCCAGCCGGAACCCACCTCCAACTCCTCGCTGGTAACACCACCGCCCACCCCTTTCCATTGCCTCACTCTTCTTATTCTTTTTTTGTTTCTCTCTCTCTCTCTCTCTCTCTCTCTCTCTCTCACTCTATATATATATATATATATATATATATATATATATATATATATATCAATAGATTCACCTCTTATCTAGAATTTTATTTGGTTTGTGTTCAAATATTATCTATTTAAAAAAAAAATTATGTTTTTCAAGTAGAAGCTTTATTATATATATACATTTCATTCTTGATTTATTCCTAATAATAACCAAACATTGGAATGAGGATGATCATTCTAATACCACATCTAATCTCTTTTATCACCAAACATAGGAATGTTAATGACCATTTCATTTTATTACCATAGTAATTTCAATCATATTGTCATTCTTTTCCATTTTATTCTGGCATACCAAACATAGTATAAGGGTGTGTTTGATTGCATGGAATTGGAGTCTCAGAATTAGAATTAGAATTAGAAATGAACACTTGTAAAATCTTGAAAATTTTACATGCATTCATTTCAAATTCCAATTCTATAGCTTGAATTTCGTGCTCCCAAAGGCTACTTAAGTTTCCATTTGAAGGTTCTGAGTAAAATATAAATTAAAAATTATCCAAACTAAACTAATTTTATGTTTTTGCTTAAAAAATATGTAAATTTGATTAAATTATAGATAAATAGAGAAATATATAAATCAATTCATCAAAAATAAGATAATTAATAAAATATGATAATTTAAACAACCAAACGGGTTCTTAATCTTTACCATATCAATTCCTGCATTGACGGCAGATAGAACACAAGAACGGTAATTTGAGTCATTAAGGATGGGAAAGACAGGTCAAGTGCTTCCCAATCTGAAATCACCAAACCCTGCAACCAAACTGCTGCTTTTAGATTTCTAGATTTATTACACTTACCAAAAAAATATCTAAGGTCATACATAATGTCAGAACAATCTTTAACATGTGAATAAAACACAGAATACTAAAAACACAATCAATAGTCATTGACATGGTTTTAACTTTCTCTCTTTTTATATTTCCCAAGGTAGTGTTTGGTAGAACATAATTGCAGATTTGGAATTGGAATTGAAAATGAATGCATGTCAATTTTTAGATTGTTTACGTGTGTTTACTTCTAAATTCAATTTCTAGACTCTAATCCCATGAAACCAAATCCTGCCTTAATTTCATTGCAGAGATCTTAATACATCAATCTCTTAAAATACAATAACTGGAAGAAAAAAAAAAAAGCAGCATTTTTTTTGTTAATGCGTCAAACAACACTACTTTTATTTTAAAATATTTTTTTGTTAAATTTTTATTTTTTTATCAAACAGTGCCTAATATTATGCCAGAAACATTTCATTAAGCTCGGAAAAAAAAATTGGGAAAAACATTTTCCTTTTTGTGATGAAAACTATAGGCACAAAAATTAATTATACCTTAAATCCCAGTTTTTCTTTCAAAACCTTTGTCAGGAAAAAATGGTGAGAGTGCAATTTAGTGCCGTTCCAGCTTGAGTAGGATGCCATAACAGTGCAGACTCCATGAGGGATGCAGTCAAGATAAGGTGGCAAATGAATCCTCTCCAAATCCTCAAAAGACGATATTGTGTTTCCCTCATTTATGCCGCGATGAGGACCCCCATCGCAAACAAAATGCTTTGCACACGCCATCACATTATTTCTGCAATCAAATTCATAAAAATCGTTTCAAGATGCAACCAACGCAACCTTATTGTTGGGTTTATCCCATATCGAATGTGGAAGAGGTTGAGTTTATAAATAAAGGGAGGTGCTAATACAATAGTTAAGTCTTCTCATTTTTCTCATATTCGTTTATCTCTTTAACATGGTATCAAGAGCAGGTTTTAGGACATTAATCCTATAGATCTGTTTATCCATATTTTCCTTTCTCCTTTTTTATTTTTTTTCTTCAATCATCCGTACCTTTAAAAAAAAAATAGAAAGAAGAGAAACACAAACGTGTTTAGAAAAACCCTAGCCACCACCGTCTTTCTTTAGTGTCTAGATCCAAGCCTCCGCTGCCATTGCCGCCCAGTTCCGACGCACTCCCTCCATCGCTATCCTGTTCCGATGCAATCTCGCCGTCGCGGTCCAAATCCAACATCTTCCCTACCGTCTCCGTACAGATCCGGCTTCTCCACCTTCAGTGTGCCGATCGAGGACCACCATCGACGATCATATCCACTATTGCAGTTCAAATCTTAGACGATCTGTCTTCGCCATTCGTCTGGTTAAGGTTCTCGTGATTTTATTACTAGAACCATGCCGATCTGTATTCGCCGCAAGATTCGCGGCTTAAATCTTAATCTGAGATGCTACTGCTAGGGTTTCGAAACCCTAGATTTATCCTATCACCCCTACCTTCAGCTCGATGTCTGCATCTGTGGTAATCATTGTTTCTGCTAGAAAGTTTGTGAAGTGCTTGGCTTTGTTCTTTCCTTAATGTTTTTCACATAAGTTTCTACACTTGTTGTTGTTGTTGTTGTTGTTGTTGTTGTTTGTTTCTCTTGTCCACATTGTTTTGTTTGTTAGCTGTATCGGGCACTAATGTTGATGGCTCAACCCCAACCGTTAACAACCCGCAAATTGAACGGGACCAATTATTTAAATTGGTCTAAGGCTGTGAAAATAGCCCTTATCGGACAAGGAAAACACCGACATCTCACGGAATCTTCCTTGGCAGAAGATGATAAGAAGTACGAGGAATGGATTCAAGCTGATGCGCAGATTGTAGCGTTATTGTGGAATTTAATGGAGCCTCAAGTTGCTGATCTCTATACTCATCTAGATACGTGTAAAACTATATGGGAGTATCTTGGTATGTTGTATTTCAGTAATCTCAACAGCTTTTATGAGGAGTTAAATATTATTCTACCGATGACTATCGATTTGAAAGAAATGTAAAAGCAATGTGAGCAAATGGTTGTCATGAAGTTCTTCGCCGGATTATGCCCAGAATTTGAATCGGTCCGATTTCAAATCCTTTCCAGCACTACTCTCTCAACTATTATTGAAACGTACTCTCGCATCTCGTGTAGCACTATCAAGGACAATATTTCTTGCTTGAGTTCGTCTGTGCCATCTGAGCATTCGGTGCCTGTTACTTAGATTCCTACACGAGATCAAGGTAACCAACTCAGTAGTGGTCGTGGTAGTTCCTCTCGTGATGGCTGTTGATAGATTGATTTTATCTATATATTTCCAATATGAATTTTGTAGTTTTTGAGTGTTCTATTAGTGTTTTAATTCATTTTTATTCCTTTTTATGTAAATCAGGTGTTATGGGCAATACGATTGAAAATCGAGTTAATCGGTAGGACATTAGTGAAGAAATGGTAGAAAATAAAGCAAACATGCTATTTTGAAGGCTTATCACTGCAGCGCCGCAAGCCAAGGGCCACTGGCCCTTGCTCGCTACAGCGAGCAACAACCAATAATTGTTTTGACCCAAGCTTGCTATAGCGAGCAGACACCAGCTGGCAACGCGTTTTCTTGATATTTTTAGGATATTTTGGGTTTCTACTTGTATCCCTTCATCCAACCTTGCCAAGAACGTTTTGGAGAGCCCTTGATCAGACCAAGCAAGAGGAACACATCATTGCAGAAGAGGAAACGATCTTGGAATGGATTTTGCGGAAGTGGAACCATTCACTTTACAGATTTGCCTTTCCTTTCTTGTTTCTTTGTTTGTTTCTAAACTTTGTTGATTATTTGATGATGTTTATCTCATGTTTAGTTGAATATTTGATTATGGCCATATGTAGCTAAACGTTTATTATATAAGGATTGATGTAGTTCAAGAATATTATGTTTGAGTAAATCTTTGTTTCGTTAACGGTTGTTCATCCCTATTCGATTATGTTTACCGTTTTATTACTTCCATAGTATGCTTGTTATGATATTGTGGTTGATTTGAGAATACAGAGTTTGACACTCAAGAGAGGTAACCTCGGATTCGAACTAGGGTTAAAACACAATACAAAGTTCTAATGTTTCGGGAGATTATTAGAACGTGTGCAATCCATGAAGTTAAGGCAAGACGCATGTAATCGTTTAGACGCTTGATAGGGATATCGGTGTTGACGTGGTTGCATATTCATGCACTTTACATTCGGGAGAGGTAATGAGTGAGTTTTAGATACCTAGATTATTGAATAGGTTGATGATTGTTAGGGTAAAGTAGACTAAATCAAACACATATAAGTGAACGAAGTTAATCCCTAGATAATCCATTTCTATAGAATTTGTTCCAAATATTTTAGTTTAGTTTTATATTTTTACAAAAAACACAAAATTGGAATGCCTAAATAAAGTTCGGTTACGATAATCACGGTAGTTAGCGACAATTTAAACCAATTCATGTGGATACGACAACCCCTCACTTCTTATACTATTAAAACTTGATCTCGTACACTTACGAGTAATTCAAAGCACATTAAAAATTCGCAACAAGTTTTTGGCGCCATTGCTAGGAATTGGGTTTTAGATTATTGTTAATATTGTGAATAAGTAACTTGATTTTAATTTAGGCATTTATTTTATTTTTATTTTTTGTTTTTAGTTTGGTTTGTTTTGCGAGGTACTTAGAGATGGCTCATCAACAAGTCCTCATGAGTTTTTCTCAACGAGATTCCGAGCTGTTTTAATGTGCTAGGGAAAGATATAAAGAGTTTCTCATTCGGTTCCCAAATCATGGTTTCCCAAAGGATTGTCAATTACTGAATTTCCTCGATGGGTTACAAGTCGTGACAAGAACTTTGGTAGAAGGAGGAAATGGTACCACCTCGTTTTACGACCTAACCAGGGACGATGCCTATTTTTCGTTAGAAGACATGGTCGATTTGGACTATCGGAGTTAGAATTATTCAACAAGCCACCAAAGCTTCGAGGATTGTTCCAACATTTCGGCGCCATGGATTGACACCCCATACGAACTTGTGGAGTCTTCTCCCAAACTGGAAGATCCGTTCAATACATTCATGATGGAACTCAAAACATCATAAGGGCAATAAGAGACACACAAGGCTCATCCATATGTGGAAACGACCATGAGGAACAAAATGCAAGTGGGAGGACTTTGGAGGTGCCTTATGAAGATGATTTGAAAGAGGATAAGGCTCAAGAATTGTTCGTTGATGACAAATCAGAAGATGATTTTGAGTTCTCACCTCTTGAAATCCACTTGGTGTTGCCATCGCCGATCATTGAAAGCCACCATGAGGAATTGCTCACAAGTGGGAGAAACTTGGGTCGTGCGATAATGATGATTCTAATAAGGAAGAAACCCAAGAGTTGATCAACGATGAAGAATCACAAGATAACATTGTGATTCTCAACCTTTTGAAATCCATGTTGTGATACCAACACCGATCAAACCAGAACACATATATGAGGATCTAATGTGGCTCACCTGTCATCCTCCACTTTCAGCATTGTTAATTTAGACTAACCAAGCACATGAGATGGAGCTGAGTCACGTTGAGAATACGTGTTGATTAGTGCCACATTTCTCTAAGCTTGAGGGCATTCTAAACCAAGACTCGCATGTTGTGTCATATGACACATATTATGGACAGAAGTTGTTATTTGATGAGCCATTCTCTGTGTCAAGCCAAGGACATTAAACCAAGCGTTTCTTGGGAGGCAATTGAAGTTTTCAAATAATGGGGCCTATGGATGTACACTATGGGAGAAAAACCCCACACCAATCACCTTGTACTGAGTATCACCGCAGACCAAACTAGGAGGCGAGATTGTCTCGCCTCCTAGGTACATGTTCAAAATCCCCTTTGTCACCATGCTATATGTCAATTGTTGAGTTCGATGTTGGGTCATTGTGGACATTGCCCATTCTAAGTTTGAGGGGATGTTTATGTTTTGTAAGTTTTTCTTGTTCAATGACTTTTTGTCGGTTATGTAGTCAAGTTTAAATAGTTGTTAATTGTTGTGTTATGTTAAGTTTAATTGATGTTTAATGAACTTCATAGCCTGTTTGTTTAGTATTAGTGTAAGTGCGTTTATGTTTGTAGTTATTGTTATTATGTGTTGAGTTTTGTGATTCTTCTAGATTATTACCCGATGATGATATTATCCCCTTGTTATTTATTGAGGTCAAGGGTAATGACCATTCATGTGTGTTTTGTGTGCTTGACATCTTGTTTTGGTAAAAGTCATTGTGGATCCTAACTTGAATGAGCACGTAAACTCAATGTACTAGCTATCCAATTGATTTGATGCCAATTATCCAGTAGCCAATTTCATGATACTCGAGGCGAAATCCTAGGTGAGGTAGTTCAGGAGATATGATTTAGGCATTCATTTTGATCACTTGAGCCGTTGAAGCCTTCCATGCAAAATGTTTTACCCTTCGTTACCCTATCGAAACCTTTTAGCCGTTTAAATTTTGAACACACAGCAAATACCCTGGCCAATTAAATTTTTTCCAAACCATTGTCGCTAAACCTAAGACACAAATCGAGTTGTAACCAATTTAGCATTTGTTTATGCTAATTGAAGAGAGCGATTGGGTTTTGGGCGAACATTTGATTGGTTCGATATTTGAGTACTCACTTGTTATTTTTCTATCGTAGTTCCACACTCATGAAATTGTACAAATCAAATAAGTTTGGGGGTGTGATAAAAAAAACATGTTTAATTGTGGTTTTGTTTTTGTTTTCTCATGTTTTAAAAAGTAAGCTCGGGGTTGTTTCAGACTTGTCTTTGTGGGTATAAGTGTGATTGAGTGTCAAGCGTAGTGACTTGGGTATCATTAATTTAAAGACACTATCCTGTTTTATATTTCCGTTTTACCCTTGGCCAGTTGATAAAAATCAAATCAAGTCCTTTTAATCTTTTTGAATTGCTTAGCCTACATTAGTGGAGAGTAGAACTTAATCTGACTTATGGAAATCCTATACCTCTTTGGTTTAAGTTATGAACTTTATTGATGGATAATCCAATACGATCTTTGGACGGTTGCGTAACCAGAGTTTTTGCACACACACTTGAAAAGGAGCTAGAATGACATTTACCATTATTGAATATTGAAATTCTAGAATACCACATGGTGCGATTTTATTCTTGAACTCGATATGATTGGGGGTTGTTGAGGGAAAACTTTTTGGTCGACTACTTTGAATTCAAAATTCACACATCATTATTTTTAGTTAATTAGTGTCTTTCGTTTTTAGTAATTTTTGTTCGTTATTTCGTTGTAGTAGTTTGTTTTCTTGTGTAGGTGTTTTTGCTCGAGCACTAGCAAAATTTCAAGTTTGGGAGTATTTGATAGATTTATTTTATCTATATATTTTCAATCCGAATTTTATAGGTTTCAAGTGTTTTATTGGAGTTTTAATTCATTTTTATTCGTTTTTATGTAAATTATGTGTTATGGGCGAATACGGTTGAAAATTGAGCTAATTAGTAGGACGTCAATAAAGAAACGATAGAAAACAGAGCAAACAAACCATTCAGCAGGCTTCTCGTTGTAGGGCCACTGGCCCTTGCTCGCTGCAGCGAGCAACAACCAGCTAGCAACACGTTTTCTTGATATTTTTAGGATATTTTGGATTTCTACTTGTATCCCTTCATCCTACCTTTCCAAGAACGTTTTGGAGAGCCCTAGATCAAACCAAGCAAGAGGAACACATCATTGGAAAAGAGGAAACGATCTTGGAACGGATTTTATGGAAGTAGAACCATCCACTTTACAAATTTGCCTTTCCTTTCTTGTTTCTCTTTTTGTTTCTAAACTTTGTTGATTATTTGATGATGTTTATCTCATGTTTAGTTGAATGCTTGGTTATGGCTATGTGTAGCTAAACATTTATTATCAAGGGATGGATGTAGTTCACAAATATTATGTTTGAGTAAATCTTTGTTTCGTTAACGTTGTTCATCCCTATTCGATTGTGTTTACCATTTTATTAATTCTATAGTATGTTTGTTATGATATTATGGTTGATTTGAGAATACGAGATTTGATACTCGGGAGAGGTAACCCCAGATTCGGATTAGGGTTAAAACAGAACACAAAGTTCTAATCTTTCGGGAGATTATTAGAATGTATGTAATCCATGAGATTGGGGCAAGACGCATGTAATCATTTAGATGCTTGATAGAGATATCGGTGTTGACGTGGTTGCATATTCACTCACTTTACACTCAGGAGAGGTAGTGAGTGAATTTTAGATACCTAGATTGTTGAATAGGTTGATGACCGTTAGTGTAAACTAGACTAAGTCAAGTATGTATAAGTGAACGAAGTTAATCCGTAAATAATCCATTTCTATTGAATTTATTCCAAGTATTAGTTTTATATTTTTACGAAAAACCTAAAATTGGAACGCCTAAATAAAGTTTGATTACGATAATCGTGGTACTTAGCGACAATTTAAACCAATCCCTATGGATACGACAACTGTAGGCCCAGTGAAATATCCAAGAGGGGAGTTTGATTTGGTAGTTAAAAATTATCAGAGAAAAAGTATTTTAATAACCCAAATAATTAATTTTAATATTAAATTAATTATTATCTTTATATCACATCAAATAATTCTCAAGAATGACTCTTAGAAAAACTCTCACAATTCTTAATACGATTTCTCTTAGAAAAGCTCACTATAATTCTCTTGATCTCTCTTAATCTCATTTGCTGGTATGAAAATCGCAGGTCTATATAAATGGGATTAAAATAAACTCTCTAACGGCTAGTTCCCATTTGTTATGACACTTAATTGCTCTTATAAACCTCTTATATCATTAAGACTTCATTCTGGTTCAAATCACTTAATTATAGCTTTTAAACTTCTCAATTAAGTCCCCCAAATATTTCTCAATCACAATTAAATAGAATAGAAACAATTATATGTACCAAATTGAGAAATATTCAAATTTAATGAACCAAATCTATAGGGATATCATAATATGTGTTGCTTATCTCAAATAATATTAAATCCCTAAAATCTCTTGTGAATCCTAACAAAAAACGGTTAGTAACGGCTATTTTCAGAATAAAATATGGAATTCCATAATATTCTAAAACAGACCCATAAGTCAACCGACCAGGATCAGCTCTCGACCGTTCGATTCAAGATGTAACCAAGGCAAAGATTTTGTGCCCATCGGTCGACCTATCTGTCGACCTAGAGATTCAAAGAGTTACATTTCTCTTTACAAGCCAACCGTTCTGTTAACTTATAGATATAGAGAGTTCATATTTAAGCACAGGTCGACCTACTTATCGACCGAGAGATATAGAGAATTTTCCTTTTATACTCCGGTCGACTTACCTGTTGACTTATGGATGCTGAAACACTTATCTCAATTCGTTTTTAATCCATTTTCATTGACATTTTCACCTCTTTAACCAATTTATTTTCTTAGTTAGCTCCACTATTTACTATTATTTTTTTCAATTACACATAGGAGTAAGTAATTTAGCTAATTAGAATCCTTTAAAAATCATTTAAAAATCTTTTTGTGTAGTGTGTGATTCTAATTAGGATATTAAGAGTTAAAATTTAACTTGAGTTGTTTTCCCTAGATTCTTTAACCTCTTAATCCTTCATCATCTTTGTCATTATATCTTCATCATTTGGAACTAATAAACTAAAACACTTAATCAAGCCATTAGTTCCACCAAAAATATCAATCTTTAATCATCCATCAAAATCTTAGGATCCACAATCTCCCCATTTTTTATGATTACAATTAATTTTGATGTTTTCTTTAAAACAATAATATAACCACACTCTCCCTAAATCAGAGGACGGATTTTATAACTCATTTAAGCATAGTAATGAAGATATTTATAAAATAATTAACAAATCACAAATATAAATAAATTCCCTCTTACGATATTCAATAAAACATACAAATATAAATAAACTCCCCCTTAAGATATTTAATAAAACATCAACTAATTCTCCCCCTTTGTCATCTAAAAAACAATTTAGGGAGGGAGGAACACATAAGATCTCTACTCTAGGCAAACATCATTATGCCTAGCCATACCCAAACCGCAAATGAATTTTATAAATTGATCTTCCACTAGTGGTTTGGTAAAAATATCAGCAAGCTGGTCGGAGGTATCAATATACTCAATAACAATGTCCCCTTTTTCGAATGTGATAATGAATAAAATGATGTCTATTCTCTATGTGCTTAGTTCGTGAGTGCTATGTAGGATTCTTACTTAGACAAATAACACTTTTATTATCACAAAAGATCGGGACCTCCTCCATGTAAATTATGAAGTCATTTAATTGTTGCTTAATATATAAAATTTAAACACAATAGTTACCAGCTGCCATATATTCAACCTCAGCAGTAGATAAGGCTATCGAATTCTGTTTCTTGTTTGACCAAGAAACCAAAGCATGTCCTAAAAAATGACATGACTCATTTGTGCTTTTTTCGCTCAACTTTGCAACCGGCAAAATCAGCGTCGAATTAACTTACCAATTTAAAATTAGTCCCCCTAGGATACCATAATCCTAAGTCAGTCGTCCCCTTTAAGTATCGAAAAATTCGCTTAACCGCAGTCAAGTACGATTCTTTAGGATAAGATTGAAATTTAGTACAAAGACAAATATTATACATAATGTCAGGTCTACTAGTAGTTAAATACAACAAAATACCAATCATACCTCGATATATTTTTTCATTAACACTTTTGTCCGTATCGTCTTTGTCTATCTTCATAGCCGTTGCTATAGGAGTTTGGTACTGTTCAGCGCCTTCCAAGCCATATTTTTTTAACAACTCATTGGTGTATTTAACTTGGTTTATAAATATTCCTTTTTTGGTTTGCACAATTTATAATCCAAGAAAGAAATTCAACTTTCCCATTATGCTCATTTCAAATTCAACATGCATTATCTTAGCAAAACTCTTGACAAAGATCCTCATTAGTAGATCCAAAAATAATATCATTAACATACACTTGTACTAATAGGATATCAGAATCTTCACAAACAGTGTTATATCACAAATACCCATTCGAAAATCATTTTTGATCAAATATCGGCTAAGTCTCTCATACCAAACTCTAGGAATTTGTTTGAGCCCATACAAAGCCTTGCGAAGTTTAAATACGTGATCAGAACATTTATCATTTTCAAATCCTAGGGGTTGTTCCATATAAACGTCTTTTGCTAGAAAGCTATTTAGAAGTGCACTCTTTACATCCATTTGATATAACTTAAAATTACATGAGCATGTAAAAACGAGTAGCATTCTAATTTCTTCTAGTCTAGCAACAGGAACATAGGTTTCATCATAATCAATTCATTCCTCTTGATTATAGCCCTATGCTACTAATCTTGCTTTGTTTCTAATTACCATGTTGGATTCATCCTTTTTATTTCTAAAAATCTATTTAGTACCAATAACTGGATAAAAATTCGGTCTCGAAACAAGACACCATACTTTGTTCCGCTCAAATTGAACTATCTCATCTTACATTGCAGAAATCCAAGATTCATCAGTTAACGCCTCATCTATATTTTTAGGCTTAATTTGAGATAAGAAAGCAAGATTAATTATATCCCTAAGAGAAGAACGAGTACTTACACCTCTTTCGAAATTACTGATGATTTCTTTTACCGAATGTCTTGATACTGTCTTTATAGCTCTTGGTAAAGTCAAATCCTTTTCCTTAGGTTCCTCTTCTTGTTGGGACTCCTTAGGTACATTATCACCTTGGTTTTGATTATTTGAAATACATGTATCATCATCATCCAAAACATTTCTCGATAAGAATGGATCAACTTTCTTAAAAATAACATCCATTGTTTCTTCTACTACTAACGTACGTTTATTATAAACTCTATAAACCTTACTGTTAGTAGCATATCCAAGAAAAATCCCATAATCATATTTAACATCAAATTTACCAAGATTATCCTTGTTATTCAAAATTAAACACTTACATCCAAATACTTTAAAATAGGAAATATTATGAGTCTTACCATTTCAGATTTCATATGGGGTTTTGTTAAACCCTCTACGAATCGATACCTGATTCACCACGTGGAAAGCTGTACTTACAGCTTCGACCCAGAAGTAGGTTGGTAAGCGATTTTCACTAAGTATTGTTCTGGTAATCTCTTCAAGCGTCATGTTCTTATTTTCCACTACACATTTTGTTGCGGTGATCTTGGTGCAAAAAAGTTATGGGCATAATCATGCTCATCACAGTAACTTACCACATCATCATTCTTAAATTCTCTTCCACCGTCACTTTGAATGTTAATAATGGAACATTGCTTCTCATTTTGAACATGTTTACAAAATTTTGCAAGAACAAAAACAACCTCACTCTTCTTAGCAAGAAAAATTCACAGGTAAGTCAAGAATAATCATCAACTATAACAAATGCATAAAACTTACCATCAAAACTAGCAACAGAGTTAGGCCCAAACAAATCAAGATGCAACAATTCAAGACATCTAGATGTGGACATGTACATCTTTTTCTTAAATGATGATCTAACCTGCTTGCCTAATTGACATGCATCACATACTTTATCTTTCACAAATTTCAAATTAGGTAGGCCACGTACAAGACTCTTCTTAGAAAAATTAGAGATTAACTCCATACTAGCATGCCCAAGTCTCCTATGCCATAACCAACTATTTTCAGACAAAGCATTCAAACAAGATAAATTTTGAGAATTAAAATCATCAAATGAGCAAGTATAAGTATTCTCAAAACGTGATACAACTAACAAGATACTACTATCATGACTATTCTTAATAATGCACCTACCATGATAAAATATAACATTATAACCCTTATCACATAGTTGACTAATACTAAACAAATTATGTTTAAGTCCATCAACTAGTAACATATCTTTAATGATAGTAATACCTTTACCGATATTATCTATACTGATAATTTTACTCTTTGCGCTGTCTCCAAAAGTCACATGACCTCCATCTTTAAGTATCAAAGATGTAAATTTTTATTTGTCTCCCGTTATGTGTCTAGAACAACCACTGTCCAGGAACCATTTGTCCTTACTTATTGAAGTTTTTAGAATAACCTGTAAGGAGCACCTCAAATAGTTCCTAAGTAGTACCGAGTCTAAGTGGGTCCGATCTTGTTAGTCGGGACAATTTTAATTCCTTTGGAAACCCAAACTTGTCTATAGTTAGATATTTTAGCAAAACATCTATAAATAGTATGCCCAACAACATTACATTTAAAATATCTAACAAGATCCTTGGTTTTAGAAAAGAATTTGTGAAAATATTTTTGTTTAAGATTTTTCTAAAATCCAATACCGGCTTTATCGAAAAACTCCACGTGAACTTCCCAAAAGCATTTTCAAGTTATTTTCACCGCCGTTGAATTTGAGAACAATTAATTGCAAATCCATCAACTTGGATTTCAATTCATTGTTTTCAGATTCGTAGTCCATCACTTGCTTGTTTAATGTATTAATTGTACTTTGAAGGACATTTATTTTAGAACACTAGTTTTTATAATCATGAGAAAGTTATTGATAAACATCAAATAATTCATCAAAATCTAAAGGATAAGAACTTGAACGTTTAGTTACCTCACCACCAATGGCCATCAATGCAAACATGGACGTATCTTCACTATCTAATTTTTTCGAGCTACTTGAATCAGTATCATCCCAAGTAGCCTTCATGGATTTCTTCTTACTCTTCTTTGCTTTCTTCTTCTTTTCATTTTCTTTATCCTTTTTCGGTTTGGGACAATCATTTTGAAAGTGATTGGTCTCGTAACAGTTGTAACATTCCACTTTAGTCATGTTAAGGTTTCTTCTCCCGCGGAATGTGCGCCGAGTCATTCTTCTAAAATTCTTTATGAGAAGCGCCACATCTTTCTCTTGCTCACTGTTAAGACTTTCGTTATCACTATCATGCTCTTCTTCAATTTTCTAAGCTTTTAGTGCCAAGGATTTCCTCTTGCTATTTCCGGTGTTATCCTCATATAATTTAATCTCCGCTTCATGAGTCATCAAGTTGCCTATGAGATCATCAATTTTGTATTTACCAAGATCCTTAACTTCCTCAATTACCTTTACTTTTTACTCTCATATTTTTGTTAAAGATCTTAGGACCTTTCGAACTCTATCCTCCATGGAGTATGGTTTTCCAAGTTGACTCAAGTTATTGAAAATGTTGTTGAAGCGAATATTCATCTCATAAATCGATTCAGTTTCTTCCATTCTGAACAACTCAAATTTTCTCATAAGAGCGTTGATTTTCAATTGCTTCACTTGACTTGTCTCTTCGTGGGTAACTTATAGCTTATCCCACATATCATTTGCAGATTTACAACCTAAAACTCTAGAATATTCATTAGCATCTAAAGA
This sequence comes from Eucommia ulmoides, assembly GCA_016647705.1. NCBI lineage: Eukaryota > Viridiplantae > Streptophyta > Magnoliopsida > Garryales > Eucommiaceae > Eucommia > Eucommia ulmoides. The sequence goes on from CM028338.1 coordinate 48,357,717, forward strand.
GCAAAATAGAAGGTTAATAGCCTGAGAGTTTATAGAGAGTTTCTGGTTATCAGAAACAGTTAGAGTTAAGGGTTCATTCTTCTTCTTGACTCCGTTTTCTATTAGACTAAACAGACCATCCTAAATTGTTAGCCACACATCTTAATTTATAGCCTGAATGAAGGCTATCATTCTGTCTTTCCAGAACGAATAACTTTCACCTGCAAACAAAGGTGGTTGGTACATAGACTACCCCTCAACTAGTGTGCCTATTATGTGCGTCATGCGATATTTGTTAGCTAAGTGTGTCAAGCTAAACTAGCTCTGATACTAATTGTTGGCCCAGTGAAATACTCAAGAGAGGGGTGAATTGGGTAATTCAAAATTATCAGAGAAAAGTACTTTAATAACCCAAATAATTAATTTTAAACCTAAATTAATTATTATCTTTATATCACAATAAATAATTCACAAGAATGACTCCTAAAAAAGCACTCACAATTCTCATTATGATTTCTCTTAGAAAAACTTAGTATAATACTCTTGATCTCTCTTAATCTCACTTGCTGATATGAAAAATACAGATCTATATAAATGGGATTAAAATAAGTTCTCTAACGTCTTTCCCATTTGTTATGACACTTAATTGCTCTTATAAACCCTTTATATCATTAAGACTTCATTCTAGTTCAAATCACTTAATTATAACTTTTAAACTTATCAATTAAGTCACCCAAATATTTCTCAATCACAATTAAATAAAATAGAAATAATTATATATGTACCAAATTGAAAAATATTCAAATTTAATTAACCAAATCGATAGGGATATTATAATATGTGTTGTATATCTCAAATAATATTAAATCCCTAAAATCTCTCGTGAATCCAAACAAAAAAAATAGCTAGTAACGGCTACTTTCAGAATAAAATCCGGATTTTCATAATATCCTGAAATAGACCCATAAGTCGACTGACCAAGACCAACTGTCAACCGTTCGATTCAAGATGTAACCAAGCCAAAGATTATGTGCCTATCGGTCGATCTATCTGTCGAACTAGAGATTTAGAGAGTTACATTTATCTTCACAGATTGATCGTTCTGTCGACTTATAGATACAGAGAGTTCATATTTAAACACAGGTCAACCTACCTATCGACCGAGAGATACAGAGACTTTTTCTTCTATGCTCTGGTCGACTGACTTGTCGACTTATGGATGCTGGAACACTTCTCTCAATTTGTTTTTAATCCATTTTCATTGACGTTTTCGCCCCTTTAACTAATTTCTTTTCTTAGTTAGCTTCACTAAATACTTAAATTCAATTTTAATTAATTATTACTATTTCTTTTTTTTTTCAATTACACATAGGAGCAAATAATTTAGCTAATTAGAATACCATAAAAATTATTTAAAAATCTTTTTGTGTAGTGTGTGATTCTAATTGGAATATTAAGAGTTGAAATCTTTTTGTGTAGTGTGTGATCCTAGATTTTTCAAAATTTTCAACCTCTTAATCCTTCATCATCTTTGTCATCATATCTTCATCATTTGAAACTAATAAACTGAAATACTTAATCAAACTGTTAGTTCCACCAAAAACACCAACCTTTAATTATCCATCAAAATCTTAGGATCAACACCGTCACTTCCTATACTATTAAAATTTGACCTTGTGCACTTGTGAGTAATTCAAAGCGCATTAAAAAGTCGCAACAAGTTTTTGGTGCCGTTGTCAGGGATCAAACCCGGGTCACCCGTCGTGGTTGCCCTTAGGGTAGACGTAGTAGTCGTGGTCGTGGCTCACATCGTTAGTGCTCTTTTTATGGAAAGAAGAATTATACTAGAGAAACATGTTGGAATTTAGTTGGTTGTCCACCCAAATTTACCAATGTAGTGACATCTGATCCAAATAATCCTACTATTCCAGAATCTTAGGCGGCCAAGGACATTTCTGATGAGGAATATGTTCAATTCCTTCAGTATAAGGCATCCCAACAGGCATCTCTTCCCATTGCTTCTTTAACTCAACAATGTACTTCAACTGTTTGTCTTTCAATTCGACCTTCTCCTCCAATACCTTGGGTTATAGATTCTGCTGCCACTGATCACATGTCAGGTACATCTTCTTTATTTACATATATTCAATCATCTTCTTCATTGTCTTCTATTACAAATGTTGATGGTTCCACTGTCCCTATCTGTGGAATTGGCACAATGGAACCCTCACCCTTTTTATCTCTATCATCTGTCTTCTATATTCCTTCGTTTTCTTTTAATTTGATGTCAGTTAGTAAGCTCACCAAACAACTTAATTGTTCTGTATCATTTTTTCCTGATCTTGTCATTCTCTAGGATTTGAGGACACGAAAGATGATTAGCATAAGGCATGAGGAAAATGACCTTTATTACTTTGATGATTATAATGAGAGTCTTGCTATCTCATCTACTGTCTGCCCTGTGGTTGCATCTGCTCACCAGATCTATTGTCACCTCGGTCATCCTTACCCTGGTAACCTCTAGTTACTTGTTCCTAATTTAAATTATTTGTCTTAGTTAGAGTGTGAGTCCTGTCAATTGGGTAAGCATCACCGTATTTCATTTGCTTTCCCAGCTCATGTTCAAGCATCGAGTCCTTTTAGTTTAATTCATTCAGATGTTTGGGGTCCTCGTGTTACTTCTACACTGGGTTTTTATTATTTTGTCACATTTGTGGATGATTTTTTCAGAGTTACTAGGCTTTATTTATTAAAAGATCATTCAAAATTATTCTTTATTTTTCGTGCGTTTTGTGCTGAAATTAAAACTCATTTTTTATGTACCAATGCATATTCTCCGAAGTGATAATGCTTAAGAATACTTTTCTCAGCCATTTACTTCCTTTATGTCACACTCTGGTATCTTGCATTAGCCTTTATGTCCTCACATACTGCAGCAAAATGGAGTTGTTGAGCGTAAGAATCGACATCTCCTAAAAGTGCCCCGTACTCTTCTTTTTGAGATGAACGTTCCCAAACACTTCTGGGATTATGCAGTTCTTACAACTTGCTTCCTAATCAATCAGACTTTGTCTTCTACCCTGAACGGGAAGGTTTCTCATTCCATTTTTTTTTTCTCGTTCACCCTTGTTTAATTTACCTCTTCGAATATTTGGGTGTGTTTGTTTTATTCATCAGTTAACTCCCGACAGGGACAAGTTAGATCCCCGTACTTTAAAATGTGTTTTCCTCGGCTATTCTTGCACACAAAATGGTTATCAATGTCATAGTCCATCATTACGTCGCACATTTGTGTGTGCAGACGTTACTTTCTTTGAGTCTACCTCTTACTTCTCTGTCTCATCCTCTCGAGATGATCTGGATGTTACACTTCTTTTTCCAAGTGTACCAAATCCTACACTATCTTCCTCTACTCCAGATCATATCCTGCCTAGTTGTTCTTCAGCTCCTTTGCAGGTATACTCTCGTTGCCAAAAGGTCGCCTACACTATCGCGCCTATCGATCCTGTGTCCTCAAATTGTTCTCTAGCTAAACCATCCATGTCTGACATGGACATGCCCATTGTCATCCGGAAGGGTAAGCACACCTGTACTAACCATCCTATTTCTAACTTTGTCTCATATGCACACCTATCTCCTTCACACTCCTAGTTTGTTGCTTCTATATCTTTAATTTCTATTCCTAAGTCTATTTTAGAGGCCCTCACTTACCCTGGTGGGGCAAAATCAGTGGAAGAAAAAATACTTGCCTTAATCAGAATGGCACTTGGGATCTCGTTTCGCTTCTGCCTGACAAAATAGTAGTTGGATGTAAATAGGAGTACACTATGAAAGCTCATCCAAATAGCACCATTGATCGACTCAAGGCTCACTTAGTTGCCAAAAGGGTATACTCAGGTATACAGTCTTGATTACTATGAGACATTTTCTCCCGTTGCCAAGCTTGTTTCTATTCGTTTGTTCATATCCCTGGCTGCCACTTTTCGTTGGCCATTACATCAACTCGATATCAAGAATTTTTTCTTAAATGGTGATCTGACTTAGGAAGTATATATAGAGCAACCTCCTGTGTTTGTTGCTCAGGGGGAGTTTGATTTGGTATGTCGCTTGAAGAAATCTATTTATGGCCTCAAGTAGTCTCCTAGAGCATGGTTTGGAAGATTTAGTACAGTGGTTACTGAATTAGATTTTCGGCGTTGTGGAGTCGATCATTTCGTCTTCTACAGGCATAGTAAAATCGGGATAATATTGTTGATTGTGTACGTGGATGACATCGTGATTACCGGAGATGACCATGGTGGTATTCAAGAACTCAAAAAGTTTTTACATAGTAAGTTCCAAACTAAATATTTGGGTCACCTAAAGTATTTCTTGGAGATTGAAGTTGCTTGATCAAGGCAAGGTATTTACCTGTCTCAGAGAAAATATGTCATTGACCTGTTGGGCGAAACATGAATGCTAGGAGCTAAACTGATTGACTCGCCTATGGATCCAAACACCAAATTATTGCCAGATCAGGGTGTACCATTGACAAATTCAGCGCAATATAGACAGTTAGTTGGGAAGTTGAACTACCTGACAGTTACCAAGCCAAATATCTCCTATGTTGTTAGTGTTATCAGTCAGTTTTTGGATCGTCCAATGACTTGTCACTAAGATGTAGTGATCCGTATTCTCCGATACTTGAAAGGTGCTCCTAGTTACGGTTTACTATATCAAAATTTCGGTCATACTCAAATAAAGGGCTAAATAGATTCAGATTGAACCGGATCACCTTTAGATAGAAAGTCTACTATTGGGTATTATGTGTTTGTTGGTGGTAATTTTATCTCTTGAAAGAGTAAAAAACAGACGGTAGTAGTGTGGTCAAGTGCAGAATCAGAATACAAGGCAATGGCCCACACTACTTGTAAGTTAACTTGATTAAAACATTTGTTGGAAGAACTTAAATTTGAACACTTTTCACCGATGAACCTAGTCTGTGATAATCAAGCAACTCTTCACATTGCATCCAACCCCATTTTCCATGAGAGAACAAAACACATTGAAGTTGACTATCACTTTATTCGAAAAAAATTATTGCAGAAGCAGATTGAGATTAAACATGTAAATTCAGTTGATCAATTAGTTGATATATTTGCTAAGCTGTTGGGGGGTTCAAGGATAAAGTACATTTGTAATAAGTTAGGAGTATACAATATATATATACTCCAGTTTGAAGGAGATTGTTAAAGGGTATTTATCTTTCCAGTATTACTTAGGGTTTCTCATATAATTTAGGGTTTGATGTATAGTTTCTTAATTTTTATTATAAATAGAGGGAGAGACTAACACGAAAGTTAAATCTTCTCATTCTTCTCATATTCGTTTCTCTCTTTAACACATTTATTTCAAATTCCAATTCTATAGCTTCAATTCCGTGCTCCCAAAAGCTACCTAAGTTTCCACTTGAAGGTTCTGAGTAAAATATAAATTAAAATTTATCCAAACTAAACTAATTTTATGTTTTTGCTCAAAAACATAATATGTAAATTTGATTAAATTATAGATAAATGGAGAGATATATAAATCAATTCATCAAAAATAAGATAATTAATAAAATATGATAATTTAAACAACCAAACGGATTCTTAATCTTTACCATATCAATTCCTGCATTGACGGCAGATAGAACACAAGAACGGTAATTTGAGCCATAAGGATGGGAAAGACGGTCAAGTGCTTCCCAATCTGAAATCACCAAACCCTGCAACCAAACTACTGCTTTTAGATTTCTAGATTTATTACACTTACCAAAAAAATATCTAAGGTCATACATAATGTCAGAACAATCTTTAACATGTGAATAAAACACAGAATACTAAAAACACAATCAATAGTCATTGACATGGTTCTAACTTTCTCTCTTTTCATATTTCCCAAGGTAGTGTTTGGTAGAACATAATTGCAGATTTCGAATTGAAATTGAAAATGAACACGTGTCAATTTTTAGATTGTTTTACGTGCGTTTACTTCTAAATTCAATTTCTAGAGTCTAATCCCATGAAACCATATCCTGCCTTAATTTCATTGCAGAGATCTCAATACATCAATCTCTTAAAATACAATAACCGGAAGAAAGAAAGAAAGGAAAAAAAAAAAAAAAAGCAGCATTTTTTTGTTAAAGTATTTTATTAATGCGTCAAACAACACTACTTTTATTTTAAAATATTTTTTTGTTAAAAAACAAATATTATGCCAGAAACATTTCATTAAGCTCGGAAAAAAAGATCGGGAAAAACATTTTCCTTTTTGTGATGAAAACTACAGGCACAAAAATTAATTGTACCTTAAGTCCCAATTTTTCTTTCAAAACTTTTGTCAGGAGAAAATGGTGAGAGTGCAATTTAGTGCCGTTCCACCTTGAGTAGGATGCCATAACAGTGTAGACTCCATGAGAGATTGTTGAAACAAATGAATTTTAATTTAATTTTTAGAATCAAAAGTGCCAAATGTATCAAATTGGTTTTTTTTTTTTTTTTTTCTCAAAACCTTTTATCTCACATTGGTTGGGAGAGGTGAAAATAAAATGGTTATCTAGGGGTATGTAAGACACTTGGGGTGTGCCCCAAGGGGTACCCACATTTTGTGGAGGGGAGAGGAGTTACATCCCTACCGGTTTACCGCGCGCGCCGCCGTCCGGCCGAGTCGAGTCGAGTCGCGTCGCGCGTGTGATGAGGTGGCACTTAAAAAAAATTAAAAAAAAAAAAACGAAACGTTTAAAGTGAACGTTTTAATAATTTAATTGTTTAAAACGTTTTTTTATCTTATTTTCAGTTTTAAACAAAAGGGATTCAAACGGTTTTTTGTTTTATTTTCTTTCTCCTATAAATAGTATTCCTTTTTCCTCAGTTTCAGGCAGGGAAGAAAAAAATAGTGTTCTGTTTTCTGTTTCTACACTGTTTCTATCCTGTTTCTGCACTGTTTCTGTTCCTAATCTGCTTCTGTTTCTGTTCCGAAACTGTTCTGAAACAGTTTCGGTTTTTACTGTTTTGATCTTCCGAAATTGTTCCGATCTGTTCCGGTACGGTTTTTTCAGTTCGATTTTGGTTTCCGAGCAGTTTGTTTGTTTTGCGAACAGTGTGTGGGGTGTTTGGTTTTCGGGACTTTTACAGTGCAAAAACGTCCTAGACAGAGAAGAATTCTGGGTTGTTTTATCCTGGGGACGACGGGGCTGATACACTGCTTGTACGTTCTTGGGCAGAGCCGCGAAACGTCTTAAAGAGAGCGACCTAGTCCGCAACTCATCCCAAGAAATTTTGGTAAACTCGTACTTTATTTATTTTCTGCAACAACAATTTTAAGACGTTCAATATCTGCTAAGATGTCTGCTGATCACGATTTTAAACAAGTAACTGTTGATCTCAACAAACCCTTTCGTTTCGAAGGGTTTCATTTTAAAAGATGGAGACAGAAAATGTTATTTTTTCTTACTATCGAAAAAGTAGTATATGTCTGTACAACGAAAAAACCTCAATTACCTCAAGTTCCTACAGACGCTCAGATTCAAGAAGTTAAGTCTTGGAAGGAAAATGATTTCCGTTGTAAGAATTTTATTCTTAATGGTATGTCTGATGATCTGTATGATTATTGCTGCTCTAACAAAACTGCAAAGGAAGTTTGGGACGCTCTTTCGAAGAAATACGACACTGAGGAGGCTGGAAGTAAAAAATATGTTGTTAGTCGGTATTTGAAATACCAAATGACCGACGACAAATCAGTGGAGGTTCAGTCTCATGAACTTCAGAAAATCGCTCACGAAATAATTGCTGAAGGTATGTCCCTTGATGAACAATTTCAAGTTGCTGTTTTAATTGACAAATTACCCCCCTCTTGGAAAGATTTTAAGAATACTCTAAGGCATAAAACTAAAGAGTTTTTTTTATAAAGTTTGATCACTCGTCTTCGGATTGAGGAGGAGGCCCAAAAATAAGATCAGAAAGATGAAGTGCTTGTTGTTTCTAACAACGCTCACAAAAAATCATCTTACGCTATTCTGAAACCTAAAGGGAAAAATATGAAAAATCAAAATCAGAATCGCAACCACAATAATCAGAACAGAAATGTGCATCAAAATCAGAATAGAAACAAATTCCCTTCAAGAAATAATTCTGAACAGTTTACTTGTTATAATTGTGGGAAGGCGGGCCATTTGGCTCGGAACTGCCGGCAAAGACGTCGTCCTGTTCCACAGGCGAATCTTACCGAGGACCAACTTATAGCTATGATTTCTGAAATCAATATAGTTGGTGGATCCGAAGGGTGGTGGGTAGACACTGGTGCTTCACGCCATGTCTGCTATGATCGTACCATGTTCAAATCTTATTCTGAAAGTGAAGACAAGAAAGTGTTGTTGGGTGATTCCCACTCCACTATTGTTGTTGGTTCTGGTGAAGTGGAATTAAAGTTTACCTCTGGAAAGACAGTCATCCTTAAAGATGTTCTGCATACTCCAGAGATAAGAAAGAATTTGGTTTCGGGCTATCTTCTAAACAAGACGGGATTCACTCAAACTATTGGGGCTGATTTGTACACCTTAACCAAAAATAATATTTTTGTTGGGAAAGGATATGCAACTGATGGAATGTTCAAACTGAATGTTGAAATTAATAAAATTTCTTCTTCTGCTTACATGTTGTGTTCTTTTAATATATGGCATGCTAGACTTTGTCATGTTAACAAACGCATTATTAAAAACTTAAGCAACTTAGAACTAATTCCTAAATTGTCTTTGAATGATTTTGAAAAATGTGAATTTTGTAGTCAAGCTAAAATTACTAAAACCCCTCATAAATCAGTAATTAGAGAATCTGAATCTCTTGACTTAATACATTCTGATATTTGTGAATTTGATGGAGTCTTTACTAGGAATGGTAAACGGTATTTTATTACATTCATAGATGATTGTTCTGATTTACTTATGTTTATCTCATGAAAAATAAAAGTGAAGCTTTTGAAATGTTTAAGAATTTTGTAACTGAGATTGAAAATCAATGCAATAAGAAAATTAAGAGATTACGTAGTGATAGATGAACAGAATATGATTCTGATATTTTTATTGATTTTTATAAATCTCATGGGATTATTCATGAAAAAACTGCACCGTATTCTCCTGAAATGAATGGTAAGGCTGAAAGGAAAAATAGAACTTTTGCTGAATCAGTAATTGCTATTTTACTTAATTCCGGTGCAGCTTTTCACTGGTGGGGTGAAATTTTATTAACGGTTTGCTATGTACTTAATAGAGTTCCCAAATCGAAAAGTAAAATTTCACCTTATGAAGTTTTCAAAAATAAGAAACCAAATTTGTCTTATTTTAAAACTTGGGGCTGTTTGACATATGTTCGAATTCCTGACCCCAAAAAAAGAAAACTTGCCAGTAGAGCTTATGAATGTGTTTTTATTGGCTATACGGTAAATAGCAAAGCTTATAGAGTTTATGATTTTAAAGATAGAGTTATCATTGAATCAAATGATGCTGATTTTTATGAATATAAATTTCCTTTCAAATTGAAGAATAGTGGGGGCTCGACTTCTAGTAATGAACCTATCATTAGGATTAATGAATCTAATAAGGAATTAGATATTGAACCTAGAAAGAGTAAACCACCTCGTATAGCTAAAGACTTTGGTTCGGATTTCTATGCATATACCTTAGAGGAGGATCTACTTACCCTTCAAGAGGCATTATCCTCTATAGATGCCAATTTATGGCAATAGGTTATAGATGACGAGTTAGACTCTCTCTAGTCAAATAGAACTTGGCATTTGGTAGATTTACCTCCTGGTTGTAAAACAATAGGGTGTAAATGGATTCTTAAGAAGAAATTGAATCCCGATGGAACCATTGATAAATATAAGGCTCGTCTTGTAACCAAAGGGTTTAGACAAAGAGAGAATGTAGATTTCTTTGATACTTTCTCACCTGTCTCTAGAATTACATCTATTCGTGTACTTTTATCTCTTGCTGCAATTCATAATCTTATTGTACACCAAATGGATGTTAAAACTACTTTTTTGAATGGCGAATTAGAAGAAGAGATTTATATGGACCAACCTGAAGGATTTGTTATTCCTGGTCTAGAAACAAAGTATGCAAATTAGATAAATCTCTTTATGGTTTGAAACAAGCACCTAAGCAATGGCATGAGAAATTTGATAATCTAGTCATTTCACATGGTTTTAAAGTAAATGAAAGTGACAAATGCATTTACTATAAATCTGAAAATAATATTTGCACTATTATATGTATTTATGTGGATGACTTGCTAATTTTTGGTTCCAATATTCATGTTGTGAATAATGTAAAATCCATGCTATGTGCTAATTTTGATATGAAAGATCTTGGTGAAGCAAGTGTAATCCTTGGTATTAAAATAACTAGGTCTAAACATGGAATTTCTTTGGACCAATCTCATTATATAGAGAAGATTCTAAAGAAATACAATTATTTTGATTGTAAACCAGCATGTACTCCTTATGACCCTAGTGTGAAGTTGTTCAAGAACACCGGTGACGGTGTTAGACAAACTAAGTATAAGAGCATCATAGGCAGTCTCCGATATGCCACTGACTACACTAGGCCCGACATAGCGTATGCTGTAGGATTACTATGCAGGTTTACAAGTAGACCTAGTATTGAGCATTGGCATGCTATTGATAGGATTATGAGATATCTAAAGAGAACTATGAACCTTGGATTACATTATCAGAAGTTTCCCGCTGTTCTGGAAGGATATAGCGATGCTGATTGGAACACCCTTTCAGATGACTCCAAGGCAACTAGCGGTTATATATTTAGTATAGCTGGTGGAGCTGTTTCTTGGAAATCTAAGAAACAGACTATTTTGGCTCAATCTACTATGGAGTCTGGGATGATTGCACTAGCTTCGGCTAGCGAGGAAGCAGGGTGGTTAAGGAGCCTGTTTTCTGATACCCCTTTATGGGAGAGACTGATTCCATCTGTCTTGATCCATTGTGATAGTACCGCGGCTATTGCAAAAATTCAGAACCGTTATTATAACGGAAAAAAGCAACAAATACGTCGCAAACACAGCACTATTAGGGAGTATATCTCTACAGGGGCTGTGAGAGTGGATCATGTACGGTCTGATGATAACTTAGCCGATCCTTTGACGAAAGGATTAGCTCGAGAAAAGGTTTACAAAACCTCGAAAGGAATGGGACTCAAGCCCATAGATTGACAAGTCACTTGTGAGGGAAACCCAACCTATAGACTGGAGATCCCAAGAAATAGGTTCAAAGGGTAATAACAACTCATGAAGTGATATGAGAAAAATCATGCTATAAATTTGAGTTCTATTTCATAAATGTGCTATTTGAAGCATGATATCTTGAAGCGATAGAAGGTTGAGTTTTTATTAACTCTTAATGAGATCTATACTCTATTTTTGAGTGGAGTACCTAACTACAAGAGTACTCTTGATAGATTCACCTATGTGAATGTGGAAGTGTGGCCGCTTCCTATGAAATTTTGGGCAAAATTCTCTAGAGCATTCACTATACTGGGATACACGTGTATGGCCGTAAAGCACGGGCTTTTAGACTACACTCTGATAAGGTTGTGTGTGTGATGTTGTTAGAGATAGAGTTCAAAACTACGAGTTATTCTAGTATAATCTAAAGCATCTTCACTATGTAAATGTTCAAGTCGATAGACACATTTTCTTATGCACAATCTTATATTGAATTATACTGCTCGATGAAAAAATTGTTTTTAAAGATTCAAGTGGGGGATTGTTGAAACAAATAAATAAAGTACGAGTTTACCAAAATTTATTGGGATGAGTCGCGGACTAGGTCGCTCTCTTTAAGATGTTTCGCGGCTCTGCCCAAGAACGTGCAAGCAGTGTATCAGCCCTGTCGTCCCCAGGATAAAACAGCCCAGAATTCTTCTCTGTTTAGGACGTTCTTTGCACTGTAGAAGTCCCGAAAACCAAACACCCCACACACTGTTCGCAAAACGAACAAACTGCTTGGAAACCAAAATCGAACTGAAAAAACAGTACCGGAACAGATCGGAACAATTCCGGAAGATCAAAACAGTGAAAACCGAAACTATTTCAGAACAGTTTCGGAACAGAAACAGAAGCAGATCAAGAACAGAAACAGTGCAGAAACAGGATAGAAATAGTGCAGAAACAGAAAACAGAACACTGTTTTTTTCTTCCGGAATTGTTCCGATCTGTTCCGGTACTGTTTTTTCAGTTCGATTTTGGTTTCCGAGCAGTTTGTTCGTTTTGCAAACAGTGTGTGGGGTGTTTGGTTTTCGGGACTTCTACAGTGCAAAGAACGTCCTAGACAGAGAAGAATTCTGAGTTGTTTTATCCTGGGGACAACGGGGCTGATACATTGCTTGCACGTTCTTGGGCAGAGCCGCGAAACGTCTTAAAGAGAGCGACCTAGTCCGCGACTCATCCCAAGAAATTTTGGTAAAGTCGTACTTTATTTATTTTCTACAACAACAGAGATGCAGTCAAGATAAGGTGGCAAATGAATCCTCTCCAAATCCTCAAAAGACGATATTGTGTTCCCCTCATTTAGGCCCCGATGAGTACCCCCATCGCCAACAAAATGCTTTGTACACGCCTTCACATTATTTCTGCAATCAAATCCATAAAAATCATTTCAAGATGCAGCCAAACGCAACCTTATTGTTGGCGATCAAGTTATAAGTGTGAGGAAAAACCTCAACTCATGAGCTAACTCTTGGAATCGAGAAATATCTAAGATTACCCTATACTAATATCAAATCTCAAGTTACAATTTTGGCCAAATAGCGACAGAGGGAGAAATTGGTCGAGGGTTAGCCGTTCAAAGGTCTGATGTGTGAGGGGGAGATTGTTGGAATTATCCCTCATCAAATGTAGAAGGGATTAGTAGTCAGATTATAAGTGTGAAGAAAAACATCACCTTATGAACTATCATTTGGGGTCGAGATAGGCTCATGACCTTCTTACACTAATTTCATCATATACTTATACTGAATATTTCATGTGACATATACATGATACTCAAATAAATCAACAAAATTGATATTGCTTAACAATAGCTAGATGATATTGTTTATTTTAGAAATAGGTATTGTTATTATTGATACTTCATAAATTAATGCACCAAAAATTATCACCAACCCATTGCTCTCCCTTTGTATATAGTTTTTATTAATGGTATTTTTGACAGTTCATAAATTGTTATACCAAAAATAACTACCTACCCTTTACACTCCCTTTATATATAGAATAGAGAAAATGAATAAATCGATTATTATTGAATATCTAATGTGAACATTTCGTATTTAAAGGGCATATTCGTTAAACTCATACAAGGTGTGAGGTGTGTTTTGGGGTTCTTGGTTGAAAAAAATCCATTATCGAAGTGAATTGACCTAGTAAGATTGGAATACAGATAGGCGTTAAAAAAAAGAATGTTCTCGATTATCCTTATTATCTATTTAGGGGTTCTTATTACATAGTCTTCTATTTTTTATTTTTTATCTTATTTATAAAGAATTTATTTTTTTACTTCTTATCAACTTATTATTTTAGGTCTTACTGGTATTTCATTTAACATTAAGCATGATTTGATATCAAATATAAATTCAAAACTAATTGACACCAATTCAGTAATTCAATCTAGTTAACGTTAACTAAAGATTAAAAAATAAAGAAAAAAAATAGATAAAATATTACAATCTAATACTTTTTCCTATTTATTATCATTGATTGAAATTTTTTGCATATGAGTGATAAAATAAAAAATAAAAAAATTATTGTCACCTTCCAGCAACAAAAGGATAGCCGTTAGGGTGCCCTATTGGTGGTTGTCCTTGAAAGCCAACTACAATGGAAGTCATCTTTCTTACTATTTTAGTGTCTTCACCGAAACTCTCATAACACCTTCCCCATCTTGGATCTTTGCAAACCTGAAGATATCAAATTATTAAATTAATATAATCCTTTTATCAAATTTATTTGTATCTCTCCGAAAAAAAAAATGCAGGATATGATATTTGAACAAGGCATCACTTAATGATTATTTCCCTTTCTAAAGCAATCAACTTCATCTTCCACATTTTCCTTTATTTTATTTTTTATAAATTGATTTGTATATTTCTCTATTTCCCTACGATTTAATCAAATTTATATATTGTTTATTTAAAAAAAGAAGCTTGTAATTGTTTTAGCTTAGTTAATATATATATATATATATATATATATATATATATATATATATACATATATATATAACTTACAAATCTGCCCGAAAACGGAGAAACCCGTTGTTTTGTTGGAAAAATTCTGCAAAAAATGCTTGGGTATAGTAAAAAATGGAGTGAAGGACTTGGATCTAGCCAAAAATGGAGTAGATGAGGACTAAAAAGCCTGCATCTAGCTAAAACTTGCCTGGCTGAATTGGAGGAGGAACATAGAGGAGTTGGGTGTGTGGAGAAAGATGAGCTGTCTGGACACAGATATGCAGAATCAGTCGTAACGGCTCATAATGGCCATTACACTAATGTGTAACAATCGTTAGTCCCGTTACGGGAGTGAATCGGTTAGCAACTGATTTAGCGGTCCGTAATAATTACGGAGGGCGAAAACTCATTAGGCCGTTACGTTACGTGTAGGCATTTACTTAAATCCATTTTGAACTATAAGTAAAATGGTTAGCTAGCTAATTTTTTTCATAACCAAATTCAAAACTTTAACAATTTAAATATTGATTAATTAAAAATTCGTATAATTTGTGAATTAAAAAATAACCAAATGGCCCTGTACGTTTTTAATTTTTACAACTAAAAAATAAACTATAAGAATTCATAAATTGACAAATTGAAGGATAACCAAACCGGCCCTTAGTAATTTCCATCAAAGGATATCTATTTGATTAGTGATTTATTTACCAACAAATCAAGTATTTTTATATTCATATATTTGTGTGTTTTCAAGTACTTTTGTTAGTTTAATGTGTTTTTGTATATTGTTTTTTTAGATTTTTGAATAAATAGGTGAAAAGAGGCAAAGTTGGTACAGGTGAAGTAACTTTAAGTCCATTTTGGACAATGATACAACTCAATTTTGGAAACACTCAAAACATGGATGTTGTAGATCATTATCTTATATTTCCATAGGTTTTTGAATCATCTCAATCGAAGTTTGGATGCGAAAGTTACAAGCAAAATACCAAAATGTGTCACCGACGCAGCGATGACACCACCATTGAGATGGTAAGACTGTCGACAAAACATATATTTTGTGATATTTTTTTATCCCTATATCATCTTCTCTTCTTCCAAACACCCAAGAACGTTTTGGGAGATAATTTTGGACATTTTTGGAGCTTCTTGATCAAAGACCAAAGAGGAGAACACATTTTGATGAAGTAGAAACAAGATCGGAGCGGTTTTGGCAGAAGTGGAACACCCCAGATTTGCTTTCCTTTCTTCATTTTTCTCTTTGTTCTTAACTTTGCATGTTGTATAATGTTGTTTTTCTCTTCAAATCTTGAATATTTGGTAATGATCATGTATAGCTAAATGTATATTATTTAGGAGTTGATTAGTTAATGAAAATGTTGTTTGTTTGAATCCGTGTTTCATTATCGGTTGTTCGTCTTTATCCGATTGTGTTTACCGTTTTATTACAATATTGATATGTTTGTTATGGTATTAGGGTTGGTTTTGAGAATACGAGGTGTGACACTTGGGAAAGGTAACCCCGGATTCGGACTAGGGTTAAACACATCATGACGATCTAATGACCTGGGAGGGAGTTAGAAAGTGTGCAATCTACGAGGTTGGGTCAAGACTCATGTGACTAAGGATCGTATAGACGTTGAGGGGGACTTCGGCGTTGACGCGAAGTCACATATTCACTCACTTTACACTCGGGAGAGGTAGTGAGCGAGTTTACGATACCTAGATTATCAAATAGTTTGAATGTCGTTAAAGTAAACTAGATTAAAACGAACACGTTTAAGTGAACGAAGTCAATTCCTAAATAATTTATTCCCCTAAACGTCATCATTAGTATTATAATTTAATTAGTTATTAGTTTAGTTTATATTCTTAAAACAAAAACCCAAAATTCAATCGCCTCGATAAAATCTGGTTATGACAATCACGGTATTTAGCGATGATCTAATCCAATCCCTGTGGATACGACAACCTTACTCATTCACTATTCTATAAAACTTGACTCATACACTTGCGGTGAAAGTGACGACGTAAAATATTGCCACCAAGTTTTTGGCGCCGTTGTCGGGGATTGTGTTTTAGATTATTATTCATATTGTGAGTAAATAACTTGATTTTAATTTAGGCATATATATATTGTTTATAATTTTTCTTTTTAGTTTTGTTTTGTTTTACGAGGTGCTTGAAGATGGATCATCGACAAGTCCTTATTTGTTTCTTTCAACAAGATTCTGAGCCACTTTATTTCGTTTAGGATCGTTACAATGAGCTGATATTTTGGTTCCCAAATTACGGTTTCCCAAGGGAGAGCCAACTCCTGAATTTCCTCGACGGGTTACAAGCCGCAACTAGAATATAGGTGGAAGGAGGAAATGCTAGGACCTTGTTCTACGATCAAACAGTGGATGAAGCCCTTTAGTCATTGGAGGAAATGACGACCCTTGATTATGAGAGTTGGAATCATTCACCGAGTCATCAAAGTTTGGGAGACTGTTCCAACACTACAACGCCATGGATTGACATTCCGGTTCAAGATGAGGAGTCTTCCCCTGCCTTAGAAGACGTGTTCGCTATAGTTATGGGGAAAACTCAGAAATTCTTGAGAGAGACGAATGACTAGATCAATTTGCATGAGGATCGTCTTGATTATATTGAGACGGTCTGCGCCGACATCGATACGACCGTAACGTATTTGTAGACACAAATCGGTCATCTTCTTTGCTATATTGAGTCTGAGCCAGACGTAGTGCCACTAAGAGATGAGCATGTCATATCTGAATGTGAAAGCCACTATGAGGAACCGAATGTAAATAGAAGGCACTTGGGTGAGATCGAAAACAATCAAGTTAATTGAGAGAGAACCCAAATATGGAATGGCGATGGAGATTCACATATTAATTAGTGTGAGTTTTCACCGTTTGAATTCCAGTTGGTGTGCCGCACTCGATCCAAGACGATTGCACTCGATATAACTTTTATATAAACTACCACTAGATTTATACTTAAGTGGTATTTACTATGTTAAGATAATTGAGAAGTGGGAGAATAAATCATTAATTGATATTATGTGAAAGAGATACAAAGAATATAACGCTATACACAAGTATTTATAGGGGAAGTAGGGGTTAGAGTTTTTCCCTGATGAGCGAAATGGGCCAAACCCATTATTACATTAACATCCCACCTCACACTCAAGGCGGTAAATGGGAGGTGAACTTGAGTTTGGAAACCAGAGAATGTAAGCGTCCGGATAGATGAGCCTTAGTGAAAATGTCTGCTATTTGATTAGTTGAACTGACAGATTATAGATGAACTGTATTATGGAGAATATGATAACGGATGAAGTCGCAATCACTATCGATGTGTTTTGTACGCTCGTGGAATACATCATTGTGAGCGATTTGAATAGTACTCATGTTATCATAGTGCAAAGTAGTGCCAGCAGGAGAAATGATACTCATGTCAGCACGTAGCCATCGAAGGCAAAGAAATTCTTGAGTTGAATGAACCATGACATGATATTCAGCTTCAGTAGTAGAGCAAACAACCACAGTTTGTTTCTTACTACGTTAGGAAATAGGAGAATTGCCCAAAAAAAAATAGTAACCAGTAGTTGAACATCTATCGGTGGGGTCTTCGGCCCAATCGGCATCAGAATAAGATTGTAAGACTGGAGCAGACTGAGCTGAGAAATGAAGCCCATGAAATAAAGTACCCTTAACATACCGAAAAATAGGAAGGATAGCTGAGTAATGGGTGGTCCGAGGAGCGGACAAGAACTGTTGACCTGATGAACGACATAGGTAATGTCAGGACAAGTGACAGTAAGATATACAAGACTTCCAACTAATTGGTAATATATAGTGGCATCCAGGAGAGGTGAACCATCGAGTGGGGTAAGTTTGACATTCGGCTCGAGAGGAGTAGTAGTAGTGGTTGAGTCAGTAATGCCAGCCTTGGAAAGGAGATCCGAGGTATACTTGGCCTGAGAGAGAAAATATCCATCAGAACCGGATGAGACTTCGAGGACAAGAAAATAGGTGGCATACCAAGATCTTTTATCTCAAATTGACCACTGAAGAACGTTTTGAGTTCAGAAATATCATGTAGATCATCTCTAGTAATAACCATATCATCCACATACAGTAAAAGAATGATAATAACATTGGCAGTATGGCGAATAAACAGAGCCGAATCATGAGCACTAGGTATGAATCCAAACTGATGAATAGTAGTGCTGAATTTAGCAAACCAAACACATGGAGCTTGTTTCAAACCATATAGAGCACGATGAAGGCAACAAACTTTATTTCGAATGGCAGCCAGGCTAGGAGAAGTATGCATATAGATTTTCTCAAGAAGATTTCCATTGAGAAATGAATTTTTGACATCCATTTGAAAGAGAGGCCATTTTCAAATGACAGTGACGATAAGAAGTGTATGGACAGATGTTAATCTCGTCACTGGAGCAAACGTCTCTTCATAATCAATGCCCTGAGCAAATCCCTTGGCAACAAGTGGGTTTTTATATCGTTTAACAGAGCTATTAGAAAGCGTTGTGATCTTAAACACCCATTTACATTCAATAGGAGTTTTTCCAAGGGGCATATCAATAATATCCCAAGTATGAGTTTTGGCGAGGACCTGAAGTTCTTTATCTATTTCTTTTTCCAAAGAGGATTAGTACTAGCCATCTTATAGGATTGAGGCTCATGCAGATGAAGTATAGTGGAAAAATAATGAAAATCGGAAAGGTAATGTGGAGGATGAGTTACCCTGGTAGAGTGGCGGGGGTGATCTGGGGCGTGGATCTCAAAGGAATATGGTACAAGATCATCTGCCATAAGCAAAGTTTCAGGCATAGTCGCTGGAGTTAGAAGGGTGAGATCAACTGGTGGTTCTGGGGTGGACTCAACATAAGAGGTAGGGTTGGGCTCAACTAGTTGTGCTGGAGTGGGCTCAACTAGTGGTGCTGGAATGGACTCAACAGTACCTGGAACTGTATCCATTGGGAATAACTCAATTGATGTATTACTAAATAATATGGAGTTGGTGAAGGTTGATATGTCAAATGACCGTAAGGAAGAAAACATTTGATGTTCCCAAAAAATGACATGTTAAGAGATATGAAGGGTTTTAGAAATGGGATCCCAGCACCGATACCCTTTTATGTTCGATGCCATATCCAATAAAACAACACAAACGAGCCCTTATTTCTAGTTTGTTGTGTTCATGTGGTTTGAGAAGAACAAAATAAGCGCAACCAAAGACTTTGAGTTCAGAGTAATCGGGAGGTTTACTGAAAAGGCACTCAAATGGAGACTGGTTTTGGATTGTAGCAGAAGGGACATGGTTTATTGTATAGACGACTGTGAAGGCAACATCACCCCAAAAATGCTTAGGACATGATGAAAAAATGAGAAGAGCACGGACTGTGTCAAGAATATGTCTATGTTTGCATTCGGCTCATCCATTTTGCTAGGATGTACTAGAACACGAGTGATAAGGGGAGCGTGCCGTTTTTATGAATCATGTTAAGAAAAAGCACGATCCTTGTATTCCATTGCATTATTTGAGCATAAAACCTTGATATTTCTAGAAACTTATGTTTGAACCATAGACAAAAACTCAAAATATATTTGAAATAGTTCGGATCGATATTTTATAAGAAACAACCATGTATATCAAGATTAGTCATCCACAAAGATAACAAAGTAACGATAACCACCCACCAAGGTATGAGAAGAAGGCCCCCAAATATCAGAATGAATTAGATCAAATGGTGCAAGAGAAATATATTGACTCTCTTTGAAAGGTAGGGTTTGTTGTTTTGCAAGTTGGCAATGGATACATTTGAAGAACTTATGTTGAACTAAACCTAACTGACCGCTAGAGATAAGCGATTTGAGTCTGCTAGCTGAAGTGTGGCCCAAACGAGCATACCAAATTTGGGATAGTGAGAGAAACGTTGATGGTTGTGGAGATAAGGATGAGGATGCTAGTGGTGGTGGTGAGATTGCACAGGTTGGTGAAGAGACATATGGTTGTAGTGGTGATGGAGTTGGAGATAGAAGGTGCAAACTGGTTAGTTCAAATAGGCATAAAACCTTACAACCAATCCCAAGAGTTTATCATGTCTGAGGATCCTGCACACGACAACTACTATTAGAAAATATGACTTAAAATCCCAATTCACAAAGTTTTCCAACAGACAATAGATTTAAGGTGAGTTTCAAAATCAAATACTTGTTAGGAACATAAAGATAGGAAGTAGAAATCTGAAAGGTATGAGTAATACGCATTTGAGAACCTTCTTTGGCATTGATAATGAGCGAAGAACCCATAAACATCATTGTTGAACTTGGAAAAACTGTTGTCATGGATGGATTCAGAATAATGAAATTGTCCAGGAATTGGTCTATACTCGTAAAGAATTGATTGAGAGAGCCCCTTGAACCGATCAAATCTCCATGATAAACCGAATCAATAATATAAAGAGACCTATATTGTATGATCCAAATTTGATAAAACAAAGATCACAAATAAATCTATAATACTGAAATTATTGAGGAACTGATATTGAATCTTCAAGGATCGAGTGAAAAATGGGTGAACCGATGTAAAGATCACACGGATATAACAGAAAGTATATTCTGTGAGTCTCAAATCACAGAACGGAGACTGGAAATAGAATTAGAACATCGAAAAATCCTAGGAACTGAT